>SSNP01000400.1:0-62600 GCA_006937955.1 Pachypanchax playfairii | reverse complement strand
AGCTAGAACCCTCTACAGGAGATCCTTCCCGTCCACAGGCTAGAACCCTCTACAGGAGATCCTTCCTGTCCACAGCTAGAACGATCTACAGGAGATCCTTCCTGTCCACAGGTAGAACCCTCTACAGGAGATCCTTCCCGTCCGCAGCTAGAACCCTCTACAGGAGATCCTTCCCATCCACAGCTAGAACCCTCTACAGGAGATCCTTCCTGTCCACAGCTAGAACCCTCTACAGGAGATCCTTCCCGTCTGCTAGACCCCTCTACAGGAGATCCTTCCCGTCTGCTAGAACCCTCTACAGGAGATCCTTCCTGTCTGCTAGAACCCTCTACAGGAGATCCTTCCCGTCTACAGCTAGAACCCTCTACAGGAGATCCTTCCTGTCCACAGCTAGAACCCTCTACAGGAGATCCTTCCTGTCTGCTAGAACCCTCTACAGGAGATCCTTCCTGTCCACAGCTAGAACCCTCTACAGGAGATCCTTCCCGTCCACATCTAGAACCCTCTACAGGAGATCCTTCCCGTCCACAGCTAGAACCCTCTACAGGAAATCCTTCCAGTCCACAGCTAGAACCCTCTACAGGAGATCCTTCCCGTCCACAGCTAGAACCCTCTACAGGAGATCCTTCCCGTCCACAGCTAGAACCCTCTACAGGAGATCCTTCCCGTCCACAGCTAGAACCCTCTACAGGAGATCCTTCCTGTCCACAGCTAGAACCCTCTACAGGAGATCCTTCCTGTCTGCTAGAACCCTCTACAGGAGATCCTTCCTGTCTGCTAGAACCCTCTACAGGAGATCCTTCCTGTCTGCTAGAACCCTCTACAGGAGATCCTTCCTGTCTGCTAGAACCTTCTAGAATGAGTCTCTGAAGAAGAACTGTCTTACTACAACATCTCATTTACCTTCAGGGATTCATGACGTCTGACTGACTGAGTTTTATTTATACAGTATCAAACTGGGTTTAATATCTGGTATCATCTTTCAAGGACTGGTCCAATATCTCGATTGGAGATTTTATTTTGAAAATCTGAGCTAAGATAACGGGCCACATTCCATCAGGGTCTAAAAATACAAAACACATTCCAAACAAAAGAATTGTGACAATATGTTTCATTGAAAGTCTTTCAGTCACATGGCAGCATGCTGTAATTACATTATCCAGATTTTACAGACCGAAAGGAGAAAAGAGGAAGAAGAGACTCGGCAGAGATCAGACTTGTTTACGTTCCATGATTATATCTATAGAAGGATCAATTACACCAGAGAAAGAGATAAAGACATTATTATGGATTTGGCTTACTATGGTTCATTGTTTGAGTTTATTTGGTGAGGACCTTAAGGCAGCTTTAGTTTTGCTAAGATGAGAGGAAGTTGTTCATCACATATTTTATCCCTGTAAAGTCTAACCCTTCCCCAGTAATTCTTTTTTACTGCTGAGAAAACAGCTTGTTTTTGTCACCAGAGGGCTGTAGCAGCTGCAGAGACAAAAATAAAACACTGGGCAAACACTTTTCTTGCTACCTCATCATTCAGCAACAACAGGATGAAGTTAGAGAGATACTGTAATCTGTACATTCACAGTAACTTCATAACTTCTACTTTACAATCCCAGATTTGTACAAACTTAAATGTTAGGAATGATCAAAATATAGTTGGGTTAAATGTCAATGTACAGTACATGTTCTATGTCACTATAATAATCACCCATTTCATACAACCACTAGTTTATGTTTAAATACTGACAGACTGATAAATGACTGATTTATTGTTTGAAGATGTTCAGTGTAACGCAGTGATTTCTAGTGTTTGCTTTAGTTAAACTTAATATTTATACATGGCAACTGACTCAGGCAGGAACCTGTGGTTTCACAAAGACAGTAGTAAAAGAATTCAGCTAGATAGATCTGTTTATTAATAACATAATAATCTGTGTATTAAGTTGTGTTTGTTTTATAGATCATCACTTTGTTTCACTGTTAGCTTTACATCATCTTTTGTTTTAAATTAGATTGTTTAAACATTCACCCTCTGACCACCACCAAACAGCCACCGCACCCTCTGACCACCACCAAACAGCCACCGCACCCTCTGACCACCACCAAACAGCCACTGGACCCTCTGACCACCACCAAACAGCCACCGGACCCTCCGACCACCACCAAACAGCCACTGGACCCTCTGACCACCAACAAACAGCCACCGGACCCTCCGACCACCACCAAACAGCCACCGCACCGTCTGACCACCACCAAACAGCCACCTCACCCTCTGACCACCACCAAACAGCCACCGGACCCTCTGACCACCAACAAACAGCCACCGGACCCTCCGACCACCACCAAACAGCCACCGGACCCTCTGACCACCACCAAACAGCCACCGGACCCTCTGACCACCACCAAACAGCCACCGCACCCTCTGACCACCACCAAACAGCCACCGCACCCTCTGACCACCACCAAACAGCCACTGGACCCTCTGACCACCACCAAACAGCCACCAGACCCTCTGACCACCACCAAACAGCCCCTGGACCGTCTGACCACCACCAAACAGCCACCGGACCCTCTGACCTCCACCAAACAGCCACCGGACCCTCTGACCACCACCAAACAGCCACCGGACCCTCTGACCACCACCAAACAGCCCCTGGACCGTCTGACCACCACCAAACAGCCACCAGACCCTCTGACCACCACCAAACAGCCCCTGGACCGTCTGACCACCACCAAACAGGCACCGGACCGTCTGACCACCACCAAACAGCCACCGCGTCCTCTGACCACCACCAAACAGCCACCGGACCCTCTGACCACCACCAAACAGCCACCGGACCCTCTGACCACCACCAAACAGCCACCGGACCCTCTGACCACCACCAAACAGCCACTGGACCCTCCGACCACCACCAAACAGCCACCGCACCCTCTGACCACCACCAAACAGCCACCGCACCCTCTGACCACCACCAAACAGCCACCGGACCGTCTGACCACCACCAAACAGGCACCGGACCGTCTGACCACCACCAAACAGCCACCGCGTCCTCTGACCACCACCAAACAGCCACCTGACCCTCTGACCACCACCAAACAGCCACCGCACCCTCTGACCACCACCAAACAGCCACCGGACCCTCCGACCACCACCAAACAGCCACTGGACCCCCCAACCACCAAAGAGCCACCGGACCCTCCGACCACCACCAAACAGCCACCGGACCCTCCGACCACCACCAAACAGCCACCGGACCTTCTGACCACCACCAAACCGGCACCGGACCGTCTGACCACCACCAAACAGCCACCGCGTCCTCTGACCACCACCAAACAGCCACCTGACCCTCTGACCACCACCAAACAGCCCCTGGACCGTCTGACCACCACCAAACAGCCACCGCACCCTCTGACCACCACCAAACAGCCACTGGACCCTCCGACCACCACCAAACAGCCACCGGACCCTCCGACCCCCACCAAACAGCCACCGGACCCTCTGACCACCACCAAACAGCCACCGCACCCTCTGACCACCACCAAACAGCCACTGGACCCTCTGACCACCACCAAACAGCCACCGGACCCTCCGACCCCACCAAACAGCCACCGGACCCTCCGACCACCACCAAACAGCCACCGCACCCTCTGACCACCACCAAACAGCCACTGGACCCTCTGACCACCACCAAACAGCCACCGGACCCTCCGACCACCACCAAACAGCCACCGGACCCTCCGACCACCACCAAACAGCCACTGGACCCTCTGACCACCACCAAACAGCCACCAGACCCTCTGACCACCACCAAACAGCCCCTGGACCGTCTGACCACCACCAAACAGGCACCGGACCGTCTGACCACCACCAAACAGCCACCGCGCCCTCTGACCACCACCAAACAGCCACCGCACCGTCTGACCACCACCAAACAGCCACCGCACCCTCTGACCACCACCAAACAGCCACCGGACCGTCTGACCTCCACCAAACAGCCACTGGACCCTCTGACCACCACCAAACAGCCACCAGACCCTCTGACCACCACCAAACAGCCCCTGGACCGTCTGACCACCACCAAACAGCCACCGGACCCTCTGACCACCACCAAACAGCCACCGGACCCTCTGACCACCACCAAACAGCCACCGCACCCTCTGACCACCACCAAACAGCCACCGCACCCTCTGACCACCACCAAACAGCCACCGGACCCTCTGACCACCACCAAACAGCCACCTGACCCTCTGACCACCACCAAACAGCCCCTGGACCGTCTGACCACCACCAAACAGCCACCGGACCGTCTGATCACCACCAAACAGCCACCGCACCCTCTGACCACCACCAAACAGCCACCGCACCCTCTGACCACCACCAAACAGCCACCGGACCCTCTGACCACCACCAAACAGCCACCGGACCCTCTGACCACCACCAAACAGCCACCGCCCCCTCTGACCGCCACCACACAGCCACCGGACCCTCTGACCACCACCAAACAGCCACCGGACCCTCCGACCACCACCAAACAGCCACTGGACCCTCTGACCACCACCAAACAGGCACCGGACCGTCTGACCACCACCAAACAGCCACCGCGTCCTCTGACCACCACCAAACAGCCACCTGACCCTCTGACCACCTCCAAGCCGCCACCGGACCCTCTGACCACCACCAAACAGCCACCGAACCCTCTGACCACCACCAAACAGCCACCGCACCCTCTGACCACCACCAAACAGCCACCGCACCCTCTGACCACCACCAAACAGCCACCGGACCCTCCGACCACCACCAAACAGCCACCGCTCCCTCTGACCGCCACCAAACAGCCACCGGACCCCCTGACCACCACCAAACAGCCACCGGACCCTCTGACCACCACCAAACAGCCACCGCACCCTCTGACCACCACCAAACAGCCACCGGACCCTCCGACCACCACCAAACAGCCACCGGACCCTCTGACCACCACCAAACAGCCACCGGACCCTCCGACCACCACCAAACAGCCACCGGACCCTCCGACCACCACCAAACAGCCACCGCACCCTCTGACCACCACCAAACAGCCACCGCACCCTCTGACCACCACCAAACAGCCACCGGACCCTCCGACCACCACCAAACAGCCACCGGACCCTCCGACCACCACCAAACAGCCACCGGACCCTCTGACAGCCACCAAACAGCCACCGGACCCTCTGACCACCCCCAAACAGCGACCGCACCCTCTGACCACCACCAAACAGCCACCGGACCCTCCGACCACCACCAAACAGCCACCGGACCCTCCGACCACCACCAAACAGCCACTGGACCCTCTGACCACCACCAAACAGCCACCGGACCCTCTGACCACCACCAAACAGCCCCTGGACCGTCTGACCACCACCAAACAGCCACCGGACCGTCTGACCACCACCAAACAGCCACCGCACCCTCTGACCACCACCAAACAGCCACCGGACCCTCCGACCACCACCAAACAGCCACCGGACCCTCTGACCACCACCAAACAGCCCCTGGACCGTCTGACCACCACCAAACAGCCACCGGACCGTCTGACCACCACCAAACAGCCACCGCACCCTCTGACCACCACCAAACAGCCACCGCACCCTCTGACCACCACCAAACAGCCACCGGACCCTCTGACCACCACCAAACAGCCACCGGACCCTCTGACCACCACCAAACAGCCACCGGACCCTCCGACCACCACCAAACAGCCACCGGACCCTCTGACCACCAACAAACAGCCACCGGACCCTCCGACCACCACCAAACAGCCACCGGACCCTCTGACCACCACCAAACAGGCACCGGACCCTCTGACCACCACCAAACAGCCACCGAACCCTCTGACCTCCACCAAACAGCCACCGGACCCTCTTACCACCACCAAACAGGCAGGATGGGTTAAGTGTCTTTCCCAAGGACACAATGGCAAAGCAATCTTTTCCAGAATGAGCGGGATTCAAACCAGTGACCCTCTGGTAGACGACCTGCTCTACCTCCTGAGCTACTGCCGCTCCAGTTTTACTGGATCTTTACACATTGCTTTGTTTTTTCTTACTTCATTATTTTCATTTTTGCTTACTTTGTTTTTTACACCGAAGGGCTGAACGATGAAGACCGACTTGAATCTTTTCAACTGATTATGACAAAGGAGGTTATCTTTGATGCAGGTCAAGCTTCATGCAACTTCACTTAAACTATTAACAGTTCACAAGTCTTGTCATCAAGATTTCCTTCATAGTACCTATATGAAAATCTGAAAATATTTTAATAACAGCACGGTGGATCAGTAGGTAAACCTGTTACCTTGTAGCACAAAGGTTCTCAATTCAAAACTTGATGGAGTTTGTAAGTTTTATCTGTACATCTAGTTATTTCCATGTTTTGCAGCGTTCCATAAACTTGCATGTGAGGTTTGATAGAGGTTCAGAATTGGCCCTTTCACATCGGACACAGTAACTGCTGCCCTGGTCTGTGAGTGGAAGAACATAGGAGATAGGTGCAAATGTACAAACTGCATCCAGAGCTGATTGCTGAGAAGTATCTAGCTGTTGCACCTGCAGTATGTATCTATCAAAAGCCCAGAAACTTAATTTACCAACAAGAAGGAGAGAGAGAAAAGAGTAAGCAATGCCTTATGGTGCGTTCACACCGGCCACTTTGTCAACGTCAAGCAACATTCATAACGCTCCAAGTTTGATGTTTGAAAGTTAAAGCTCATAACGCCTGCCAGTCAGAGCGCATAGGCGTTAAAGCTCGTAACGCTGGACCGTTAACAAGAGCGCGAAGGCGGGGCTTCCTTTGTTATCGGGTGTTCTGAGCTATGGCGGATCATATAGAGAGAGTGGCTTGGCTTTATTTACTCTGTTTCGCTTCGCTCAACTCTGTCCTTAAACTTTTTCATTTTCAGTAAATGCCTTAAAGCTGGAGTGCGTAACTTTTACATGTCCGTGGATGTCCGTTTCAGCCAAGCCACTATCAGAGGAGATGACACAATGCAGATTAAGCCGATCGGCTCCTCAAACATCTCACGGTATTTTTCAATATATATCATTTTTACTTTGCGTGTCGACTGCGACATTCCCGCGCTGTCGCACAGGAAATTACGTCTTTTACATCACAACAAGAAAAATAATAAGAAATAGAACGCAGTGTCTCGTAGCAGCCGGCATGGCGGAGAATCCAAATAAACAGCCGAGAGACACTTATCGGGAAGTGGATCCTACCACGAAAAAAAAAAAAATTCCTGGAAGTTCAGCAGAGGGACTATTGGCTAAGAAGGAAAGTGACCGAAGGAGAAGTCAAACGCGAATTTGTATCGGCGTGGCTTTTCCTCGGTGGAGAGAAGAGATCTGGCTGATGTTCAGGGGTGCACATAAGTGGTCCGCAGGTCCGCACACACTGTCAAAATATAAAATGCGCACCAGATGAAAACCAGAGCGCCAAAGTTCCAGCTGATCAGCTGATTCTGTCTCTATCTGTGTCAGTTTGTGTCTGTCAGTTTGTGTCTGTCAGTTTGCCAGTGTAACGGTTTTTCAGTCAGTCAGATCAGTGCAGCTGACTGCAGGATTCTGCATCGTGTCAAAACTGAAAAAATTCACTGAATAAGACAAATAGATCATTGTGGCCCCAACAGCTGACTAATAAATTTCAACACCAAACTGTTAAATGTAGATTAAAGTGAACAATCAAACCTGTAAACAATCCAACCTGAACTCTGAAGGTTTTTTTACCAGTATTTTTATATTTTACTGGTTTCTCTTGATTTTTTCAACAATGAAATGATATTTATTGAAACAAATATAGAGCCAGGTAAAGTAAACAGACTGAATTTGAAGCTTGATTAAGACAGATACCGGTTGGAATAACAACGGCAGAGATAAAGCGGTGGCAGCTGGGCTTACGTCATATGGAAGCGCCAGCTTTATTGTTGTAATGACGCAAAAATTCCACTAGGGGGCGACAGAAGTTACAGAAGTTACGCACTATGGCTTTAAAAATGTATAAAATGTTTGTCATTACACATCAGTACTCAAACCAATATACTGTATGTCAAAAAGTTCTACAAAACCCAAAGAAGCAAACTTTGTGTCATTGTGAAACTGTTTATCATGACTGTCCTGTGACAGACTGATGCCAGGATACCCCACAGGTCTCTTCTCTGAACCCAAGGAAGTGATTCTGAGCTTTAAAGAGTTAATGTTTAATTTACAGGTTCTCCCCTCTGGGATTTCCACCAGCAGCCTCCTGACCTTGCCTGGTCTCAATGTGTCTACTTGGATTGACACCCAAACAAATTAAGTCCCGGCAGTGGAAGTGACAGTATATGCACAGTTAGTGTGTAGTCATGGGGGGGTGGGGGGGCGTGTCCTGAACTGAAACTCAGAGATACCAAAAGGTCAGGCAGTGCCACAGTCATTTATTGAGCCTGACTGGTGATGGAGGCAGACAATAAAAGAAAGTCAGGCTGGGAAAATAATATGGATTGTAATATTTGTCTGTGTGGGTGAACACAGATCGTTATATACTCTGTTACTCTCAGGCATCATGGCTGCTCACATCTCATCATGTTACTGGGTTTTTTGTAATTATCCACAGCAAAGTACATAAACTGTATTTACCTTAAGAATGTCGTAGTGAATCAGTGAAGCCATCCTCACCATGTACCCTTACATTACAAGGCTCTACATGAGTGTCAACTTGTTGTGGTATCTTTGGTTTTAAGTGTCATTTTATTTACAGTCTTCTCTGTTAACTGATATACTGAAGCTGCTTTAGAGACAGTAGATGGATGAAAACAATATGCACAAATACATCGATCTACCCCAAACAAATAGAATCCAATATCTCAGACTGGTAACTCAGCAGAGGTTTAATTGAAAATAGAATTTACAGCAATACGGTTGCTGATTTAAGATGCCCTATTGCCACCCACACTAGTACCAAGTTTGAACTTCTGCTATCTTGACAACTCTGCCTTAATATGCATTTTATGTCATGCACTTGTATTTAAACTTATATAAGCACCAAAAGGAACATAGTTATTAATTTAATTTAATTTTTATATTAACATTGATCGTACACTTACCACAATACAACTGATATCACTGAGAATGAAAAGAAATGGTTGAGATTCAATGGCGAGTTTTAAAAATGCCTGAGCTACAATGATAGCTAAAGGTTATTTATCCCACTTTCTCATCAGCTGTAACCCAAGCTGACAGTGGCACACTGGCAATGCGTTACTTGTTTAATCCCTTAACTCTGCTGTCTCTTCATTGCTGTCGTTCTCACTGTAGAACTGTTCCCTGCTACTGAAGCCAAGATGACACAGCTGGGTTAATCTGTTCTGTTTATTGGCTCAACTGCTCTTCTGATGAAGCTGAATGTCTTTTCTTCTCCTACTCCTCCTTTATCCTTCTCCCTTAAACTGTCACTTACCCAACTTCACACCAATCTCTGCAGGACACTCATTTGTCTTTATCAGCAACGCAAGCCAACGACTGGCCAACAAGAACCTCATTTTAAAGCAATTTTCAAGCAAGACTTTGCAGATCATTTTGCCTGCCTCAAGATCCAGTACTTACAAGACGTCTCAATATTTCTTCATGCTCAAAGGTTGTGTTATTTTCAGGGGAAACATATTTTCACTGAAAATGTGGCTGTCGTGTGAACAACACAAGTGACCTTACAATGAGACCTCAGGGACTGGATAGCGTGAGGAATTACATTTTCATTTACTGAAGTATGAATTAACTGTTTTTTCTTATTTAGTTCCAAGTAATAACAGAAGTTAAATAAAAGAAATCAGAGATCACTACACCAAAATAATACAGCAGTTGCTGCTTTGATAAACAGTCAGCTTTGGTACAACACTTCCTATTCACAAATCTTTGATTTGGAAATCATGTCCACAAATTACAAAGATATCAGCAAGTAAAATCAGATAAATCTCAATTAATTCAAGATACATCATGACTAAAATGTAACATTTTTGACATTCCTAATATTTTGCAGCTAAAATTTCTCATATTAGTTTTAATAAAATAAAAAATAGAAAACAAACATTTGACCTACTTACTAAGTGGTTTCTTTATTATGTATCTGGGTCTGTCGCTGATCTAATCACGGAACTCAGTCAGGTGTGAGCACTTTGGGTTCTATTGAGCCTGTTTTTGTTTTTCTCTCAGTTTTAATCTATTTTCTTTCCTCCTTTTGATTTTTCCATGCTCGCTTTCCTTACCCTGCTTTGTTTTTCCTTTCCCTGTAGTTATGTCGGGAAATAGACCCAGCCTGTCTCCCCACCTGGGTGGAGTTTGGTCACTGATCCCAAGCAGTCACACCTGTTTTGTTCAACCATTAAATGTGTCTGTCACACAAATTTCATGACTTTGTGCTCATTCCTTAAGTATTAACCTGTAATTTGACAAATTTTAAATCTAAAACATGTTATGATACACTAATTTTCAGACTTCAATTTTCAAGCTCAGAGGAATCTGACTCCTTGAAAGTTCACCTGGATTCGGGCATCTATTCATTAATATTCATTATGCTAATTTGCTGGACTCAGATTGGCTAACAAACTAGCCTATGAGAGTAAGGCTTCCTGTTTCCTTCCCCGCTGAGCATGGCAACAGTGCACCGCGTATCTTCCTATTTGACACATGGTGTTTATGCTAACAACTTTTAGCTATGCAGTTGCGATGAGACCGAATGACCCACAGCGTCATGCAGCACTGGAGGATCAGAAACATGAATCTGAAAGACTTTTAAATATTTTAAGACATGAAGAGTGACTGTCGGTGGGAGATTCACAGACACTGTTGAAATGTTCAAGTGTAGAAGAGAGAGAGGCATGATTTAAATCTCTAGATATTGTCACAAATGCATTTGGGTGCTGTGTTTGTAGCTTAGCAACAGTTGAGCCAATGACATCACATGCAGAGTTGCATTAGCTGATGGTGGAATGTAAACTGCTACTAAAATAACACTGGTGAACTCCCATGGTAGGTAATATGCATGAAAACTAACAGCTAAGAGTTCAATATCTGGATTTTAGAGATGATATTTCACAACATCATGCCCAGGATGACTCCACCTTTTGTTAAAAAGAACAGCGATCCCACCTCCGTCCTTTTCTTTTGCTGCTCCTGTTCAAATCTCTGCTTGTATTGTTTGAAAGGCAGACACACACTGGAGTCGGGGATAGGCTCCTTTAGCCACATCTCAGTATGCATCCACATTTTCTTCTTTTTAGTTCATCAGGAATTTGGGGTGAATCGTGTGAATCAGGAGTCTTCAAGCAGGGATTCTCTAAAGTATGCAGGGCCCTGAGGGCTTCAGCTGGGCAACACTGCTATAAACCATAAGATACAGGGCAGGCTAAATGTCTTAGTGGGCATCTTAGATTCTTCACTAGACTGGTTTTCTTCTTATTTCTCTGAAAGGTCATTCTCTGTGAGTTTTCCTTTGACACCGTCTTTTTATCCTGTGGAGTTCCACAGGGTTGGGTTTCAGGGGCTGCATTATGTATTATTTTCTTTTTATATCCTTATCTGGCTCCTTTCATCCTTTTCTGTCATTTCTAATCACATCTAGGTGGATGACATCCAGGTGTACCTGTCTTTTAAGCCCCGCCACTTGGAAAGGCAGTACACCCTTGCTAGCTGTCTAACACTGATTAGATGGGTGGCTCTTGTTTTGCAGACCTACAAGATGCACACTCCGATCATCATTCAAGCTGAACTACATTCAAAAGTCAACCAGGCAGCTGCATCTTTATTCAACAGCTCAAACTACACAAAACCTAGTGAATGAAATCTAGGAGTTATATTTGAATCTGACTCTCACATTAAATCTGTTTCTTGCTCGTGTTACTTTTATCTGAGAAAAAATACAACATAGAATTTCCACTGTAGATCATGTATTAATGGCACCATGCTTAGATAAATGTCATGCTTTTTTCACTTGTCTGGACAAATCATTACTTTCACAGTTTCAATCCATCCAGAATGCAGCAACTAGAATTCTGCTGAAATCTACCAAACAGACTCACATACACTCATTTTAAATCCTTAAACTGGCTCCCTGTATAGTTTAGAGTTAATTTTCAAGTAATTGTTCTCACCTCCAGAGCCATAAATGTCCTGTCAGCTGATCCTGTGTGTCAGCTTTTTAGAGCGTGTCGTCATCCATACATGGCTCTGACTGTGGACCAGTTTGCAGACTCTGTACATGTTTTAAAAAAAGCACCTGAAAACTTTTCTGAAAAGATTTCATGTTTTTATCTGTGTTGTGCTCTGTGAGTTTGTGTCTGTGAAAAACATTTTAAAACTAAACTTGACTTACTTTCTAAACACATCTGCCCCTCTATGACAGCAGTTCATTTGTTAGTTAGATTAATTGATATCAACGTAAATTCATAAAACTCTTCAAAACTTCTGGCAGTAATCCTACAATGATCATTTTATGGAAAGTCAATCTTCCTCAGCAGTATCTGTTGCATCATTTCTTATCATCCCAGTGATGTTTCCAAACCTGCACGATCATCTCAGATCTGTACGCCATATAACTCGACCACGCTTGGGGCCAAAGTTGGAACCGTGATGTTGAAGGATATCGTTTCTGGCAGTGAAATCCAGATACTCAAAAACCCAGAGACTTTTATTTTCCTCTGGCTCAAAATGATTCCCTCCTCTTGACAGAGACCCCTGTCTGTCTCTGATAGAGACAGACATGTATAACTGATTCAGTTTGCAGGAGCATCTTCCTAACATGAAGCAGAAGAGGACAGAGGATGTTTGGATGATGATGATGATGATGATGGTGTGTGTAGCTACTCACCAGCAGCGTGGGGAGACCTGCCACCACAGCGTACAGCAGGATGGGCGGGACGGCGCTGCTGTCCTCGGGTCCCAGGTACGGTTTAGTGTACGTGGTGTCGTAGCAGAAGAAGCCCTGCACGTGCACGGTGAAGGTGTCCGTGTACTCGAAGTAATAGGCCAGCATGATGGTTCCGGCCATGATCACCAGCTGGAAGTACAGCATGATGCAAACGGAGAGCAGAAGACATGCAATTAGATCGAAACAGTTTGTAAGTCTGTCCTCGGTTCTAACCGGTCTCCTGCTCCTCCTCCTCTACCGCGATGCCGCTTAGCACGGACCGGCTCATGACGGCTCGGCCGCGCGCCACAAGCCGCGTTAGTCCCGATTCCTCCGCTTGCAGCTACCGCGGCGGACTGAGGAGCGTGTACATGTGCGAGAGAGAGGGTGAGGAGGGGAGCAGAGAGGCAGCAGGGATGAGTGAGGCTGACGCGATGCGCGCGCGTGCGTGTGAGAGAGGAGCCGACCTCCACCTCCAGCTGTGTGAGTCACGTTATGTGCTGCTGTCTCCTCCGTTCAGGAGAGAAGAGGAGCTGAAGTTAGGAACCGTCACGTGCGTCTGGATCATGAAGCTCCAAGTGGAGTTCTTAGTATGGAATGAAAACAATGCCACAAAAAATACAAATCTAAAAGATATTTGAAACTCCTTTTGTAGTTTATTTAGTTTATTCATTTTTATTGTTCTATAAAATCAGTATTTTTGGTTTAAATGATGTTTTATATGTCGATATTTAATGTAGTTATTTTTATTTCTTCAAGCTTTTCTCATAATTGTACTATTTGCATGTTTTAATCTGTGAACAAAAAATCTATCATTCATCATATAATTCAGAGATGCACCGCACTGTCTGACATTTTGCTTAACGACTCTAAGTCCAATTTCAACTAATTTTGATCAAATATTTATGCCAGCTAGTGACATTGAGATGCTTTTTAATTTATTTTTTTTCACTGTAACTCCTGTTTATTTTTAATTTCACTCAGAAACTTGTTGGAACTATAAAAGTTTAAATGTAACTTCTGGGAGTTTTGATTTACACAACCAGATATAAAGATTTTTTATGAGGCATGACTGGTATTCTGTATATTATGTCACTGAAAATAAAGATCGAAACAATGAGTCACAAAGAATCTAGAAGAGGCCATGTTCTCTGACTCTGACCGTTCTTTATTCAACACATCAGGAAGCAAGAAACAAACAATGTATAGAACATAAAACAAGCATACTTATACAGTGGACAACAGTTACAGGCTCAACCTCGGTGCCCAGCAGTTCTGTGCTTATAAATGTTGCATATTACTGTTGTCCACTGTATATATTTAAATCTTGTTTTGAGTGATTTACATTCTACAGTTGCAAGAACCAAATCTTAGAAAGAAAACTTCATCCAGTCTGTATCTATGGTCACATCTACCACCATGGCTGTCTTCTTTCCAGGTCCTCCTGCCACTTCCAAATAAAAGTGGCTCCTTAAGATGGTAGATCTTCTTTATCCTGCGGCTGTAGAAGTTGCAGCTGTTGTTTTCAATGCAGTTATTGACATCTTGAGAATTAGAAGTTTTTCTACTATTCTCAGAGCAGATGTGATCATCAAGAACAGTTATTGGAGTTATTGGATGGTCACCCCTTACACACCCTGACATCTGTAGAATCTTCTTACTAGTGATTTCAGGTTGCCATTAGCTGCATATAAGGTGCCATAAAGGACATCTTAAAACAACAATTTTCATAAATTGGGTGTCAGTAGGCCGTAGGAGGGTTCTAATGCACCCTTACACAGAACATAAGGACATGATGGTCAGTGGACAGCTGAAAATCATCTCATTTTCTGAAGAATGCATCAAGTTGCTCTTGCAGACTTACCAACTTCCTGCAGAAGGCTTTAGGAAACTATACCCACTCCACAAATGTCTAGAGACTCCAAAATTTGTAGGCATGGGGAGATTCATACAAAGACATTATTCACAAGTACCTTTGTGACAAAGATTTCAATCTGTTGTCCAGGTGAACACCAGGTATTTATACTCCTCCTCCACCTCCACGTCTTCTCCCATGATGGAAATGGGTTTTGGTATGTTGCTGCTCTTCCTAAAATCCACAATCATCTCCTTTGTCTTGTTCATATTCAAGATGAGATGATTGTTCCCACACCAGGACACAAAGCGGTCCACCAGTTCCTGCTGTCCTGGGACACACACTGACAGAGGTGAGGCTGCTTGGCGCCACCGAACGCTCTGACCACCAGCAAACTGGTGGATCTGGGTCTCTCATACAACATTCGCAGAGTGTTTCTGGACTCCCTAACAAACCGCACACAGATGGTGAGAGTAAGTCATCACCTGTCCTCAGTATCGAGGACCAGCACCGGTTCTCCACAAGGCTGTGTGCTGAGCTCCCTACTCTTCTAAAAATGTCTCAGTGAAAATGTGCATTTAGCTGTGGGAGTTACAGGAATTTATTCACCATTTTATTCAGGCAGCTCGAGGGGCAGCACTCCCGGGGGGGTGATGGAGGAGAGATGGAATTTTAGGTAAATCAAGTGTTTTACTTCCTGTTCTGAAATTAACTCGATGATTTTAAGTTATATTTCAGGACAAATGAAGATTATATAACACCAACGGTAAGATTTTATCATGTGTCTATCACAGACGTTGATACAGAACATTTAAATTATCCATGCTGTTTTGCACTTTTCTCTATTTTTCTCTGTTTTTGCACTGTTTGCACAAGAGTTGCTGCTACTTTTAAAAGTAGTTGTGCCTCTGGGTTCATCCTTAAGTATAAGGTGAGGTGTGGCTGTGGATCAGTGGTTAGAGCGGTCGTCCTCCAACTTGAAGGCTGGTGGATCGATCCCGGCTTCCACCGCCACATGTCGAAGTGTCCTTGGGCAAGACACTGAACCCCATGTTGCCCCCCGATCTGCGTATCGGGTTGTGTGAGTGTTAGCCCCGCCCCTCTCCCCCTGGTTTATGTATTGGGTTGTGTGAATGGGTGAATGTAAAACCTTGTAGTGTGAAAGTGCTTTGAAAATGAAAACACTATACAAATACAGGACATTTACCATCTGGGGGCGCTTCAAATAGAACAGACGGATGGATGGGTGTATGATGGATGGATGGATGGATGGATGGATGGATGGATGGATGGACGGACGTATGGATGGATGGATGATGGAAGGACGGACGGATAAACAGACGGATGGATGGATGATGGAAGGATGGATGGATGGATGATGGAAGGACGGACGGATAAACAGACGGATGGATGGATGGATGGACAGACGGATGGATGGATGGACGGACGGACGGACGGACGGATGGATGGATGGATGGATGGATGGATGGATGGATGGATGGACGGACGGATGAATGGATGATGGAAGGACGGACGGATGGATGGACGGATGGATGGACGGACGGATGGATGGACGGACGGATGGATGGACGGATGGATGGACGGACGGATGAATGGATGATGGAAGGACGGATGGATGGACGGATGGATGGATGGACGGATGGATGGACGGACGGATGGATGGATGATGGAAGGACGGACGGATGGACGGACGGGTGGATGGACAGACGGACAGAACGGACGGACCTGACTGAAAAAGAGCAGCTCATGACTTGTTGATTTCAAACAGAACTAAAGTATCAAACCTTGAGACCTTCCTTGTCTTTAGTGAGCAGGACTTTATGAATGAAAACTGTCCAAAGGGGCAAGAAAGACAGACGCAGATGGAAAGACGTACCTGGAGGGAAACATGAAGTCAGGTGTTTATGTGCTTCTGTCACTTTGGCTCTGTGTCTATCTGAATGCTGCAGGTCTGATGTTGAAACACAGACTCAATATCTCTGGATAAAAGGAATAATCTGGTTATGTGTTTTCCTGGAACATGGTCAATACGCCTCCTTGAGATTAAAAATCAAAAGCTGAAGCAATATGGAGATGTTTCATCTAGGATGCCTGATAACCTTCAGTTCATATATTATAAAAGGAACATGAATGTTGGAGGTAAATTTAGATAAAATCCATGTAATTAAAGGTTTTAAGCTGTTTCTGAACAGAAATAGAGAAGGAGAATAATTTATACAGCTGTCAAGGACATCACCTAAAAACATCTACAGCCTCTGACATCTTTTACTAGTTAGGCTTTTTCATTATTAAGTATTGTAAACAACATATGACAAATAAAATATGTTGAATTCACAAATTCAGATCAGAGTTTTTCCTGATCAAAGCTTTTTGTATTGATCAGTATTGATGTATCTGACCGCACTCAGCTGCTAATGTCTGTTGTTTAACATCACTGGTACATGAGGTATTTCTTGAAGTAGTAGTGATAAAGCTACTTCCTGTACCACCAATCTGAGTTGAGTTTATACTCAAACACAATAAATGCTGAGCCTTTTAATCTGATATATTAAAACAATTCTCACAATAAATATGATGTAAAAGCCAAATATGACCATCACATCTTATTCTAGAGAAAAAGCCATGTATTGTATTTATAATAAAACTTGGTTTTCTGATTTAAATTCTAGCTTCTAGTTACTAAAACAATGTACATAAAAATAATATAAAACCCATGAAAGTTTAATTTCTTGAGGGTTTTTTGCTCCTGAACCCAAGTTTAAAAACATGTAACAGTAACTGCAAACTAAGTATTAGTCATGATAAACACGAGCAAAAACATGGAACATTTGATTTCTGCAGGCAAGCAGCACAGAAGATTTGATTTCACCGATGCATGTAAATAAAAAGCACTTATTAAAAGGCAAAGCAGAGCTGGAGTAAACTTCAAAGTTGTATACTTCAAGCAGCAGAGGCTTATCTGGCATGTCATGTTTCATAAGAAATTCATGCTGTCTTTCTCACAAGCTACTGATGTGAAGGCTGTTCCTGCAGGCCAGTGTTGTTGGATGAAAATAATTGTGGCAGGCATGAGACGCAGTGAGACTGAAGGTTTGGGGAGTTCGTCAGAAACCAAACGGATCACTGTTATGTCTTCTAGCTCAAGTCACCCAGTCAAATTAGGCAGTAAACTGAATGTATCAGTCACAGAGAGCTACAGATGTTACACAATCAGAAGTAAAACCTGAACAGTATTTGTGTCTGTTCACACATGTAGATTACGGTTCACTCACACGTTTGAGTTGGAAAAGTAGATCAGTCAGAAGAAAACATCTCATTAATGAATTATACTGTTATTAATGTTGCATCAATGCAGAGTTTTATGACTGCGGCGATTCAGGGTGTTACATACGACTGGGTCATTTACAATGTATGAAAAATATAATGCTCAGCTGCTTTCATTTGAAGTGTCCTTCCTCTGATCATCTCATGTCAGAAAAAAAAATCAGTCTATCAAGAGATTTTAGACAAATGTCAATGAAGCAAATCTATTCTAGCAAAAACTGAAGAGGAGCGCACCATGGAAACCAAACCAATAAACGATCCAATTAAAAATCCAATCAGACGTCATGAACCCTGAAGGAAAATGAGATGTTGTAGTAAGACAGTGTTTCTTCAGAGACACAATCTAGACAGTACTAGAGGTAGACAGGAAGGTTCTCCTGTAGAGGGTTCTAGTTGTGGACGGGAAGGATCTCCTGTAGAGGGTTCTAGCTGTGGACAGGAAGGATCTCCTGTAGAGGGTTCTAGCTGTAGACAGGAAGGATCTCCTGTAGAGGGTTCTAGCTGTGGACAGGAAGGATCTCCTGTAGAGGGTTCTAGCTGTAGACAGGAAGGATCTCCTGTAGAGGGTTCTAGCTGTAGACAGGAAGGATCTCCTGTAGAGGGTTCTAGCTGTGGACAGGAAGGATCTCCTGTAGAGGGTTCTAGCTGTGGACAGGAAGGATCTCCTGTAGAGGGTTCTAGCTGTAGACAGGAAGGATCTCCTGTAGAGGGTTCTAGCTGTAGACAGAAAGGATCCTCCTTTAGAGGGTTCTAGCTGTAGACAGGAAGGATCTCCTGTAGAGGGTTCTAGCTGTAGACAGGAAGGTTCTCCTGTAGAGGGTTCTAGCTGACAGGAAGGATCTCCTGTAGAGGGTTCTAGCTGTGGACAGGAAGGTTCTCCTGCAGAGGGTTCTAGCTGTGGACAGGAAGGATCTCCTGTAGAGGGTTCTAGCTGTGGACAGGAAGGATCTCCTGTAGAGGGTTCTAGCTGTAGACAGGAAGGATCTCCTGTAGAGGGTTCTAGCTGTAGACAGGAAGGATCTCCTGTAGAGGGTTCTAGCAGACAGGAAGGATCTCCTGTAGAGGGTTCTAGTTGTGGACAGGAAGGATCTCCTGTAGAGGGTTCTAGCTGTGGACGGGAAGGATCTCCTGTAGAGGGTTCTAGCTGAGGACAGGAAAGATCTCCTGTAGAGGGTTCTAGCAGACGGGAAGGATCTCCTGTAGAGGGTTCTAGCTGTGGACAGGAAGGATCTCCTGTAGAGGGTTCTAGCTGTGGACAGGAAGGATCTCCTGTAGAGGGTTCTAGCTGTGGACAGGAAGGATCTCCTGTAGAGGGTTCTAGATGTGGACAGGAAGGATCTCCTGTAGAGGGTTCTAGGTGTGGACGGGAAGGATCCTCCTTTAGAGGGTTCTAGCTGTAGACAGGAAGGATCTCCTGTAGAGGGTTCTAGCTGTGGACAGGAAGGATCTCCTGTAGAGGGTTCTAGCAGACAGGAAGGATCTCCTGTAGAGGGTTCTAGCTGTAGACAGGAAGGATCTCCTGTAGAGGGTTCTAGCTGTGGACAGGAAGGATCTCCTGTAGAGGGTTCTAGCTGTGGACAGGAAGGTTCTCATGTAGAGGGTTCTAGCTGTGGACAGGAAGGATCTCCTGTAGAGGGTTCTAGCTGTAGACAGGAAGGATCTCCTGTAGAGGGTTCTAGCTGTGGACAGGAAGGTTCTCCTGTAGAGGGTTCTAGCTGTGGACAGGAAGGTTCTCCTGTAGAGGGTTCTAGCTGTGGACAGGAAGGATCTCCTGTAGAGGGTTCTAGCTGTGGACAGGAAGGATCTCCTGTAGAGGGTTCTAGCTGTGGACAGGAAGGATCTCCTGTAGAGGGTTCTAGCTGTGGACAGGAAGGATCTCCTGTAGAGGGTTCTAGCTGTGGACAGGAAAGATCTCCTGTAGAGGGTTCTAGCAGTAGACAGGAAGGATCCTCCTGTAGAGGGTTCTAGCTGTAGACAGGAAGGATCTCCTGTAGAGGGTTCTAGCTGTGGACAGGAAAGATCTCCTGTAGAGGGTTCTAGCAGACAGGAAGGATCTCCTGTAGAGGGTTCTAGCTGTGGACAGGAAGGTTCTCCTGTAGAGGGTTCTAGCTGTGGACAGGAAGGATCTCCTGTAGAGGGTTCTAGCTGTGGACAGGAAAGATCTCCTGTAGAGGGTTCTAGCAGACAGGAAGGATCTCCTGTAGAGGGTTCTAGCTGTAGACAGGAAGGATCTCCTGTAGAGGGTTCTAGCTGTAGACGGGAAGGATCTCCTGTAGAAGGTTCTAGCTGTGGACAGGAAGGATCTCCTGTAGAGGGTTCTAGCTGTGGACAGGAAGGTTCTCCTGTAGAGGGTTCTAGCTGTGGACGGGAAGGATCTCCTGTAGAGGGTTCTAGCTGTGGACAGGAAGGATCTCCTGTAGAGGGTTCTAGCTGTGGACAGGAAGGATCTCCTGTAGAGGGTTCTAGCTGTGGACAGGAAGGTTCTCCTGTAGAGGGTTCTAGGTGTGGACAGGAAGGTTCTCCTGTAGAGGGTTCTAGCTGTGGACAGGAAGGATCTCATGTAGAGGGTTCTAGCTGTGGACAGGAAGGTTCTCCTGTAGAGGGTTCTAGCTGTAGACAGGAAGGTTCTCATGTAGAGGGTTCTAGGTGTGGACGGGAAGGTTCTCCTGTAGAGGGTTCTAGCTGTGGACAGGAAGGATCTCCTGTAGAGGGTTCTAGCTGTAGACAGGAAGGATCCTCCTTTAGAGGGTTCTAGCTGTAGACAGGAAGGATCTCCTGTAGAGGGTTCTAGCTGTAGACAGGAAGGTTCTCCTGTAGAGGGTTCTAGCTGTGGACAGGAAGGTTCTCCTGTAGAGGGTCTAGCTGTGGACAGGAAGGATCCTCCTTTAGAGGGTTCTAGCTGTAGACAGGAAGGATCTCCTGTAGAGGGTTCTAGCTGTGGACAGGAAGGTTCTCCTGTAGAGGGTTCTAGCTGTGGACAGGAAGGATCTCCTGTAGAGGGTTCTAGCTGTAGACAGGAAGGATCTCCTGTAGAGAGTTCTAGCTGTAGACGGGAAGGATCTCCTGTAGAGGGTTCTAGCTGTGGACAGGAAGGTTCTCCTGTAGAGGGTTCTAGGTGTGGACGGGAAGGTTCTCCTGTAGAGGGTTCTAGCTGTGGACAGGAAGGTTCTCCTGTAGAGGGTTCTAGCTGTGGACAGGAAGGATCCTCCTTTAGAGGGTTCTAGCTGTAGACAGGAAGGATCTCCTGTAGAGGGTTCTAGCTGTAGACAGGAAGGATCTCCTGTAGAGGGTTCTAGCTGTAGACAGGAAGGATCTCCTGTAGAGGGTTCTAGCTGTGGACAGGAAGGTTCTCCTGTAGAGGGTTCTAGCTGTGGACAGGAAGGATCTCCTGTAGAGGGTTCTAGCTGTGGACAGGAAGGATCTCCTGTAGAGGGTTCTAGCTGTAGACAGGAAGGTTCTCCTGTAGAGGGTTCTAGCTGTGGACAGGAAGGTTCTCCTGTAGAGGGTTCTAGCTGTGGACAGGAAGGATCTCCTGTAGAGGGTTCTAGCTGTGGACAGGAAGGATCTCCTGTAGAGGGTTCTAGTAGACAGGAAGGATCCTCCTTTAGAGGGTTCTAGCTGTAGACAGGAAGGATCTCATGTAGAGGGTTCTAGCTGTGGACAGGAAGGTTCTCCTGTAGAGGGTTCTAGCTGTGGACGGGAAGGATCTCCTTTAGAGGGTTCTAGCTGTGGACAGGAAGGATCTCCTGTAGAGGGTTCTAGCTGTAGACAGGAAGGATCTCCTGTAGAGGGTTCTAGCTGTGGACAGGAAGGATCTCCTGTAGAGGGTTCTAGCTGTAGACAGGAAGGATCTCATGTAGAGGGTTCTAGCTGTGGACAGGAAGGATCTCCTGTAGAGGGTTCTAGCTGTGGACAGGAAGGATCTCCTGTAGAGGGTTCTAGCTGTAGACAGGAAGGATCCTCCTTTAGAGGGTTCTAGCTGTAGACAGGAAGGATCTCCTGTAGAGGGTTCTAGCTGTGGACAGGAAGGATCTCCTGTAGAGGGTTCTAGCTGTAGACGGGAAGGATCTCCTGTAGAGGGTTCTAGCTGTGGACAGGAAGGTTCTCCTGTAGAGGGTTTTAGCTGTGGACAGGAAGGTTCTCATGTAGAGGGTTCTAGGTGTGGACGGGAAGGATCTCCTTTAGAGGGTTCTAGCTGTGGACAGGAAGGATCCTCCTTTAGAGGGTTCTAGCTGTAGACAGGAAGGATCTCCTGTAGAGGGTTCTAGCTGTGGACAGGAAGGATCTCCTGTAGAGGGTTCTAGCTGTAGACGGGAAGGATCTCCTGTAGAGGGTTCTAGCTGTAGACGGGAAGGATCTCCTGTAGAGGGTTCTAGCTGTGGAAGGGAAGGATCTCCTGTAGAGGGTTCTCGCTGTGGACAGGAAAGATCTCCTGTACAGGGTTCTAGCAGACAGGGAGGATCTCCTGTAGAGGGTTCTAGCTGTGGACAGGAAGGTTCTCCTGCAGAGGGTTCTAGCTGTGGACAGGAAGGTTCTCCTGTAGAGGTTTTTAGCTGTGGACAGGAAGGTTCTCCTGTAGAGGGTTCTAGGTGTGGACGGGAAGGATCTCCTTTAGAGGGTTCTAGCTGTGGACAGGAAGGATCTCCTGTAGAGGGTTCTAGCAGACAGGAAGGTTCTCCTGTAGAGGGTTCTAGGTGTAGACAGGAAGGATCCTCCTTTAGAGGGTTCTAGCTGTGGACAGGAAGGATCTCCTGTAGAGGGTTGTAGCAGACAGGAAGGTTCTCCTGTAGAGGGTTTTAGCTGTGGACAGGAAGGTTCTCCTGTAGAGGGTTCTAGGTGTGGACGGGAAGGATCTCCTGTAGAGGGTTCTAGCTGTGGACAGGAAGGATCCTCCTTTAGAGGGTTCTAGCTGTAGACAGGAAGGATCTCCTGTAGAGGGTTCTAGCTGTAGACAGGAAGGATCTCCTGTAGAGGGTTCTAGCTGTGGACAGGAAGGATCTCCTGTAGAGGGTTCTAGCTGTAGACAGGAAGGATCTCATGTAGAGGGTTCTAGCTGTGGACAGGAAGAATCTCCTGTAGAGGGTTCTAGCTGTAGACAGGAAGGATCCTCCTTTAGAGGGTTCTAGCTGTAGACAGGAAGGATCTCCTGTAGAGGGTTCTAGCTGTAGACGGGAAGGATCTCCTGTAGAGGGTTCTAGCTGTAGACAGGAAGGATCTCCTTTAGAGGGTTCTAGCTGTAGACAGGAAGGATCTCCTGTAGAGGGTTCTAGCTGTGGATGGGCAGGTTCTCCTGTAGAGGGTTCTAGGTGTGGACGGGAAGGATCTCCTTTAGAGGGTTCTAGCTGTAGACAGGAAGGATCTCCTGTAGAGGGTTCTAGCTGTGGACAGGAAGGATCTCCTGTAGAGGGTTCTAGCTGTAGACAGGAAGGATCTCCTGTAGAGGGTTCTAGCTGTGGACAGGAAGGATCTCCTGTAGAGGGTTCTAGCAGACAGGAAGGTTCTCCTGTAGAGGGTTCTAGCTGTGGACAGGAAGGATCTCCTGTAGAGGGTTCTAGCTGTGGACAGGAAGGATCCTCCTTTAGAGGGTTCTAGCTGTAGACGGGAAGGATCTCCTGTAGAGGGTTCTAGCTGTGGACATGAAGAATCTCCTGTAGAGGGTTCTAGCTGTAGACAGGAAGGATCCTCCTTTAGAGGGTTCTAGCTGTAGACAGGAAGGATCTCCTGTAGAGGGTTCTAGCTGTGGACAGGAAGGAACTCCTGTACAGGGTTCTAGCTGTAGACGGGAAGGATCTCCTGTAGAGGGTTCTAGCTGTAGACAGGAAGGATCTCATGTAGAGGGTTCTAGCTGTGGACAGGAAGAATCTCCTGTAGAGGGTTCTAGCTGTAGACAGGAAGTAGCTCCTGTAGAGGGTTCTAGCTGTGGACAGGAGGGTTCTCCTGTAGAGGGTTCTAGCTGTGGACATGAAGGATCTCCTGTAGAGGGTTCTAGCTGTAGACAGGAAGGATCTCCTGTAGAGGGTTCTAGCTGTGGACAGGAAGGATCTCCTGTAGAGGGTTCTAGCTGTAGACGGGAAGGATCTCCTGTAGAGGGTTCTAGCTGTGGACGGGAAGGATCTCCTGTAGAGGGTTCTAGGTGTGGACGGGAAGGATCTCCTTTAGAGGGTTCTAGCTGTGGACAGGAAGGATCCTCCTTTAGAGGGTTCTAGCTGTAGACAGGAAGGATCTCCTGTAGAGGGTTCTAGCTGTGGACAGGAAGGATCTCCTGCCGGGGGTTCTAGCTGTGGACAGGAAGGATCTCATGTAGAGGGTTCTAGCTGTGGACAGGAAGGATCTCCTGTAGAGGGTTCTAGCTGTAGACGGGAAGGATCTCCTGTAGAGGGTTCTAGCTGTGGACAGGAAGGTTCTCCTGTAGAGGGTTCTAGCTGTGGACAGGAAGGTTCTCCTGTAGAGGGTTTTAGCTGTGGACAGGAAGGTTCTCCTGTAGAGGGTTCTAGGTGTGGACGGGAAGGATCTCCTTTAGAGGGTTCTAGCTGTGGACAGGAAGGATCCTCCTTTAGAGGGTTCTAGCTGTAGACAGGAAGGATCTCCTGTAGAGGGTTCTAGCTGTAGACAGGAAGGATCTCCTGTAGAGGGTTCTAGCTGTGGACAGGAAGGATCTCCTGTAGAGGGTTCTAGCTGTGGACATGAAGAATCTCCTGTAGAGGGTTCTAGCTGTAGACAGGAAGGATCTCCTGTAGAGGGTTCTAGCTGTGGACAGGAAGGTTCTCCTGCAGAGGGTTCTAGCTGTGGACAGGAAGGATCTCCTGTAGAGGGTTCTAGCTGTGGGCAGGAAGGATCTCCTGTAGAGGGTTCTAGCTGTGGACAGGAAGGATCTCCTGTAGAGGGTTCTAGCAGACAGGAAGGTTCTCCTGTAGAGGGTTCTAGGTGTGGAAAGGAAGGTTCTCCTGTAGAGGGTTCTAGCTGTAGACAGGAAGGATCTCCTGTAGAGGGTTCTAGCTGTGGACGGGAAGGATCTCCTGTAGAGGGTTCTAGCTGTGGACAGGAAGGATCTCCTGTAGAGGGTTCTAGCTGTAGACAGGAAGGTTCTCCTGTAGAGGGTTGTAGCTGTGGAAAGGAAGGTTCTCCTGCAGAGGGTTCTAGCTGTGGACAGGAAGGATCTCCTTTAGAGGGTTCTAGCTGTGGACAGGAAGGATCCTACTTTAGAGGGTTCTAGCTGTAGACAGGAAGGATCTCCTGTAGAGGGTTCTAGCTGTAGACAGGAAGGATCCTCCTTTAGAGGGTTCTAGCTGTAGACAGGAAGGATCTCCTGTAGAGGGTTCTAGCTGTGGACAGGAAGGTTCTCCTGTAGAGGGTTCTAGCTGTGGACAGGAAGGATCTCCTGTAGAGGGTTTTAGCTGTGGACAGGAAGGTTCTCCTGTAGAGGGTTCTAGGTGTGGACGGGAAGGATCTCCTTTAGAGGGTTCTAGCTGTGGACAGGAAGGATCTCCTGTAGAGGGTTCTAGCTGTAGACAGGAAGGATCCTCCTTTAGAGGGTTCTAGCTGTAGACAGGAAGGATCTCCTGTAGAGGGTTCTAGCTGTGGACAGGAAGGATCTCCTGTAGAGGGTTCTAGCTGTGGACAGGAGGGTTCTCCTGTAGAGGGTTCTAGCTGTGGACAGGAAGGATCTCCTGTAGAGGGTTTTAGCTGTGGACAGGAAGGTTCTCCTGTAGAGGGTTCTAGGTGTGGACGGGAAGGATCTCCTGTAGAGGGTTCTAGCTGTGGACAGGAAGGATCTCCTGTAGAGGGTTCTAGCAGACAGGAAGGTTCTCCTGTAGAGGGTTCTAGCTGTAGACAGGAAGGTTCTCCTGTAGAGGGTTGTAGCTGTGGAAAGGAAGGTTCTCCTGCAGAGGGTTCTAGCTGTGGACAGGAAGGATCTCCTGTAGAGGGTTCTAGCTGTAGACAGGAAGGATCTCCTGTAGAGGGTTCTAGCTGTGGACAGGAAGGATCTCCTGTAGAGGGTTCTAGCTGTAGACGGGAAGGATCTCCTGTAGAGGGTTCTAGCTGTGGACAGGAAGGTTCTCCTGTAGAGGGTTCTAGCTGTGGACAGGAAGGATCTCCTGTAGAGGGTTTTAGCTGTGGACAGGAAGGTTCTCCTGTAGAGGGTTCTAGGTGTGGACGGGAAGGATCTCCTTTAGAGGGTTCTAGCTGTGGACAGGAAGGATCTCCTGTAGAGGGTTCTAGCTGTAGACAGGAAGGATCCTCCTTTAGAGGGTTCTAGCTGTGGATGGGAAGGATCTCCTGTAGTGCTCGGTATTGGATCCGTTGTTGTCAAAAATAGTTCTACACATACTGGCAGCTTGTCGGAGTAGCTCTATTGTAACAATGGAAACTTTTATCTTTTTGAGTATTTCTTTCTTAATTAATTTTTCAAATATTACTTTTTTAGAAATATTGTTATTCTGGTTTGAATGTTGTGAAGATTGCAGAACTTCCGTTACTTTTTTTTTTTACCTTTTTGCCACTTGTTAGGATGTGTAACTATGGCAACAAGAGACTTGTTTACAAAAAGAGCAGCTAATGGACATTTCTAAGGCTCAAATACTCAAATTAAGACCCCAAATCCCTGATGAGTTGAAAAGAAGAAAACATGGATTCAGAGCAGGAGCAAAATGAAGATAGAGAAAGAGGACGTTTAAACCTTCTTCCATCAGTCAGACTGATGAATGTGAGATCTCTTTGCAAACAAAATGGAGGAACTTGAAACTCTGTTGAAGACCCAGCCAGAGTATCAGGAATGCAGCATCATGTTTTTCACTGAGACATGGCTAAAGGAACATATCCTGGACTCCAGCGTGTCTCTGGCTTTCAAACAATATGGACAGACAGAGATTTGAAGAGGAACAGATAAAAAAGGTGGGATTGGTGTCCTTTTTAACAAAAGATGGAGTCATCCAGGACATGATGTTGTAAAAAATCATCTTGATATTGAGCTCTTAATTTAAACTCTTTGTTTTCACCCATATTTTCTACTGAGGTGGCTGTAGCCAGGTGGTTGCTATGCCATTGTGTCCTTGAGCAAGACACTTCACCCATCCTGCCTGTTTGGTGGTGGTCAGAGCGTTTGGTGGCGCCAAGCAGCCTCACCTCTGTCAGGACAGCGGGAACTGGTGGACCGCTTTGTGTCCTGGTGTGGGAACAATCATCTCATCTTGAATATGAACAAGACAAAGGAGATGATTGTGGATTTTAGGAAGAGCAGCAACATACCAAAACCCATTTCCATCATGGGAGAAGACGTGGAGGTGGAGGAGGAGTATAAATACCTGGTGTTCACCTGGACAACAGACTGAACTGGAGACACAACCGTGATGCTGTTTTTACGCTGTTACCCAGTTGTGGATTATTAAAGTATGACTCAATTTAATTCAAATCGCGTCATCTGCCCTGATGCTCCGCCCCCAACAGGTGACTGCAGATGTGATCACACTCTCCACAACAGACTTATAAAAGATCTTCAACATCTTGCTGCAAACGTTGAAGTATTTAAGCTTCCTGAGGAAGTCCAGTCTGCTCTGTCCATTCTTAAAAACAGCATCACTGTTTTGTTAGGGTCAGCAATAGTTAATCTTGGATTATCTAATTTCCCATTGGAGATAAAGTAATTTTATAGTTGAATATGAATTGACGTTTGCTTATTTAGGTGGACCAACATGAGTCTCTCCAAGACAGGTCTGTAGTCTTTAGGAGACAATGGATGAGATGTCTTTGGTTCTGAAACAAGGCAGGATATTTTCAATAGAACTGGTACCTTCTGGGTGAGGCTGAGGTTGTAGATATGCTGCAGAATTGTATGAATCCATTAAAAATCTTACGTTACTGCTGTGCAGCACACAATGTTCAAACAACAAACTCTGTGTTTATGAATATCTTTACAGTTTAAGAGGTGTTTTTGTGCCTTCTAGTGGTGATAGTACTGAACCACGAGCCCATGAACAGCAGCAGCTCCATCTGTGTAACAGACATTTTTATAGGTACTTCAGTGAGTTATGGTGCAGGTATCAAATCTGTACATGTCTGTCTTTATCTGTCTGAGCCACTCGTTTCCAGATATCTGATTAAACTAGAACCCTAAATTTAAACAAATGAGAAAAAACCTGAGATGTGTCAGTTTGATCAGTTGTATCAGAGCAAAATAAAGATACTTCAACACTGATTAATTACTTTCTGTTTTTACTAAACAACTTCTCATTTATATTTGAACAAGCAAACCAAACTAGTCTGTATAGGTTGGAGAGATAGACGGAGAGATGGATGGACAGATAGATGATCTAAAGGCAGACAGATGGATGAATGAACAGGCAGATGGATGGACAGACAGGTGGATGGACAGACAGATAGATGGACAGAAGGACACGCAGATGGATGGACAGATGGATGAATGGACAGGCAGATGATGGACAGATGGATGAACAGACAGGTGAATGGATGGACTGATAGATGGACAGACAGATGGATGGACAGATGAATGAGTGGACAGGCAGATGGATGGATTGACAAATGGATGGATGGATGGATGGATGGATGGATGGATGGATGGATGGATGGATGGATGGATGGATGGATGGATGGATGAATGGATGCACAGGGTTAGGGTTGGACACACACTTTTAGATTTTCTCCCTGTTTATTTATTTTGATTTGATTTGATATGCCTTACATGGAGATAAAAAGAACAGCTTGACCGTCACTCTCCCGGCTGCCAGGCCCTTGAGACTGGCACATTGCTCAGGTCAAGCCAAGGTCACACAGGAGAATACATACATACATATAGACTCACCTAAAGGATTATTAGGAACACCTGTTCAATTTCTCCTTAATGCAATTATCTAATCAACCAATCACATGGCAGTATATTGAATGCATTTAGGGGTGTGGTCCTGGTCAAGACAATCACCTGAACTCCAAACTGAATGTCAGAATAGGAAAGAAAGGTGATTGAAGCAGTTCTGAGCGTGTCATGGTTGTTGGTACCAGACGGTCTGAGTATTTCACAATCTGCTCAGTTACTGGGATTTTAACCCACAACCATTTCTAGAGTTTACAAAGAATGATGTGAAAAGGGAAAAACATCCAGTATGCAGCAGCTTGTTGATGCTAGAGGTCAGAGGAGAATGGACCAACTGATTCAAGCTGATAGAAGAACAACTTTAACTGAAATAACCTCATTACAACCGAGGAATGCAGCAAAGCCTTTGTGAAGCTACAACAAGCACAACCTTGAGGTGGATGGTCTACAACAGCAGAAGACTCCACCAGGTACCACTCATCTCCACTACAAATAGGAAAAAGAGGCTACAATTTGCACCAGATCACCAAAATTGGACAGTTGAAGACTGTAAAAATGTTTCCTGGTCTGATGAGTCTGGATTTCTGTTGAGACATTCAAATTGTAGAGTCAGAATTTGGTGTAAACAGAATGAGAACATGGATCCATCATGTCTTGTTACCACTGTGCAGGCTGGTGGTGGTAGTGTCATGGTGTGGGGGGTGTTTTCTTGGTACACTTTAGGCCCCTTAGTGCCAATTGGACATGGTTTAAATACCACGGTCTACCTGAGCATTGTTTCTGACCATGTCCATCCCATAATGACCACCATGTACCCATCCTCTGATGGCTACTTCCAGCAGGATAATGCACCATGTCATAAAGCTAATGGTTTCTTGAACATGACAATGAGTTCACTGTACTACAACGGCCCCCACAGTCACCAGATCTCAACCCCATAGAGCATCTTTGGGATGTGGTGGAACAGCTTCGTGTCCTGGATGTACATCCCATAAATCTCCATCAACTGTAAGATGCTATCCTATCAATATGGACCAACATTTCTAAAGAATGCTTTCAGCACCTTGTTGAATCAATGTCACGTAGAATTAAAGCAGTTCTGAAGGTGAAAGGAGGTCAAACACCGTATTAGTGTGGTGTTCCTAATAATACTTTAGGTGAGTGTACATAAGTACGCATAAACCTATGTGTTAGAAAAAAGAAAGATGAATAAGAATACATTGGGGTCCGAGGAGATTAAAAAAAGGTCCATACACCCAGTGCCCACCAGGGGGTGAGCTGTGAGGTCATTAAGAATGTGACTGCAATCAGTCTTTGTGAATATGTTAAGGAATATAAACACAGTCGCTGAGCAACGCTCTAAGATGTTTTTTTGTCAGGAAGTCTCTGACCTTGGGAAAGTCTGTCTTCCAGCTTCAGTGTTTGGAGTCAGTAGGGGAGGGGAGGGGGACCGAGTGTCCCATCTGCATTCTCCTCAGGAGAGTTTGGAGTGTTGACTTTCAGTCCAGCCAAAACAGAGATAAAGCCAAGTTAGAGCAAGACTGCTGAATTCAGCAGTCTTTTCAGTCCATATGGTACATGTATTCCAGTGGAGAATCCGAAACAGCCAAATCAGACCAAATCACATGAAAAACAGCCAATCAATCACTCCTGCACACTGAACCGAACCTGCAGCTTCTCCAAGGTGACGCCCATCCTTCTAGTGAGATCCAAACAACATCAGTATGTGATCCAGACCCCCCGAGCTTTTTAGTCCGAGCGCTGCCAGATAAAGTTACATACTTTCCATTTTTTCAAATTTGTTGATACGTCAGGTGACTGCCAGCTCCAATCAGCAGGTTCCCATGATCAGTAATCCAAATAAATACGTTCTCCACCGACAGAGCGTGGGTCGAGTCCAAGCATGGTGGCTCCCCCTTCACGAGCCTCAATTGTAGTAAAAATGTTTTCCAATGTGTAAGTGACCACGATACCAGATCCATAATTTCATATTCGAGGAATTTGCAGGTGGGAGACTCAGAGATGCACAAAAAGCAGGGAACAAAGGGGAGGAAATAGCGGGAGCAGAACAGAAAGCGTGTGCCTCACCGAGAGATCAGCAAGAATGTCGTCATAACTTGAAATTTGAGCCTCTATGGGAATAAATAAATCAGATTGACTGGATTCTCATCTCTCTATATCTTTCTATCAATCAGAACCATGAACAGAGCACTAGAACAAGATCGTTAACACACTTAAACATGTTGCAACAAGATTAAAGGCATACGATATAAAAACAATGACTTTTATTTTCAACAGCAGGTGGCAGTAATGAGCTTAAATCACAACCTGAAATGTATTATTCCTCACTCCAAGTCGCATTTATTACCCAACAAAAAATGGTTCCTGTAAGCTGAAACTGAACCATAACTACAGATCAGTTCAGTCACCAGAGCAGCACCAGATCTTCTGCTTCTCTCACACAAACATGTCTCCTTGCATCCTTTCTCACTGCACCAGAACTCACTGACGACACAAAAATAATCTGTGATTTATCACGAGAAAAAAACAGCAGTGAACAAACATATCTGTAATAACATTTGTGGTGATCAAAACAAAAAAGGTCGACGTAAAACGAGTCGAGAAATGCTACAATGAAAACAAGCATTTCACATAAACAGCGCAACTGAATCGAACTGTCTCAAAAACTAAATCAACAGCACGTAAGAAAGAAGCAGGAGAACTGGTTGTTATAGAATGAGACTGACTGATTGGTTTATTTGCATATTAAATGTGTCTCTTTTTTATCTTAGCAGAAGCAACTCAGGCACGATACTTCTTCTTCTTGAGCAGCAGATCAGGAGCTCGGCTAAAAACTGGTTTATACTCACTCTAGTGGTGGAGAAAAGTACTGCAAGTTTGCAGGCCTGACAAAAAATTAAAAAAGATCAATAACTTTTTTAAATTAAAATAAATCACATATGGAATTATGGCAAACATCATATTGTTTAGCTCTCTAATTATGGTATTACTTTATTATTAATAAGTGTAATATTGAAAAAACAGATTTGAAATTTGGGAAAAACTGGATCTCACAGCAAAAATGTTGCTGCTCAGAAAAATATTTATCTGATCAGAAACCTTTAGTTATTGACTCAGGAATAAGGCAAATACATTTACAGACAATGTGAGAGAAAACTGAAGGTTATTTTATTATTATCTCCCACAAGACGTAACAGAAGCTCTATTTTAAAGTTTAATTCTCTTGCATGATGCAATAGGGATTTTTTTCAAGAAACAATAACCTTTTATTATTATTATTATTAGTAGTAGTATTGTTATTATTAGAAATTATTTATGTATTATATGAAACGGTTCCTGGTTGCTTCTTTCTTCTAGTACTTATAATTACTGCTTGTCTTCCTTCTGCACATTAAATAAAACACAAGCTGACCGAGAACTTGTCCCAGTCTGTCTCAAAGAACAGTCAGTTAAACATAGAAATATCCTGTTTTGGTCAATATTATAATTTAGTGAGTCACAGACTCAGTAAGATTCATATTTAACTAAAGTGTCCAAACAAGGTAAATAAACAACCGTTTGACCAGATGAAGTAAAAAACCTGAACGTCTCAGCAAAGTTTCATCTGGTTTTTGTATCAGAGCAAACAGCAACTGACTTGAATATTTACATATTTATTAAAGTTATTTGATGTTGTAAATATGTCAAAGTAGCAGAAACAAACGTCTGATGTTCTTTGGTGAACCGAGGACAGTCTTTTAAATAATATGATGTTAAAACCTAAAAGAGAAGAAAGTAGATCCTCCTGACAATAAAACGTTCAAGATCCTGCAAGATGTTCAAGTTAAGATGAGTTAAATCCTTGATTATATGAATCATATGTGACTGAACTTTCTTACCACAAGATGGAGGTAGAATCCTGTCTGCAAAACATTTATGACCATCTACATGCAACACAGTTAGAATCAGTATTAAATAATCTAAGAGATTAAAGGAGTGAAATTCACTGATTTTGACACAAAGATTTAAATAAAAATCTTTCTGACGTGTTGTAAAGATCTGCAGGATTAAGTGATCTTACCTCCCAGGCCAAAGACGTGAACAGTTTTCTTTGCTCTTTTCTACTCAGATGTTTTTGAGGCATGTTGATTTATTCTTCTTATCAGCAATATCTGCCCAAAAATAAAAAATATATATGTTATACTCTGCAACCAAGTAGAAATTTATAATTTATTGTTTTTTTCTTCCTAGTTTTATTCTTTGTTTTAGTATATGTTGTATTTTATATTTTGTTTTATTTCTTAATGTGCGTGTACAGCACGTTGCTCAGCTGTCATGTATGTTAAAGGGCTCTAGAAATAAACTTGACTTGAATGAATTTTTACTCAGTTCAGGTTTATCAATGTGTCTTATGTCTAATTATATACTGTATATACATCTTATATCTAAATTTACTTCATTCAATATTTAGTGTTTTGTTTAAAAAATGCCCCAGAATCAGAATCAGCTGTTTATTTATCTCACACATAATACATTTAACACCAGTTCATTTATTGCACAAACTGCTCCAGAAAAACAACATAGTTACTAAAAAATAAGGTGAAGTATGTGGATGTAAACACACACAGACATGAGTAAACATCATAAACTAGGTATGGGTATCGTTAAGGATTTATCAATACTACTACTCTTAACGATACTCCTTATCGATCCGGTACTTTATCGGTACTTTTCTTAAAGACTAAATCAAAAGGGGAAAAAACAAATAATGAACTATAATTATTTTATTTTTTAATAATTGGAACAGCAAAGCACGGAAAATAAATAACTACAAAATAAAAAGTACAAAATAAATAACTTAATAAAAACACTATATAAACAACTTCTTTTATATCAAAAACTTAAAATACTATTAAAAAAGGTTTAATGTATTCAAATAAAAAATATCAAACATAACCTTCTTATAAAACAGTGTAATTAAGAACCAAAATGAAAGATATTTAATGTTAAAGTGTAGAATAATTCCTCTGATTCAGAGCTTGTTGCTGTAGTACTCAGACAGTTAAACACTGAGTATCTCTGTTAGTATTTGGTGTATTTTAACAAGGTGTTTGGTTAAATTACTCGTGTTCCCGCCTTTACAAGCAAAAGCTTTTATTGCATTTATGACAGCGTGTATTTTTAGCATCTCTTTTAGCAAAAAGATTTTTAGCATCTTTTAGCAACTCTTGTCTGTGTACCTGCTGGTGGGCGGAGCTTCTAGTCACAGGATTTGTCATTGGTCGCTTTTTTGAAGAAGAGTCTAAACACTGTAAATGTACCGACACAGTCGCTGCTACATTAGCAGCGTTGCTCCCTGCAGACTGGGGGAAGTCACATGACTGTACGGTGGATGTGATTGGATGACTTTCAACTCTTTATAATCACAATTTTTCTGCAAACTTTGTATATTATAGTAATAATCAGGAACGCACAAAACTACGTCATCAACATGACTTATCATTGTTATCACGAGGAGATATGGTATATTATAAATGATAAGATCCCTAATTCTATTACAGCATTTAACATCTAACGTGGAGATGGTACCAGGAATCACTCCAAATAAACCTGAGACAGGGTTCTGAGGACCAGCAGCTTGAAGTTGTCCTGTGACACGAGTCTTCAGCTCTGTTACCATAACAACAAGAAGATATCCACTGGTCCGTCCTCATAGGTTCAGATAAGCAGGTACCAATCAGGAGCCCGTTGACCTGCAGCCAGGTACCAATCAGGAGCCTGTTGACCTGCAGCCAGGTGCCAATCAGGAGCCCGTTGACCTGCAGCCAGGTACCAATCAGGAGCCCGTTGACCTGCAGCCAGGTACCAATCAGGAGCCCGTTGACCTGCAGCCAGGTACCAATCAGGAGCCCGTTGACCTGCAGCCAGGTACCAATCAGGAGCCCGTTGACCTGCAGCCAGGTACCAATCAGGAGCCCGTTGACCTGCAGCCAGGTACCAATCAGGAGCCCGTTGACCTGCAGCCAGGTGCCAATCAGGAGCCCGTTGACCTGCAGCCAGGTGACAATCAGGAGCCCGTTGACCTGCAGCCAGGTACCAATCAGGAGCCCGTTCACCTGCAGCCAGGTACCAATCAGGAGCCCGTTCACCTGCAGCCAGGTACCAATCAGGAGCTCGTTCACCTGCAGCCAGGTACCAATCAGGAGCCCGTTGACCTGCAGCCAGGTACCAATCAGGAGCCCATTCACCTGCAGCCAGGTACCAATCAGGAGCCCGTTGACCTGCAGCCAGGTACCAGAACCTCTTCACAACACCAGAAGGTGTTTTAATGGACTCAGCTCAGATACTGGACTAATACCTCACCTTATAAATGTCCCTGTCTTCTGTTCTGTTGAGTATTTGACACATTTTGATTTTATATGGTCATTTATTTGCAGCATGTAGTTTATTATTTTTGCTGATTTGAATGAAAACTGACTAAATTCTGACTGTTTTAAAGACTTTAAACAACATTACAAGTTATTGCAGGACTTGATTCCAGCTGAGACACAGTCCAGAGTTCCATTTAAACTGCTGCTTTTATTTTAGTTTTAGTCCCAGTAAATTCATCAATACAGACACACCGTGCTCGAACCCGAATGACCTTTGTCAAGCTGAGCAGCAGTCTGTCAGTCCTCGTTATCCAGGATCACAGCACACTTCTCCATGAAAGGTGTGAATATTAATAACTGTGTCACATGTTTCTCATGTCTGTCTCACCCCATGAGACACTCTGTAACAAGCTGTTGAAGATAACCAATCCTGCATCACCTGCACACTGACATGCTGTAAGGACTCTTTCTTTATTCTTTGTCTAGAAAGTTTAGGTAAAAATGAAGGAATTAAAAATAATATGATTTACTTAAATTATTATCTTTGAATTCTCAGCTGTGTTAAACTCTGAGCTTCCACGTGCACGTGGGGGGTTGATCTGCAGGACAACAGGTCATGTGATGAGTTATGAAAGAGTGATTTCATGTTGTTTTATGGGAAGGTGATGAAATAAATCAGCTGGATGTTAAAACAAACAACAATAATAATAATAATGATATTAATTAAATTATAAGAAAGGAGCAGATAAATAATAAGGTTCATATGGAACAAGGTACGGCTGTAATAAAGAATCAGTTACTAACTAACGAATGTTAATAAAATAAAGAACATGATACATCACTACAGCAGGAGAACCTGAGAACCCAAAATATTCATATATCATATAAATATCACCAGGAATCTGAAAGTAGAGCATTAAAATGAAACACAGAGAGAAATACACTCACCAGCCACTTTATTAGGTACACCTGTCCAACTGCTCGTTAACACTTAATTTCTAATCAGCCAATCACATGGCGGCAACTCAGTGCATTTAGGCATGTACACATGGTCAAGACAATGTCCTGCAGTTCAAACCGAGCATCAGTATGGGGAAGAAAGGTGATTTGAGTGACTTTGAACGTGGCATGGTTGTTGGTGCCAGAATGGCTGGTCTGAGTATTTCAGAAACTGCTGATCTACTGGGATTTTCACGCACAACCATCTCTAGGGTTTACAGAGAATGGTCCGAAAAAGAAAAAATATCCAGTGAGCGGCAGTTCTGTGGGCGGAAATGCCTTGTTGATGCCAGAGGTCAGAGGAGAATGGCCAGACTGGTTGGAGCTGATAGAAAGGCAACAGTGACTCAAATAACCACTCGTTACAACCAAGGTAGGCAGAAGAGCATCTCTGAACGCACAGTACGTCCAACTTTGAGGCAGATGGGCTACAGCAGCAGAAGACCACGCCGGGTGCCACTCCTTTCAGCTAAGAACAGGAAACTGAGGCTACAATTTGCACAAGCTCATCGAAATTGGACAATAGAAGATTGGAAAAACGTTGCCTGGTCTGATGAGTCTCGATTTCTGCTGCGACATTCGGATGGTAGGGTCAGAATTTGGCGTCAACAACATGAAAGCATGGATCCATCCTGCCTTGTATCAACGGTTCAGGCTGGTGGTGGTGGTGTAATGGTGTGGGGAATATTTTCTTGGCACTCTTTGGGCCCCTTGGTACCAATTGAGCATCGTTACAACGCCACAGCCTACCTGAGTATTGTTGCTGACCATGTCCATCCCTTTATGACCACAATGTACCCAACTTCTGATGGCTACTTTCAGCAGGATAATGCGCCATGTCATAAAGCTGGAATCATCTCGGACTGGTTTCTTGAACATGACAATGAGTTCACTGTACTCAAATGGCCTCCACAGTCACCAGATCTCAATCCAATAGAGCATCTTTGGGATGTGGTGGAACGGGAGATTCGCATCATGGATGTGCAGCCGACAAATCTGCGCCAACTGTGTGATGCCATCATGTCAATATGGACCAAACTCTCTGAGGAATGTTTCCAGCACCTTGTTGAATCTATGCCACGAAGAATTGAGGCAGTTCTGAAGGCAAAAGGGGGTCCAACCCATTACTAGCATGGTGTACCTAATAAAGTGGCCGGTGAGTGTAAACAGCTCTGAACTTCCATGTGACTCCTGATGGAGCTGCAGGAACCTTGTTTAGGAACATCATGTCTATATATTTATACTGATCTATATGTTCACTGCACAATATGTGAATGATATGCAGGAATGTTCATCAGGTTCAATGTTTTAGGATTTTAAACCACATTAAAAGGAAGTGAGATGATGCTTCAGTTAAATCCTGCTCAGACTGAACAAGGAGACATGGAACACAGTGAAACATGGTGGAACTGGGAAACGTTCTCAGTCACGTTCCTCCAGGTTCAAACCAGGACGAGTCGGATCTTTAAAGATGTTTCATCTGAGGAACTTCCTCTGATGTTCTCACTAGCTGTAACAAACATTCTTCAGAAGAGGAGACAGATATCTACAGTGGGGCAAAAAAGTATTTAGTCAGCCACCAATTGTGTAAGTTCTCCCACTTAAAAAGATCAGAGAGGCCTGTAATTTTCATCATAGGTATACCTCAACTATGAGAGACAAAATGAGGAAAAAAAATCCAGAAAATCACATTGTCTGATTTTTAAAGAATTTATTTGCAAATTATGGTGGAAAATAAGTATTTGGTCAATAACAAAAGTTAATCTCAATACTTTGTTATATAGCCTTTGTTGGCAATGACAGAGGTCAAACGTTTTCTGTAAGTCTTCACAAGGTTTTCACACACTGTTGCTGGTATTTTGGCCCATTCCTCCATGCAGATCTCCTCTAGAGCAGTGATGTTTTGGAGCTGACGCTGGGCAACACGGACTTTCAACTCCCTCCAGAGATTTTCTATGGGGTTGAGATCTGGAGACTGGCTAGGCCACTCCAGGACCTTGAAATGCTTCTTACGAAGCCACTCCTTCGTTGCCCGGGCGGTGTGTTTGGGATCATTGTCATGCTGAAAGACCCAGCCACGTCTCATTTTCAATGCCCTTGCTGATGGAAGGAGGTTTTCACTCAAAATCTTACGATACATTGCCCCATTCATTCTTTCCTTTACACGGATCAGTCGTCCTGGTCCCCTTGCAGAAAAACAGCCCCAAAGCATGATGTTTCCACCCCCATGCTTTACAGTAGGTATGGTGTTCTTTGGATCCAACTCAGCATTCTTTCCCCTCCAAACACGACAAGTTGAGTTTCTACCAAAAAGTTCTATTTTGGTTTCATCTGACCATATGATGTTCTCCCAATCCTCTTCTGGATCATCCAAATGCTCTCTAGCAAACTGCAGACGGGCCTGGACGTGTCCTGGCTTCAGCAGGGGGACACGTCTGGCACTGCAGGATTTGAGTCCCTGGCGGCGTAGTGTGTTACTGATGGTAGCCTTTGTTACTTTGGTCCCAGCTCTCTGCAGGTCATTCACTAGGTCCCTCCGTGTGGTTCTGGGATTTTTGCTCACCGTTCTTGTGATCATTTTGACCCCACGGGGTGAGATCTTGCGTGGAGCCCCAGATCGAGGGAGATTATCAGTGGTCTTGTATGTCTTCCATTTTCTAATAATTGCTCCCACAGTTGATTTCTTCACACCAAGCTGCTTACCTATTGCAGATTCAGTCTTCCCAGCCTGGTGAAGGTCTACAATTTTGTTTCTGGTGTCCTTTGACAGCTCTTTGGTCTTGGCCATAGTGGAGTTTGGAGCGTGACTGTTTGAGGTTGTGGACAGGTGTCTTTTATACTGATAACGAGTTCACACAGGTGCCATTAATACAGGTAACGGGTGGAGGACCGAGGAGCCTCTTAAAGAAGTTACAGGTCTGTGAAAGCCAGAAATCTTACTTGTTTGTAGGTGACCAAATACTTATTTTCCACCATAATTTGCAAATAAATTCTTTAAAAATCAGACAATGTGATTTTCTGGATTTTTTTTCCTCATTTTGTCTCTCATAGTTGAGGTATACCTATGATGAAAATTACAGGCCTCTCTGATCTTTTTAAGTGGGAGAACTTACACAATTGGTGGCTGACTAAATACTTTTTTGCCCCACTGTATAAACATTTCACCTCAAATGTAGTACAGGTTAGCAATATGTACTACACCTTACGTAGTACATCTCATGAACACCTCATGTAGTACATCTCATGTAATACATCTCATGTAGTACATCTCATGTACATCCCATGTAGTACATCTCATGTAGTACATCCCATGTAGTACATCTCATGTAATACATCTCATGTAGTACATCTCATGTACATCCCATGTAGTACATCTCACGTAGTACATCTCATGTAGTACATCTCATGTACATCTCATGTAGTACATCTCATGTACATCCCATGTAGTACATCTCATGTAGTAATTCTCATGTACATCTCATGTAGTACATCTCATGTAGTACATCTCATGTAGTACATCCCATGTAGTACATCTCATGTACATCTCATGTAGTATATCTCATGTACATCTTATGTAGTACATCTCATGTAGTACATCCCCTGTAGTACATCCCATGTAGTACATCTCATGTACATCCCCTGTAGTACATCCCATGTAGTACATCCCCTGTAGTACATCTCATGTACATCCCCTGTAGTACATCTCATGTAGTACATCTCATGTAGTACATCCCATGTAGTACATTTTATGTAGTACATCTCATGTAGTACATCCCATGTAGTACATCTCATGTAGTACATCTCATGTAGTACATCTCATCTACATCCCCTGTAGTACATATCATGTAGTACATCCCATGTAGTACACCTCATGTAATACATCTCATGTACATCCCCTGTAGTACATATCATGTAGTACATCCCATGTAGTATACCTCATGTAGTACACCTCATGTAGTACATCTCATGTAGTACATCCCATGTAGTATACCTCATGTAGTACACCTCATGTAGTACATCTCATGTACATCCCCTGTAGTACATATCATGTAGTACATCCCATGTAGTATACCTCATGTAGTACACCTCATGTAGTACACCTCATGTACTACATCTCATGTACATCCCCTGTAGTAGATATCATGTAGTACATCCCATGTAGTATACCTCATGTAGTACACCTCATGTAGTACACCTCATGTAGTACATCTCATGTACATCCCCGGTAGTACATATCATGTAGTACATCCCATGTAGTATACCTCTTGTAGTACACCTCATGTAGTACACCTTATGCAGTACATCTCATGTACATCCCCTGTAGTACATCTCATGTAGTACATCTCATGTACATCCCATGTACTACACCTCATGTAGTACATCTCATGTACATCCCCTGTAGTACATATCATGTAGTACATCCCATGTAGTATACCTCATGTAGTACACCTCATGTAGTACATCTCATGTAGTACATCTCATGTATATACCTCATGTAGTACACCTCATGTAGTACAACTTATGTAGTACATCTCATGTACATCCCCGGTAGTACATATCATGTAGTACATCCCATGTAGTATACCTCTTGTAGTACACCTCATGTAGTACACCTTATGCAGTACATCTCATGTACATCCCCTGTAGTACATCTCATGTAGTACATCTTATGTAGTACATCTCATGTAGTACACCTCATGTACATCTCATGTAGTACATCTCATGTAGTACATCCCATGTAGTACATCCCATGTAGTATACCTCATGTAGTACACCTCATGTAGTACACCTCATGTAGTACATCTCATGTACATCCCCGGTAGTACATATCATGTAGTACATCCCATGTAGTATACCTCTTGTAGTACACCTCATGTAGTACACCTTATGCAGTACACCTCATGTACATCTCATGTAGTACATCTCATGTAGTACATCCCATGTAGTACATCCCATGTAGTACATCTCATGTACATCTCATGTAGTACATCTCATGTACATCCCCGGTAGTACATATCATGTAGTACATCCCATGTAGTATACCTCTTGTAGTACACCTCATGTAGTACACCTTATGCAGTACATCTCATGTACATCCCCTGTAGTACATCTCATGTAGTACATCCCATGTAGTACATCTCATGTAGTACACCTCATGTAGTACATCTCATGTACATCCCATGTACTACACCCCATGTAGTACATCTCATGTACATCCCCTGTAGTACATCTCATGTAGTACATCTCATGTACATCCCCGGTAGTACATATCATGTAGTACATCCCATGTAGTATACCTCTTGTAGTACACCTCATGTAGTACACCTTATGCAGTACATCTCATGTACATCCCCTGTAGTACATCTCATGTAGTACATCCCATGTAGTACATCTCATGTAGTACACCTCATGTAGTACATCTCATGTAGTACATCCCATGTAGTACATCCCATGTACATCTCATGTAGTACACCTCATGTACATCTCATGTAGTACATCTCATGTACATCCCATGTAGTACATCCCATGTAGTACATCTCATGTAGTACACCTCATGTAGTACATCTCATGTAGTATATCTCATGTAGTACATCTCATGTACTCCCATGTACTACACCCCATGTAGTACATCTCATGTACATCCCCTGTAGTACATCTCATGTAGTACATCCCATGTAGTACATCCCATGTAGTACATCTCATGTAGTACACCTCATGTAGTACATCTCATGTAGTATATCTCATGTAGTACATCTCATGTACATCCCCGGTAGTACATATCATGTAGTACATCCCATGTAGTATACCTCTTGTAGTACACCTCATGTAGTACACCTTATGCAGTACATCTCATGTACATCCCCTGTAGTACATCTCATGTAGTACCTCCCATGTAGTACATCTCATGTAGTACACCTCATGTAGTACATCTCATGTAGTACACCTCATGTAGTACATCTCATGTACATCCCCGGTAGTACATATCATGTAGTACATCCCATGTAGTATACCTCTTGTAGTACACCTCATGTAGTACAACTTATGCAGTACATCTCATGTACATCCCATGTAGTACATCTCATATAGTACATCTTATGTAGTACATCTCATGTAGTACACCTCATGTACATCTCATGTAGTACATCTCATGTACATCTCATGTAGTACATCTCATGTAGTACATCTCATGTAGTACATCCCATGTAGTATACCTCTTGTAGTACACCTCATGTAGTACACCTTATGCAGTACATCTCATGTACATCCCCTGTAGTACATCTCATGTAGTACCTCCCATGTAGTACATCTCATGTAGTACACCTCATGTAGTACACCTCATGTAGTACACCTCATGTAGTACATCTCATGTACATCCCCTGTAGTACATATCATGTAGTACATCCCATGTAGTATACCTCATGTAGTACACCTCATGTAGTACACCTTATGCAGTACATCTCATGTACATCCCCTGTAGTACATCTCATGTAGTACCTCCCATGTAGTACATCTCATGTAGTACACCTCATGTAGTACATCTCATGTAGTACACCTCATGTAGTACATCTCATGTACATCCCCGGTAGTACATATCATGTAGTACATCCCATGTAGTATACCTCTTGTAGTACACCTCATGTAGTACACCTTATGCAGTACATCTCATGTACATCCCCTGTAGTACATCTCATGTAGTACATCTCATGTAGTACATCTCATGTACATCCCCTGTAGTACATCTCATGTAGTACATCCCATGTAGTACATCTCATGTAGTACATCTCATGTACATCCCCGGTAGTACATATCATGTAGTACATCCCATGTAGTATACCTCTTGTAGTACACCTCATGTAGTACACCTTATGTAGTACATCTCATGTACATCCCCTGTAGTACATCTCATGTAGTACATCCCATGTAGTACATCCCATGTAGTACATCTCATGTAGTACATCTCATGTACATCCCCGGTAGTACATATCATGTAGTACATCCCATGTAGTATACCTCTTGTAGTACACCTCATGTAGTACACCTTATGCAGTACATCTCATGTACATCCCCTGTAGTACATCTCATGTAGTACATCCCATGTAGTACATCCCATGTAGTACATCTCATGTAGTACACCTCATGTAGTACATCTCATGTACATCCCCGGTAGTACATATCATGTAGTACATCCCATGTAGTATACCTCTTGTAGTACACCTCATGTAGTACACCTTATGCAGTACATCTCATGTACATCCCCTGTAGTACATCTCATGTACAACCCCTCTAGTACATCTCATGTAGTACATCCCATGTAGTACATCCCATGTAGTACATCTCATGTAGTACACCTCATGTAGTACATCTCATGTAGTACATCTCATGTACATCTCCTGTAGTACATCTCATGTAGTACATCTCATGTAGTACATCCCATGTAGTACATCTCATGTAGTACACCTCATGTAGTACATCTCATGTAGTACATCCCATGTAGTACATCTCATGTACATCTCATGTAGTATATCTCATGTAGTACATCTCATGTACATCCCCTGTAGTACATATCATGTAGTACATCCCATGTAGTATACCTCTTGTAGTACACCTCATGTAGTACACCTTATGCAGTACATCTCATGTACATCCCCTGTAGTACATCTCATGTAGTACATCCCATGTAGTACATCTCATGTAGTACATCTCATGTAGTACACCTCATGTAGTACACCTTATGTAGTACATCTCATGTACATCCCCTGTAGTACATCTCATGTAGTACATCCCATGTAGTACATCCCATGTAGTACATTTTATGTAGTACATCTCATGTAGTACATCCCATGTAGTACATCTCATGTAGTACATCGCATGTAGTACATCTCATGTACCTCCCCTGTAGTACATCTCATGTAGTACATCTCATGTACTTCTCATGTACATCTCATGTAGTACATCTCATGTAGTACATCTCATGTAGTACACCTCATGTAGTACATCTCATGTACATCTCATGTAGTATATCTCATGTACATCCCCGGTAGTACATATCATGTAGTACATCCCATGTAGTATACCTCTTGTAGTACACCTCATGTAGTACACCTCATGTAGTACATCTCATGTAATACATCTCATGTAGTACATCTCATGTAGTATACCTCTTGTAGTACACCTCATGTAGTACACCTTATGCAGTACATCTCATGTACATCCCCTGTAGTACATCTCATGTAGTACATCCCATGTAGTACATCCCATGTAGTACATCTCATGTAGTACACCTCATGTAGTACATCTCATGTACATCCCCTGTAGTAGATATCATGTAGTACATCCCATGTAGTATACCTCTTGTAGTACACCTCATGTAGTACACCTTATGCAGTACATCTCATGTACATCCCCTGTAGTACATCTCATGTAGTACATCCCATGTAGTACATCCCATGTAGTACATCTCATGTAGTACACCTCATGTAGTACATCTCATGTACATCCCCGGTAGTACATATCATGTAGTACATCCCATGTAGTATACCTCTTGTAGTACACCTCATGTAGTACACCTTATGCAGTACATCTCATGTACATCCCCTGTAGTACATCTCATGTAGTACATCCCATGTAGTACATCTCATGTAGTACATCTCATGTAGTACATCTCATGTACTCCCCGGTAGTACATATCATGTAGTACATCCCATGTAGTATACCTCTTGTAGTACACCTCATGTAGTACACCTTATGCAGTACATCTCATGTACATCCCCTGTAGTACATCTCATGTAGTACATCCCATGTAGTACATCTCATGTAGTACATCTCATGTAGTACACCTCATGTAGTACATCTCATGTACATCCCCGGTAGTACATATCATGTAGTACATCCCATGTAGTATACCTCTTGTAGTACACCTCATGTAGTACACCTTATGCAGTACATCTCATGTACATCCCCTGTAGTACATCTTATGTAGTACATCTCATGTAGTACATCCCATGTAGTACATCTCATGTAGTACATCTCATGTAGTACATCTCATGTACATCTCCTGTAGTACATCTCATGTAGTACATCCCATGTAGTATACCTCATGTAGTACACCTCATGTAGTACATCTCATGTAGTACATCTCATGTAGTACATCTCATGTAGTACACCTCATGTAGTACATCTCATGTACATCCCCTGTAGTACATATCATGTAGTACATCCCATGTAGTATACCTCTTGTAGTACACCTCATGTAGTACACCTTATGTAGTACATCTCATGTACATCCCCTGTAGTACATCTCATGTAGTACATCCCATGTACTACACCCCATGTAGTACATCTCATGTACATCCCCTGTAGTACATCTCATGTAGTACATCTCATGTACATCTCATGTACATCCCCTGTAGTACATATCATGTAGTACATCCCATGTAGTATACCTCATGTAGTACACCTCATGTAGTACATCTCATGTAGTACATCTCATGTACATCCCCTGTAGTACATCTCATGTAGTACATCCCATGTAGTACATCCCATGTAGTACATCTCATGTAGTACACCTCATGTAGTACATCTCATGTACATCCCCTGTAGTACATATCATGTAGTACATCCCATGTAGTATACCTCTTGTAGTACACCTCATGTACATCCCCTGTAGTACATCTCATGTACATCCCCTGTAGTACATCTCATGTAGTACATCTCATGTACATCCCCTGTAGTACATCTCATGTAGTACATCTCATGTAGTACATCTCATGTAGTACATTTTATGTAGTACATCTCATGTAGTACACCTCATGTAGTACATCTCATGTACATCCCCGGTAGTACATATCATGTAGTACATCCCATGTAGTATACCTCTTGTAGTACACCTCATGTAGTACACCTTATGCAGTACATCTCATGTACATCCCCTGTAGTACATCTCATGTACATCCCCTGTAGTACATCCCATGTAGTACATCCCCTGTAGTACATCTCATGTAGTACATCTCATGTACATCCCCTGTAGTACATATCATGTAGTACATCCCATGTAGTATACCTCATGTAGTACACCTCATGTAGTACATCTCATGTAGTACATCTCATGTACATCCCCGGTAGTACATATCATGTAGTACATCCCATGTAGTATACCTCTTGTAGTACACCTCATGTAGTACACCTTATGCAGTACATCTCATGTACATCCCCTGTAGTACATCTCATGTAGTACATCTCATGTAGTACATCCCATGTAGTACATCTCATGTAGTACATCCCATGTAGTACATCTCACGTAGTACATCTCATGTAGTACATCTCATGTACATCCCCGGTAGTACATATCATGTAGTACATCCCATGTAGTATACCTCTTGTAGTACACCTCATGTAGTACACTCATGTAGTACATCCCATGTAGTATACCTCCTGTAGTACACCTCATGTAGTACACCTCATGTAGTACATCTCATGTACATCCCCTGTAGTACATCTCATGTAGTACATCCCATGTAGTACATCTCATGTAGTACACCTCATGTAGTACATCTCATGTAGTACATCCCATGTAGTACATCCCATGTACATCTCATGTAGTACATCTCATGTAGTACATCTCATGTAGTACATCTCATGTACATCCCATGTACATCCCATGTAGTACATCTCATATAGTACATCTTATGTAGTACATCTCATGTAGTACACCTCATGTACATCTCATGTAGTACATCTCATGTACATCTCATGTAGTACACCTCATGTACATCTCATGTAGTACATCTCATGTACATCCCATGTACTACACCCCATGTAGTACATCTCATGTACATCCCCTGTAGTACATCTCATGTAGTACATCTCATGTACATCTCATGTACATCTCATGGAGTACATCTCATATAGTACATCTTATGTAGTACATCTCATGTAGTACACCTCATGTACATCTCATGTAGTACATCTCATGTACATCCCATGTACTACACCCCATGTAGTACATCTCATGTACATCCCCTGTAGTACATCTCATGTAGTACACCTCATGTACATCTCATGTACATCCCATGTAGTACATCTCATATAGTACATCTTATGTAGTACATCTCATGTAGTACACCTCATGTACATCTCATGTAGTACATCTCATGTAGTACATCCCATGTAGTACATCCCATGTAGTACATCTCATGTACATCTCATGTAGTACATCTCATGTACATCTCCTGTAGTACATCTCATGTAGTACATCTCATGTACATCCCATGTACTACACCCCATGTAGTACATCTCATGTACATCCCCTGTAGTACATCTCATGTACATCCCCTGTAGTACATCTCATGTAGTACATCTCATGTACATCTCATGTAGTTCATCTCATCTAGTACATCTCATCTAGTACATCTCCTCATGTAGTACATATAATGTACTACATCTCCTCATGTAGTACATCTTATGTAGTACATCTCATGTAGTACATCTCATGTAGTACATCTTATGTAGTACATCTCATGTAGTACATCTCATGTAGTACATCAGTAGTAACTGTCCTTAGAGTCTCCGTCTTCTTCTTTATTACAAGTCCAACCATGATGGAAGCAGGAGATACGTCATCAGTGACTAACATCCAATTAGCGCTTTATTTAAAGTCTACATCTGAGGGACGGAAGTGACTCACCTTCTGTTACTGTCTCAGATGATCCTGAAGCTTTCCAGGTACACTTCCTGCTTTTACTGCTCCACAGAGGACACCTGCGCACACACCTGGTGAGAGACCTGCTACCTTGGACAGCTCCCGGAAGTGTCCGGAGCCGCGCGACACCACCAGCTGTCCGCTGTCCTCAGCCGCAGGACACCTGTCTGTCTCCACTTTGTCTTCTCACACTTTTTCAGTTACCTGGAACACTTGTGTGTGCGTGTGAGAGCAGCTGCAAGTGCGCATGCGCAGCTCGGTTCGGTCTGCTTCACGGACTGTTGGAAATAAGATGTAACATGTTTTAATGGAAACGCGGAAGAGTTTCTGTAAAAACAGGTCGAACATGTGACGTCATGTTTTAAAGGTTCATGAAAGCTAGATGTCCTCTGGATGTTGTATGTTATCTCACATGATGGAGCTCATGGTGGACAGACAGTGCACGTGGTCTCAGTCTGCAGGTATCTGTTCCAGTCTGAGTAACAGGAGTCACACACGGTGTCCGTTACCTGGTCGGTAGGAACACAGTCACGTGCACAGCCCGGTCTCCTCATGCACTTTATCCAGGTGGTTTCTGAACGTTCTGTACAGAGTTATGATTCATCTATTATTATTATTTCCCACTTCCTGTTTCTACGTTGAGTTTATGAAACAAGAAAAATGTTAACAGATTTGTCAGATCTAAGTAAGATCACGTGCACAGCCACACCTACATCATTCTATGATTATTGTCTAAACATTAAAACACGCGCGCGCACACACACCATCATCAGCATCTTCTACTTCAATTTATTGGACAATTATCTTGACATCACTGAAGAACATGATCCTGTCACTACAGCCCCGATCTGGACCCAAATCCACCCGAACCTGAACCAGGACTGATACAGTCAACATGGAGGTCTCTGTGTGCTAAAACAGACTCTGGTCCAATAACACATGAGTGGGTTTGTGCTGATCTGAGCTAAGATTTTTTTTATATAGTTTCTTAGTTTGGACAGACACTGAGACGGACAGACCGTCTCTATGGTCTTATTATTTGGACAGACTGAGACGGACAGACCATCCTTGTGGTCATATTATTTGGACAGACTGAGACGGACAGACCGTCTCTATGGTCTTATTATTTGGACAGACTGAGACGGACAGACCGTCTCTATGGTCTTATTATTTGGACAGACTGAGACGGACAGACCGTCTCCATGGTCTTATTATTTGGACAGACTGAGACAGACAGAAGGTCTTTGTGGTCTTATTATTTAGACAGACTGAGACGGACAGACCGTCCTTGTGGTCTTATTATTTGGACAGACTGAGACAGACAGACCGTCTTTGTGGTCTTATTATTTGGACAGACTGAGACGGACAGACCGTCTCTATGGTCTTATTATTTGGACAGACTGAGACGGACAGACCGTCTCCATGGTCTTATTATTTGGACAGACTGAGACGGACAGACCATCCTTGTAGTCTTATTATTTGGACAGACTGAGACGGACAGACCGTCTCTGTGGTCTTATTATTTGGACAGACTTAGACAGACAGACCGTCTCTGTGGTCTTATTATTTGGACAGACTGAGACGGACAGACCATCCTTGTAGTCTTATTATTTGGACAGACTGAGACGGACAGACCTTCCTTGTGGTCTTATTATTTAGACAGACTGAGACGGACAGACCTTCCTTGTGGTCTTATTATTTGGACAGACTGAGACGGACAGACCGTCTCTGTGGTCTTATTATTTGGACAGACTTAGACGGACAGACCGTCTCCATGGTCTTATTATTTGGACAGACTGAGACGGACAGACCGTCCTTGTATTCTTATTATTTGGACAGACTGAGACGGACAGACCGTCCTTGTGTTCTTATTATTTGGACAGACTGAGACGGACAGACCGTCCTTGTGGTCTTATTATTTGGACAGACTGAGACGGACAGACCGTCCTTGTGGTCTTATTATTTAGACAGACTGAGACAGACAGACCGTCTCTATGGTCTTATTATTTGGACAGACTGAGACGGACAGACCGTCTCCATGGTCTTATTATTTGGACAGACACTGAGACGGACAGACCGTCCTCGTGGTCTTATTATTTGGACAGACTGAGAGAGACAGACCGTCCTTGTGGTCTTATTATTTGGACAGACTGAGACGGACAGACCGTCCTTGTGGTCTTATTATTTAGACAGACTGAGAGAGACAGACCGTCCTTGTGGTCTTATTATTTGGACAGACTGAGACGGACAGACCGTCCTTGTGGTCTTATTATTTAGACAGACTGAGAGAGACAGACCGTCCTTGTGGTCTTATTATTTAGACAGACTGAGAGAGACAGACCGTCCTTGTGGTCTTATTATTTAGACAGACTGAGAGAGACAGACCGTCCTTGTGGTCTTATTATTTAGACAGACTGAGAGAGACAGACCGTCCTTGTGGTCTTATTATTTAGACAGACTGAGACGGACAGACCGTCCTTGTGGTCTTATTATTTAGACAGACTGAGAGAGACAGACCGTCCTTGTGGTCTTATTATTTAGACAGACTGAGAGAGACAGACCGTCCTTGTGGTCTTATTATTTAGACAGACTGAGAGAGACAGACCGTCCTTGTGGTCTTATTATTTAGACAGACTGAGAGAGACAGACCGTCTCTGTGGTCTTGAAACCGGGTTTTAGTAAATGTTTGTGGTCTTGGTGAGGGTGCGTGGGTCTCCAGAGGGACGCTGCTGTGAAGCACCTCCTGGTTGGTGAAACCAGGTCATGATAAAGACTCGTGTGTTTTAATTCATACAGATGTTGTAAACACGCTCCAGCTGCGATGACAGGAGGACACCTTACATAACTCATGTCTTCTTATTTTTAAGGGTGCGATTGCCGTTTTAGTAACGAGTCGTTTGATCTTCATGTCAGTGTTATCAGTCCTGAACATACGCGCTGCTCAGTGCGCATGCGCCTCGCTCCTCTCCTCCGTGTCTCAGTCGGAGAGCCTGCGTTCTGCACCTTACAGCTGTAAGGGGGACCGGATCAGTACTCAGAGCTTCTCATCAGCACAGATAAGATCCTGCTGGAGGATCCGGAGTCTGGCTTGGAAACCGAGACATCCAGGATCACGCAGCGGGATGACGCGCTCGTGATTCCTGCAGGACGCCGTTCCTCTCTCGTCTCATCGCGGATCAGTTTGGACAACCGGAGGCCTGACCATGTCAGCACGAGAAAAGGGGGTCCCGACCAAAGACAGCGTCAGTCTGCTGCCATGCTTTTATTTTGTCGAGGTGAGTTCTCAGTCTTTCTCCATCATACCACCACTGTCTGTCTGTCTGTCTGTCTGTCTGTCTGTCTGTCTGTCTGTCTATCTATCTATCTATCTATCTATCTATCTATCTATCTATCTATCTATCTATCTATCTATCTATCATCTATCTATCTATCTATCTATCTATCTATCTATCTATCTATCTATCTATCTATCTATCTATCTATCATCTATCTATCTATCTATCTATCTATCTATCTATCTATCTATCTATCTATCTATCTATCTATCTATCATCTATCTATCTATCTATCTATCTATCTATCTATCTATCTATCTATCTATCTATCTATCTATCTATCATCTATCTATCTATCTATCTATCTATCTATCTATCTATCTATCTATCTATCTATCTATCTATCTATCNTGTCTATCTATCTATCTATCTATCTATCTATCTATCTATCTATCATCTATCTATCTATCTATCTATCATCTATCTATCTATCTATCTATCTATCTATCTATCTATCTATCTATCTATCTATCTATCTATCTATCTATCATCTATCTATCTATCTAATCATTGAACAGTAACTAGATGTGACATATTAGAGCTCAGAGAACTTCCTGACTGCTAGTTCTGTGATGACAGAGTGATGCAGCCATGACGGATGGATGTGGAGGGTTTCCCCGGCTCTACCTCTATCAAGGCTGGAATTATTATGATTTCCCTCTTTCAGTTTTTACTTTGAGTTTATGAGATGGAAGAATAGAAATGGACAGATATGGAAGATGTAAGTCCTGATTACATGCAGCTTGTGGTTACTGTCACTCATTCCCAGGCTGCACACTTATTTCTGCTCCAGTTCACCGCTGGCCTGTGGCTCCACACTCAAACTGACATCATATATTATAGATGTTCCTCTAATACTGTGTGATGGATGCTGTTGTGATGAGAGCAGCATTTCCATGGATACCTCGTTCAGCAGGGATTTTGTCAGCAACTTGTATCAGTTTTACTTCATTTAGAGTGTTTTATGTTTCATGACATTATACTTAATGTACATTAACATCATGTCAGCCTTCAGGTTCTCAAAACACAAGAGCAGCTGGGTTCTAAAGGATTCCTGCTTTTCATTTAACTCAGAAACAGCAGGAGGAATGAAGTGGGTTAACACCGCCACGTCATCATAAAACACGCGTCAAACTTACACTGGTATGTAGCGTTCACTTGATCATAGAAACAAGGTCATTAATAATAAGATGAGCTGAAGTTTCTGTCTTTAAGATCTCAGCTGAGTTCAAACGTGACTCAGAAGACACTGAAGGACGTGTTGATATATCTGGGATTTATTTACAGATGTTTACAGAACATCAGGTGAGTGATGAAAGAATTTATGGTCAGATGATGGAATGAAAGATACAAACAAACATTATTGGTTAATAATCTGAAGGAGAAGGTTCACCTGATCAAAGAGAAGTTTAAATGACAGTTCAGTCACAGTTCTGGATCTGTTGATGGTTCAGAGTTCTAGCTGTGGACAGGAAGGATCTTCTGTTGAGGGTTCTAGCTGTGGACGGGAAGGATCTCTTGTAGAGGGTTCTAGCTGTGGATGGGAAGGATCTCCTGTAGAGGGTTCTAGCTGTGGACAGGAACGATCTTCTGTAGAGGGTTCTAGCTGTGGAAAGGAAGGATCTCTTGTAGAGGGTTCTAGCTGTGGAAAGGAAGGATCTCCTGTAGAGGGTTCTAGCTGTAGACAGGAAGGATCTTCTGTTGAGGGTTCTAGCTGTGGACGGGAAGGATCTCTTGTAGAGGGTTCTAGCTGTGGAAAGGAAGGATCTCCTGTAGAGGGTTCTAGTTGTAGAGGGTTCTAGCTGTGGATGGGAAGGTTCTCCTGTAGAGGGTTCTAGCTGTGGACAGGAAGGTTCTCCTGTAGAGGGTTCTAGCTGTGGACGGGAAGGATCTCCTGTAGAGGGTTCTAGCTGTAGACGTGAAGGATCTCCTGTAGAGGGTTCTAGTTGTAGAGGGTTCTAGCTGTGGATGGGAAGGTTCTCCTGTAGAGGGTTCTAGCTGTAGACGTGAAGGATCTCCTGTAGAGGGTTCTAGCTGTAGACAGGAAGGTTCTCCTGTAGAGGGTTCTAGCTGTGGACGGGAAGGATCTCCTGTAGAGGGTTCTAGTTGTAGAGGGTTCTAGCTGTGGATGGGAAGGTTCTCCTGTAGAGGGTTCTAGCTGTAGACGTGAAGGATCTCCTGTAGAGGGTTCTAGCTGTAGACAGGAAGGTTCTCCTGTAGAGGGTTCTAGCTGTGGACGGGAAGGATCTCCTGTAGGGGGTTCTAGTTGTAGAGGGTTCTAGCTGTAGACGTGAAGGATATCCTGTAGAAGGTTCTAGTTGTAGAGGGTTCTAGCTGTGGACGGGAAGGATCTCCTGTAGAGGTTCTAGCTGTAGAGGGTTCTAGCTGTGGATGGGAAGGTTCTCCTGTCGAGGGTTCTAGCTGTAGACGTGAAGGATCTCCTGTAGAGGGTTCTAGCTGTAGACAGGAAGGGTCTCCTGTAGAGGATTCTAGCTGTGGACAGGAAGGATCTGCTGTAGAGGGTTCTAGCTGTGGACGGGAAGGGTCTCCTGTAGAGGGTTCTAGCTGTAGAGGGTTCTAGCTGTGGATGGGAAGGTTCTCCTGTAGAGGGTTCTAGCTGTAGACGGAAGGATCTCCTGTAGAGGGTTCTAGCTGTAGACAGGAAGGTTCTCCTGTAGAGGATTCTAGCTGTGGACAGGAAGGATCTCCTGTAGAGGGTTCTAGCTGTAGACAGGAAGGTTCTCCTGTAGAGGGTTCTAGCTGTGGACAGGAAGGATCTCCTGTAGAGGGTTCTAGCTGTGGACGGGAAGGATCTCCTGTAGAGGGTTCTAGCTGTAGAGGGTTCTAGCTGTGGATGGGAAGGTTCTCCTGTAGAGGGTTCTAGCTGTAGACAGGAAGGTTCTCCTGTAGAGGGTTCTAGCTGTAGACAGGAAGGTTCTCCTGTAGAGGGTTCTAGCTGTGGACGGGAAGGATCTCCTGTAGAGGGTTCTAGCTGTAGAGGGTTCTAGCTGTGGATGGGAAGGTTCTCCTGTAGAGGGTTCTAGCTGTAGACGTGAAGAATCTCCTGTAGAGGGTTCTAGTTGTAGAGGGTTCTAGCTGTGGATGGGAAGGTTCTCCTGTAGAGGGTTCTAGTTGTAGAGGGTTCTAGCTGTAGACGTGAAGGATATCCTGTAGAAGGTTCTAGTTGTAGAGGGTTCTAGCTGTGGACGGGAAGGATCTCCTGTAGAGGGTTCTAGTTGTAGACAGGAAGGATCTCCTGTTGAGGGTTCTAGCTGTGGACAGGAAGGATCTCCTGTAGAGGGTTCTAGCTGTAGACAGGAAGGTTCTCCTGTAGAGGGTTCTAGCTGTAGACGTGAAGGATCTCCTGTAGAGGGTTCTAGCTGTAGACAGGAAGGTTCTCCTGTAGAGGGTTCTAGCTGTGGACGGGAAGGATCTCCTGTAGAGGGTTCTAGTTGTAGAGGGTTCTAGCTGTGGATGGGAAGGTTCTCCTGTAGAGGGTTCTAGCTGTAGAGGGTTCTAGCTGTGGATGGGAAGGATCTCCTGTAGAGGGTTCTAGTTGTAGAGGGTTCTAGCTGTAGACGTGAAGGATCTCCTGTAGAGGGTTCTAGTTGTAGAGGGTTCTAGCTGTGGATGGGAAGGTTCTCCTGTAGAGGGTTCTAGCTGTGGACAGGAAGGTTCTCCTGTAGAGGGTTCTAGCTGTGGACGGGAAGGATCTCCTGTAGAGGGTTCTAGCTGTAGACAGGAAGGTTCTCCTGTAGAGGGTTCTAGCTGTAGACAGGAAGGTTCTCCTGTAGAGGGTTCTAGCTGTGGACAGGAAGGATCTCCTGTAGAGGGTTCTAGCTGTGGATGGGAAGGATCTCCTGTAGAGGGTTCTAGCTGTGGAAAGGAAGGATCTCCTTTTGAGGGTTCTAGCTGTGGATGGGAAGGATCTCCTGTAGAGGGTTCTAGTTGTAGACAGGAAGGATCTCCTGTTGAGGGTTCTAGCTGTGGACAGGAAGGATCTCCTGTAGAGGGTTCTAGCTGTAGACAGGAAGGTTCTCCTGTAGAGGGTTCTAGCTGTAGACAGGAAGGTTCTCCTGTAGAGGGTTCTAGCTGTGGACAGGAAGGATCTCCTGTAGAGGGTTCTAGCTGTAGAAAGGAAGGTTCTCCTGTAGAGGGTTCTAGCTGTAGACAGGAAGGTTCTCCTGTAGAGGGTTCTAGCTGTGGACAGGAAGGATCTCCTGTAGAGGGTTCTAGCTGTAGACAGGACGGATCTTCTGTAGAGGGTTCTAGCTGTAGACAGGAAGGTTCTCCTGTAGAGGGTTCTAGCTGTAGACAGGAAGGTTCTCCTGTTGAGGGTTCTAGCTGTGGACGGGAAGGATCTCTTGTAGAGGGTTCTAGCTGTGGAAAGGAAGGATCTCCTGTAGAGGGTTCTAGTTGTAGAGGGTTCTAGCTGTAGACGTGAAGGATATCCTGTAGAAGGTTCTAGTTGTAGAGGGTTCTAGCTGTGGACGGGAAGGATCTCCTGTAGAGGGTTCTAGTTGTAGACAGGAAGGATCTCCTGTTGAGGGTTCTAGCTGTGGACAGGAAGGATCTCCTGTAGAGGGTTCTAGCTGTAGACAGGAAGGTTCTCCTGTAGAGGGTTCTAGCTGTGGACGGGAAGGATCTCCTGTAGAGGGTTCTAGCTGTAGAGGGTTCTAGCTGTGGATGGGAAGGTTCTCCTGTAGAGGGTTCTAGCTGTAGACGTGAAGGATCTCCTGTAGAGGGTTCTAGCTGTAGACAGGAAGGTTCTCCTGTAGAGGGTTCTAGCTGTGGACGGGAAGGATCTCCTGTAGAGGGTTCTAGCTGTGAGGGTTCTAGCTGTGGATGGGAAGGTTCTCCTGTAGAGGGTTCTAGCTGTGGAGAGGAAGGATCTCATGTAGAGGGTTCTAGCTGTAGATGGGAAGGATCTCCTGTAGAGGGTTCTAGCTGTAGAGGGTTCTAGCTGTGGATGGGAAGGTTCTCCTGTAGAGGGTTCTAGCTGTAGACGTGAAGGATCTCCTGTAGAGGGTTCTAGCTGTAGACAGGAAGGTTCTCCTGTAGAGGGTTCTAGCTGTAGACAGGAAGGTTCTCCTGTAGAGGGTTCTAGCTGTAGACAGGAAGGTTCTCCTGTAGAGGGTTCTAGCTGTGGACGGGAAGGATCTCCTGTAGAGGGTTCTAGCTGTAGACAGGAAGGTTCTCCTGTAGAGGATTCTAGCTGTGGACAGGAAGGATCTCCTGTAGAGGGCTCTAGCTGTAGACGTGAAGGATCTCCTGTAGAGGGTTCTAGTTGTAGAGGGTTCTAGCTGTGGATGGGAAGGTTCTCCTGTAGAGGGTTCTAGCTGTAGAGGGTTCTAGCTGTGGATGGGAAGGATCTCCTGTAGAGGGTTCTAGTTGTAGACAGGCAGGTTCTCCTGTAGAGGATTCTAGCTGTGGACAGGAAGGATCTCCTGTAGAGGGTTCTAGTTGTAGACGTGAAGGATCTCCTGTAGAGGGTTCTAGTTGTAGAGGGTTCTAGCTGTGGATGGGAAGGTTCTCCTGTAGAGGGTTCTAGTTGTAGAGGGTTCTAGCTGTGGATGGGAAGGTTCTCCTGTAGAGGGTTCTAGCTGTAGACAGGAAGGTTCTCCTGTAGAGGGTTCTAGCTGTAGACAGGAAGGTTCTCCTGTAGAGGGTTCTAGCTGTGGACGGGAAGGATCTCCTGTAGAGGGTTCTAGTTGTAGAGGGTTCTAGCTGTGGATGGGAAGGTTCTCCTGTAGAGGGTTCTAGCTGTGGATGGGAAGGTTCTCCTGTAGAGGGTTCTAGCTGTAGAGGGTTCTAGCTGTGGATGGGAAGGATCTCCTGTAGAGGGTTCTAGTTGTAGAGGGTTCTAGCTGTAGACGTGAAGGATCTCCTGTAGAGGGTTCTAGTTGTAGAGGGTTCTAGCTGTGGATGGGAAGGTTCTCCTGTAGAGGGTTCTAGCTGTGGACGGGAAGGATCTCCTGTAGAGGGTTCTAGCTGTAGAGGGTTCTAGCTGTGGATGGGAAGGTTCTCCTGTAGAGGGTTCTAGCTGTAGACGTGAAGGATCTCCTGTAGAGGGTTCTAGCTGTAGACAGGAAGGTTCTCCTGTAGAGGGTTCTAGCTGTGGACAGGAAGGATCTCCTGTAGAGGGTTCTAGCTGTAGACAGGAAGGTTCTCCTGTAGAGGGTTCTAGCTGTGGACGGGAAGGATCTCCTGTTGAGGGTTCTAGCTGTAGACGCGAAGGATCTCCTGTAGAGGGTTCTAGTTGTAGAGGGTTCTAGCTGTGGATGGGAAGGTTCTCCTGTAGAGGGTTCTAGCTGTAGAGGGTTCTAGCTGTGGATGGGAAGGATCTCCTGTAGAGGCTTCTAGTTGTAGACAGGAAGGATCTCCTGTAGAGGGTTCTAGCTGTAGACAGGAAGGTTCTCCTGTAGAGGGTTCTAGCTGTGGACGGGAAGGATCTCCTGTAGAGGGTTCTAGCTGTAGAGGGTTCTAGCTGTGGATGGGAAGGTTCTCCTGTAGAGGGTTCTAGCTGTAGAGGGTTCTAGCGGTGGGTGGGAAGGATCTCCTGTAGAGGGTTCTAGTTGTAGACAGGAAGGTTCTCCTGTAGAGGGTTCTAGCTGTGGACGGGAAGGATCTCCTGTAGAGGGTTCTAGTTGTAGAGGGTTCTAGCTGTGGATGTGAAGGATCTCCTGTAGAGGGTTCTAGCTGTAGAGGGTTCTAGCTGTGGATGGGAAGGTTCTCCTGTAGAGGGTTCTAGCTGTGGACGGGAAGGATCTCCTGTTGAGGGTTCTAGCTGTAGACGGGAAGGATCTCCTGTAGAGGGTTCTAGCTGTAGAGGGTTCTAGCTGTGGATGGGAAGGTTCTCCTGTAGAGGGTTCTAGCTGTAGACGTGAAGGATCTCCTGTAGAGGGTTCTAGCTGTAGACGGGAAGGATCTCCTGTAGAGGATTCTAGCTGTGGACAGGAAGGATCTCCTGTAGAGGGTTCTAGCTGTGGACGGGAAGGATCTCCTGTAGAGGGTTCTAGTTGTAGAGGGTTCTAGCTGTAGACGTGAAGGTTCTCCTGTAGAGGGTTCTAGTTGTAGAGGGTTCTAGCTGTGGATGGGAAGGATCTCCTGTAGAGGGTTCTAGTTGTAGACAGGAAGGTTTTCCTGTAGAGGGTTCTAGCTGTAGACAGGAAGGTTCTCCTGTAGAGGGTTCTAGCTGTGGACGGGAAGGATCTCCTGTAGAGGGTTCTAGTTGTAGAGGGTTCTAGCTGTGGATGGGAAGGTTCTCCTGTAGAGGGTTCTAGCTGTGGACGGGAAGGATCTCCTGTTGAGGGTTCTAGCTGTAGACGAGAAGGATCTCCTGTAGAGGGTTCTAGCTGTAGTTGTGAAGGATCTCCTGTAGAGGGTTCTAGCTGTAGACAGGAAGGTTCTCCTGTAGAGGGTTCTAGCTGTGGACGGGAAGGATCTCCTGTAGAGGGTTCTAGTTGTAGAGGGTTCTAGCTGTGGATGGGAAGGTTCTCCTGTAGAGGGTTCTAGCTGTAGAGGGTTCTAGCTGTGGATGGGAAGGATCTCCTGTAGAGGGTTCTAGTTGTAGCCGGGAAGGATCTCCTGTAGAGGGTTCTAGCTGTAGACAGGAAGGTTCTCCTGTAGAGGGTTCTAGCTGTGGACGGGAAGGTTCTCCTGTAGAGGGTTCTAGCTGTAGACGTGAAGGATCTCCTGTAGAGGGTTCTAGTTGTAGAGGGTTCTAGCTGTGGATGGGAAGGTTCTCCTGTAGGGGTTCTAGTTGTAGACAGGAAGGATCTCCTGTTGAGGGTTCTAGCTGTGGACAGGAAGGATCTCCTGTAGAGGGTTCTAGCTGTAGACAGGAAGGCTCTCCTGTCGAGGGTTCTAGCTGTAGACAGGAAGGTTCTCCTGTAGAGGATTCTAGCTGTGGATGGGAAGGATCTCCTGTAGAGGGTTCTAGTTGTAGAGGGTTCTAGCTGTAGACGTGAAGGATCTCCTGTAGAGGGTTCTAGCTGTAGAGGGGTCTAGCTGTGGATGGGAAGGTTCTCCTGTAGAGGGTTCTAGCTGTAGACGTGAAGGATCTCCTGTAGAGGGTTCTAGTTGTAGAGGGTTCTAGCTGTAGACGTGAAGGATCTCCTGTAGAGGGTTCTAGTTGTAGAGGGTTCTAGCTGTGGATGGGAAGGTTCTCCTGTAGAGGGTTCTAGCTGTAGACGTGAAGGATCTCCTGTAGAGGGTTCTAGTTTTAGAGGGTTCTAGCTGTAGATGGGAAGGATCTCCTGTTGAGTGTTCTAGCTGTAGACAGGAAGGTTCTCCTGTAGAGGATTCTAGCTGTGGACGGGAAGGATCTCCTGTAGAGGGTTCTAGTTGTAGAGGGTTCTAGCTGTGGATGGGAAGGTTCTCCTGTAGAGGGTTCTAGCTGTAGAGGGTTCTAGCTGTGGATGGGAAGGTTCTCCTGTAGAGGGTTCTAGCTGTAGACGTGAAGGTTCTCCTGTAGAGGGTTCTAGCTGTAGAGGGTTCTAGCTGTGGATGGGAAGGATCTCCTGTAGAGGGTTCTAGTTGTAGAGGGTTCTAGCTGTGGACAGGAAGGATCTCCTGTAGAGGGTTCTAGCTGTAGACAGGAAGGTTCTCCTGTAGAGGGTTCTAGCTGTGGACAGGAAGGATCTCCTGTAGAAGGTTCTAGCTGTGGACAGGAAGGATCTTCTGTTGAGGGTTCTAGCTGTGGACGGGAAGGATCTCTTGTAGAGGGTTCTAGCTGTGGAAAGGAAGGATCTCCTGTAGAGGGTTCTAGCTGTAGACAGGTAGGTTCTCCTGTAGAGGGTTCTAGCTGTGGACGGGAAGGTTCTCCTGTAGAGGGTTCTAGCTGTAGAGGGGTCTAGCTGTGGATGGGAAGGATCTCCTGTAGAGGGTTCTAGTTGTAGACAGGAAGGTTCTCCTGTAGAGGATTCTAGCTGTGGACAGGAAGGATCTCCTGTAGAGGGTTCTAGCTGTAGACAGGAAGGTTCTCCTGTAGAGGGTTCTAGCTGTGGACGGGAAGGATCTCCTGTAGAGGGTTCTAGCTGTAGAGGGTTCTAGCTGTGGATGGGAAGGATCTCCTGTAGAGGGTTCTAGTTGTAGAGGGTTCTAGCTGTAGACGTGAAGAATCTCCTGTAGAGGGTTCTAGTTGTAGAGGGTTCTAGCTGTGGACGTGAAGGATCTCCTGTAGAGGGTTCTAGCTGTGGACGGGAAGGATCTCCTGTAGAGGGTTCTAGTTGTAGAGGGTTCTAGCTGTGGATGGGAAGGTTCTCCTGTAGAGGGTTCTAGCTGTAGAGGGTTCTAGCTGTCGACAGGAAGGTTCTCCTGTAGAGGGTTCTAGCTGTGGACAGGAAGGATCTCCTGTAGAGGGTTCTAGCTGTGGATGGGAAGGTTCTCCTGTAGAGGGTTCTAGCTGTAGACGGGAAGGATCTCCTGTAGAGGGTTCTAGCTGTAGACAGGAAGGTTCTCCTGTAGAGGGTTCTAGCTGTAGACAGGAAGGTTCTCCTGTAGAGGGTTCTAGCTGTGGACAGGAAGGATCTCCTGTAGAGGGTTCTAGCTGTAGACAGGAAGGTTCTCCTGTAGAGGGTTCTAGCTGTGGACAGGAAGGATCTCCTGTAGAGGGTTCTAGCTGTGGATGGGAAGGATCTCCTGTAGAGGGTTCTAGCTGTGGAAAGGAAGGATCTCCTTTTGAGGGTTCTAGCTGTGGACGGGAAGGATCTCTTGTAGAGGGTTCTAGCTGTGGACAGGAAGGATCTCCTGTAGAGGGTTCTAGCTGTGGACGGGAAGGATCTCCTGTAGAGGGTCCTACCCGTAGACAGGAAGGATCTCCTGTAGAGGGTTCTAGCTGTAGACAGGAAGGTTCTCCTGTAGAGGGTTCTAGCTGTAGACAGGAAGGTTCTCCTGTAGAGGGTTCTAGCTGTGGACAGGAAGGATCTCCTGTAGAGGGTTCTAGCTGTGGACGGGAAGGATCTCTTGTAGAGTGTTCTAGCTGTGGACAGGAAGGATCTCCTGTAGAGGGTTCTAGCTGTAGACAGGAAGGTTCTCCTGTAGAGGGTTCTAGCTGTGGACAGGAAGGATCTCCTGTAGAGGGTTCTAGCTGTGGACGGGAAGGATCTCCTGTAGAGTGTTCTAACTGTGGACAGGAAGGATCCCCTGTAGAGGGTTCTAGCTGTGGATGGGAAGGATCTCCTGTAGAGGGTTCTAGTTGTAGAGGGTTCTAGCTGTAGACGTGAAGGATCTCCTGTAGAGGGTTCTAGCTGTGGACAGGAAGGATCTCCTGTAGAGGGTTCTAGCTGTGGACGGGAAGGATCTCCTGTAGAGGGTTCTAGTTGTAGAGGGTTCTAGCTGTGGATGGGAAGGTTCTCCTGTAGAGGGTTCTAGCTGTAGAGGGTTCTAGCTGTGGATGGGAAGGATCTCCTGTAGAGGGTTCTAGTTGTAGAGGGTTCTAGCTGTAGACGGGAAGGATGTCCTGTAGAGGGTTCTAGCTGTAGACGGGAAGGATCTCCTGTAGAGGGTTCTAGCTGTAGACAGGAAGGATCTCCTGTAGAGGGTTCTAGCTGTGGACAGGAAGGATCTCCTGTAGAGGGTTCTAGCTGTGGACGGGAAGGATCTCCTGTAGAGGGTTCTAGCTGTGGACGGGAAGGATCTCCTGTAGAGGGTTCTAGCTGTAAACAGGAAGGTTCTCCTGTAGAGTGTTCTAGCTGTGGACAGGAAGGTTCTCCTGTAGAGTGTTCTAGCTGTAAACAGGAAGGTTCTCCTGTAGAAGGTTCTAGCTGTGGACGGGAAGGATCTCCTGTAGAGTGTTCTAGCTGTGGACAGGAAGGATCTCCTGTAGAGGGTTCTAGCTGTGGACGGGAAGGATGTCCTGTAGAGGGTTCTAGCTGTAGACAGGAAGGATCTCCTGTAGAAGGTTCTAGCTGTAGACAGGAAGGTTCTCCTGTAGAGGGTTCTAGCTGTAGACAGGAAGGTTCTCCTGTAGAGGGTTCTAGCTGTGGACAGGAAGGATCTCCTGTAGAGCTGTGTACTAGCTGTGGATGGGAAGGATCTCCTGTAGAGGGTTCTAGCTGTGGAAAGGAAGGATCTCCTTTTGAGGGTTCTAGCTGTGGACGGGAAGGATCTCTTGTAGAGGGTTCTAGCTGTGGACAGGAAGGATCTCCTGTAGAGGGTTCTAGCTGTAGACAGGAAGGTTCTCCTGTAGAGGGTTCTAGCTGTGGAGGGGAATGATCTCCTGTAGAGGGTTCTAGCTGTAGAGGGTCTAGCTGTGGATGGGATGGA
>SSNP01000040.1:3886764-3933619 GCA_006937955.1 Pachypanchax playfairii | reverse complement strand
CGTGTCCTGGAGCAACCTCCAGAGCCAGTGCCTCTGCGTGGTGAGTACCCGCCTATCGTGAGCACTGGCTTTGACACGGAAGTATTGGAGCTCAGTTGCGGAGATACGCGACTGGCTCTTTTCCTCTGGCTCCTGTCTGTCCCTGGTCACCTCTGGATCCACACCTCTCCGGTGAGCGCGCTGCTGCCTCCCCTGCTGGACCCACGCAGGCATCGACAGCACCGCGTCCCGGACCTCACCGTACTGCCTCGACTCCTGGAGCACCACCCCCGCTGCAGTGTCCCGTGGATCTCACCATACGCAGCTTCAGTCACCGCGTCACCGTGAGTACCTACGCACTATCCCCGCACACTGCAGCGGGCTGTTCATGTGTGACTAACTAACGTCTCCTCCAGGATCGAGTCTCCACCCCACTGCAGTCCAGTCCTGGGGTTATTCATCGTGCACATTTCAGATTCACTGTACTGTTGTCTTGTGCATATAAATAATAAACTCACTTTCACTGATACCTGGTTCTCGTGTGTGTGTCTTGGAGTTGGGTCGCTTTGGAGTTCAGTTCAACCCCCCCCTACCTGGTAACTGAACCTGACAGTTTGGTGTTTATGGATACTCACATTGCTAATGTCAAGCATTAAAGTAACTGTTTTGTGTTTTTCTGGAAAGGTTCTGAACAATTAAATCCTTATCTGTCATGATATCTCTTTGTATAAACTCAGATTGGAGATACAGATTAACTCTGACTGTACTGATAAGCTAATAGCTAGTCTGATCAGGGTCAGGATCAAAGAAGATTTCTACCTTAAAACAACTCCAACTTAAAACTTTCAAGCAGTTCATGCAAACACCAGATGATAAAGCCTTGTTTTTAATGGTTATATATATATATATATATATATATATATATATATATATATATAATTAAGTGTTTTTTTGCAGTAAAATTCAACTATCTTTACAATTTCTGGTTGAAATTTCATTCTATTTCTTCCTGAGTAATGTAAACAAACCAGATGGGAATGAAAATATTTTTAAAATTGAGTTTGTATAAATCTGTATGATATTTTTAAGATACAGGTATTTACTTTGTATCTGATCCTGATATGTGTAACCAGTAGCTTATCTGTCGAGTCAGAAATAATCTCTGTTTCTCTAGAAATTAGGTTGTTCAAAGAGCCGTCCATAACAAGTAAGAGATTAATTATTCATAAACGTTCCACCGACCTGATTGGTTGCTTCAAGCTACAAACATCCCAAACAAACATGATATTTGACCCTTTTGTTTCCTTTTCACTCTGTACGTTGAAGTAGGAAATACAGTGATTCCTTATTTGTTGAAATATTGGCCTGTTAGATATGTTTTCCCAAACATTTGGATCACAGTTTGTGCTTTTAAGTGCTTGCTGATTGCACACTCAGGTGTCTGGACTGGCAGTTATAGGCTAAACAGAGTGGTTTTAATGGTCAATGCCCATTAGGTGTTTAGAAGAGATAAATGTTGATTATGTTCTCAGCTGCTGTCAGGAAGACAGAGAGCGTCTCACAACATCTGCTGTAGGCTTTTAGATGTGTTTGTACCACACCCGTTACCTGCTGTGTACTCCGCTGCGTGAGCTCATAAATAGATTTGTTTTTCTTCTAGACTACCTTCACACTGTTGTGCCATACTAATGAATATCACCCCCCTTATGAGGTGTGTCCCTTCGCTTAGCAATTTTTTTTAGGAAGATGGATGAGGAAAGGAAAGAAGAGGAGACAGTTATCACTTTGTCTGGGTGACCATAACCTGAAAATAACCTTTATTTGACACATAATTTGAACATCTAGCATTAAGGCTTTTATCTCCAAATCTTGAAAGACTGGAGGTGTTTTCATGAAGGCTTTTAGACACTGATCCTGAGCTGGAGAAGGAATTACCTGCTCCCTGTAGAGAGAAGACTGTTCCTCCAAGTATAGGTGTTTGAAGTGAGGGATAAACAGAGTGCGAGATAGAAGTGGATTAAATTAGCTTTTTTCTATAAAGGAAAACTCCCGGATGATTCTCAGTCAAAGATCCTGAAGCAGCACAACTCGGTATGCCTCTGTTTAAGGAGGGCTCAAGGTCAGGAGAGGAAAGTCTAGTCTTTTACCTGAATTGTTGCTCCCGTGTTTATAGACATAGATTCTGTTTATAAATGTATCTAAAACTAAATTCGCAGTATTTTTTTTTTGTTGATTTGAATATATTTTGTTTTTTTTCAAGCGGAAGAGCTTAAATATCTTGTTTTCTTATTCATTTGTTTGGATGGAGTGAAAGATGGACTGATGGCGCCTCATCCACAGTAACGAGCGTTGCTCTGGTCTGTCGGGCTGAAGAAGGAGCTGAGCTGAAAGCCTTCGATTTAAATGTCTGTCCTTGTCCTACAGTCACAAGATGTGGATCCTGATTGAAAGGACGAGATCCTGGAAACAAGCAGCTTCCTTCGGGTTGCCGGGTTCAGCCTTAGAGATAAGGAGAGGAGCTGGAATCAGACACTTTAACTTTTCGTATAATTGCTTAAACTCTCTCAAACTTTCTTACAATTTAAAAAAAAATCACATTATTATGTTCTGTAGAAACGTCAGGAGTAATGTTTCCCAACAGAGAGCTATAAAATCAGTTCCGATGACTGAACATCACAACACCTACTTCCCTCTGTAAGTGTATCAGTGAGAGACCCACATATGTCTTGAACTTTCATTTCATGGTCTTGTGCCTTCATGGTAGTGAAATGCCAAGTCTGCACCGATCCATTAAACCCACAGTGCTGAACTCCATCTGGTTTTAGGTATTTATTACGTCAACGATTATTCTTTCCTGTTGCACCTTATTGATCTTACAGTGTCTATCTCTTATTGACCCATCTACCCAGCACCCCCATCTGGTATAAAACTGTATGTCAGTTCTTTTTTAAAGGATGTTCCAAATGTGTAAAGCCTTTTAAAAATATCTGACATCCTATGTGCAGAGGTGGTTGATTTCCGAGAAGGCTCTTCCTCCATCACTTCTCTCTACTGTAATCCACACTCGCTGGTTTGCAGCCATCACCCTCCTACACCACCAGCCCTTTCTCATTTCATACGTCTCAGCCTGTCTGTGTTATGGCTCCATAAAGCTGGCTCTGTGGGATGCAAAGACTCTGAGTCAGTGATGTGTGCCTGGGGAATATTGACCCACTGAGTCTCAGAAAGACAACAACTTATAGAAAGAGGCTTCCTGTTGTTTTTGAAAGGTGGTTGATTTGAGATCATCTGGTTTCTGGCATGTTACATCATGTTTTTTGCTTCATTTACAGACATTTTAATAGTCTAATTCATGAAAAAATGTTACAATGTCAATCATATCTGTTGAAATTGGATCTTGTTCTGTTATGTAAGAGGCAAAGCTGCCTTGCAGTGATGTGTCAAGGGCAACAACATGCTGGAGAGTAAAAATGTATCTGAGTGTGTGAATGTGTGACTTTGGTGATGCTACAAGGATGTGAGGAGATTTAGATGTAAGAAACGGCACAGCGTTTCCCAGCAGGCCACTGTTAGTGTGTGTTTTACTGCTTTCACATCAGCAATTTCATGATTTTTTTTATTTTATGTTTTTTAATAATGTTTGCAGTAGTACCCAATGAACAAATAAATAAATAAATGAGCATTTCAACATATAATATAACACTTTTTTTCATTTTAAAACAATATATTTGTGCCTAAAGTGATGTCATTTTCTTGACAAGGCTCATGCAATAAGAACGTCATTAAAGTTATTATGTGGGAGTCACATATTCCCTGTTTTTTTATGGATAATGAGATTCTGTGATGAACTGAGCCAAAACTTCATTAACTAAAATCTCTTATCGACTTTCTTTTACAGCCTGGCATGATTTTTGACCTCTCAATCAGTTTAGTAACAGTGCATGATCCCATGACAGCTACTTTACAGCATTACGACCAAACATTCACTGAAAGAATCACTCTCACGTCTTAGTTCAGCATCACAGAACACAAAGTTCCCCTCAGGGCAGAATTTAACAAAAGGTCTGTAGAGACTGTTTAACTCGTCTCATTAACAAAGAAAACTCAAAGAAACGTCTCAAAGAGCAACAGAAAGAAAATAATTATTATTAACATGTGTGGGCAGAGCAGGTTAATATTGAACCTGCTCTAATAAACGTAAACTTCCCACATTTAAATTGAGCAGATATAATCAGGTAATTTAACATTTTCCATAGTTATTTTCTTTATTGTAGCTGTTAAAGTGATGCAGTCAGAATGTGGTGCTGTCAGGGATTCTGTGCAGAGCTCTTTTCTCTCCTGATAACATCTGATTCTGCAGTCGAGGAGAAGAAACCAGCTAAATGAATATTTGCTGCACAGATACAGAGATGGATGCATTCTTTCATAAACGCTCATCAGATTTAAGTCACGACACTTTTGAACTGGTAACATTTGGGGAAGAAAAATCTTATTTGCACTGGTTAATGCCGTTTGTTTGTTAGTCCAGTTTTGTATATATTCTCTTATGTTGATGAAGCTTTATGAACTGGATTAATAATCTGTCTCAGGAAATGAAAACGTCTTTCCTTTAACAATCTCTGTATGGTCAGTGTTTGTATATTGACTGTAAACATGTGGCCAGATATTTGAACAGATAATTAAAGGTCATACATTTCATAAACGTATTGATTCTTTTGATTCTTTCCAAGCTCAGTACTCAGGAAGGAACACAGCAGTATTATAGAGCATCTTGTTTTATTTCTAATAACAGACTGCAGACAGATGTGAAATGTGACCAGCAGAGCTGATTTATGTAAACCTATAAAAAGGATAAAAGATGGAGATGCCAGGTATTTGCCTGACTGTGACGATAAATGGAACAAAGATCAAACTGGCAAGAAATACGCTGCTTTTTACCCTCTTCATGATAAATAATATATGCTTGTATTAGACAGCTGCAGTTAGACAGCAGCTCCTCATGATCCTGAACAGGAACAAGCTGATGTAGAAAATGGATGGATGGAGTGATGAATGTTCATATCAACTCTGTATTTTAGCTAAGCTCTTAATTTGTCCTAAACTTTAAATCGATCCTGCCATCTAGTGGTCAAATACTTTCATTAGTTGAAAAAAATGACAATAATAGTTCCAACACAAATTAATTCAAGTGTTTCAAATAGTGTTCAGATCTTCTTTCTTTTAGTTAGAGAAAAGTACATCTGTTTATTCAGCTATTTAAAAATGCATTGCCTTTATAGTTAGATAAATAGCAGAATAGTTGATATTTTTGTGATTTCTAACAGCATTTCCTCTTGTTTGTATCCTGCATCACCAGGGACCAGTGACCCATATGTGAAGTTTAAAATTGGAGGGAAGGAGGTGTTCAGAAGCAAGACCATCCATAAAAATCTGAACCCGGTTTGGGATGAGAGAGTCATCCTTCTGGTGGAAACCCTGAGAGACCCTCTTTATGTCAAGGTACCAAAACAAACTGGAATCTGTGTCTTACTAAAGTTTTTATTTTTAACTGATTAAACATGTTTGTTCAGTCTGGGGGAAAAGCAATAGGAGCAGTTCCAAATCATTAAGATTTGCATTCCCTGATTATCATGTCAGTATTGAAATGTAGCACATGTTTAATCAGAATGGTGCATATCATAGAAATCATTAAATCTATTTGCAGTAACACATTTTGATTCTTGGTGTTCTGACAGTTGGGGTGTCTAGAAATAAGCTCTATTTCTTTATAAAGTTTAAGGAAGCGTCCTAAAATGTTATCTATAAAGAAAAGTAATCTGGGTTACACGGTGGTACAGTGGGTAGAAGGTGCTGGGTTTAAACCCAGGCTGGGACCTTTCTGCTCGGAGTTTGCGTGTTCTCCCCGTGCATGTGTGGGTTTTCACCTGGAACTACGGTTTCCTCCCACAGACTAAAAACATGCATGAGATTAATTGGCAGCTCCAAATTGTCCCTATAGGTGTGAGTGTGTGAGCGGTTGTCTATATGTGGCCCTGTGATGGGCAGGTGACTTGTCCAGGTGTGACCCAGCCTCTCACCCAATAACTGCTGGAGACAGACACCAGCTCCCCGGGACCCTGAATAGTAGTAAGCGGGTATAAACGATGATAAGTACTGATAAAGTATTTTAGTGTTGATGGTTTTTACCTTAACAGTCACTTTTCATTGTTTTTTTTTTTTAGGTGTTTGACTATGACTTTGGATTTCAGGATGATTTCATGGGCTCGGCATATCTCTACCTGGAGTCCCTGGAACATCAGAGGTTTACTTTTTTGTTTTTTCTTCTTTTCTATTACCTGAAACACCCTGAATCTCTCACTTTCCTTTACACTATCTCTTTTTCTAAGCTAATAGAAATAATAAACGAAATTGTGATCAAAATTAATACTTTGCTGCCATCTAGTGGTAGATTTGGGTAATTTTGTTATCCAGATGCTTGATGTGTCGGGACATTTAAATTTTGTTTAAGAGTACATTTCTCAAAGTAAATCTGTTTAGGGTTTTATTTCAGTTTCACATATTTTTTTTATTTATAATTAATAACTAAAAGAGAAAGTTTAAAATAATTTAACATTTCACAATGGATTCTAACCTATGAGTCCAGGAAAATTTGAGCTTTTATGATTTCAGTGTCCAGGTATCTCTGAAGATAATCAGTGATATTTAAAGCCATGAGTTCTTTAACATTACACAAGAGTCATTAAAGGATATCAGAGTTGGTAAATCATTGGTGTGACCTCACAGTCACTTCTTCCTGTTTAAATGAGCCAGATCTGGAGATTTGGTATATTTCTTGCAGATTTACTGTTCTGGATTAATAAAATGTTTAACACAGTCTTTGTTATTTGCTGTCAGTTATTTGTGCAGGGTTTATTTTGTTAGTTTTTTTACATGACATATAAAAATGTGTCTGTTATGAAATAAGTTACTTTTTCATATACAGTATTGTGCAAATGTTTTAGGCCAACCCTCCTATATTTATATTTTGCTTCAAATGAACACAATTTAGTTTTAAAGTTTCTTGACTCATAATTTCCAGAACTATTTTTGTTTTTCTTTCAATTTTGGCAGCTTTCTCACTCATTCTCACTCATTTCCAGTATCTCACAATTTTCACTGGAATGTGTTTGTATTTGTGAAGTTACTTACATTTGATTTTTGAGGCATTTGGAATAGAAAGGAGCCTAAATTCAACAGTGTGTTGTGTTGACACAAAGCAGACAATTTAACAACAAACTGTTTCCGAGACACAATGTGTTCCCAGTTCTTTGTACCATTGATGGCGGTTTCTCTCAGTGGGACATGCCAAGACAACCTCCATAAGGAGGAGACCAGGAACCACCTCAGCTGATGTGTTGGAGCAGTCGCTCCTTACCCTACGGATGAAGATCATCCAGCTGTTTATTTCTGGGATCTCATACTTTCGGTCAGGATCCAGATCTCATGACCAGGTGAAGGTCAGAACATGGACAGACCGGTAAATCGGCTCGGCTCTTTCTCCAACACTACAGACTGTAATACCACCTTCATTACTGTGGAGTAAACCACAACCCATCAATCCATCTCCCGATCGGTCCTGCCATCCTTCACAAACTCCTCTGATTGAAGCAAAGACTCACTCCCACCCTGAAGGAACATTCCACCTTTTCAAGTTCAGAACTTTGGCCTCCGATTACAAGGAGCTGACTCGTCTGCTAATTACTCCAGGTCATTTGTCAAGATGGCAACAGAACCACATCAGCTGCAAAAAGCAGAGATGAGATGCTGAGGTTCCCAAACCAGCACAGCTACACCTTGAGATCCTGACTATGAAAACCACAAACAGGATCAGGGATAAGGGACAGTCCTGGTGAACCAGCACAAGGGCTGAGCTCGACTTAGTGCTGAAAGTACAGATACAGCCTCTTGCTCTGGTTTTCCAGGAACCAGGGAGCCCACAGAATCAGACCATGGACCCTGTACTCCCACAACACCCCAATACTAAAACGCTATTAGCTGAAAAACTCTGAAAACGCTTTTGAAAGACCAAAGTAGTGCTCAAGACCACCAAAAAAATTAAATAATTAAATAAACATAATAAAATGATATAAAATATAAAGAAAAAAATATGCTAAAATATTTTACACAGGATTGTATGAGCCCCTACATGTGTGGAAAGGTTAAATCAGTCTGAAAGCTGTTTCTAAGAGATGTGTTGTGTCTTTAATAAGAACATGATGATGGTTATGTTATCAGTTTCCAGTACTGGTTTCACTGACTGAGTCTGCATCCCTGTAGAACTCTGGATGTGACCCTGGACCTGAAGGACCCACAGTACCCTGAACAGAACCTGGGCACCCTGGAGTTAACTGTCACCTTGTCACCAAAGGAGGGGGACACGAAGGATGCTGTAAGAATCTCTGTGAACTTACTGTTCCTTATTTCTCTGTTTACAGTAAATGTCTTTGCTCTCTGGAATATTCCTTCATATCTCTCTGGCTCTGTCTGTCAGCAACTGTTTGTTAATGCACCAAACTAACTAGAACACATAATTAAGGTTTAAATAGGTTGTATCTTCTTAACAAATTGCAGCAGTAGTTTTAAATCAGATCACCATACATTCAAACATGTTCTGCAGCCTCGTTTGCTGGAATTTGTACAAGTCAGCGAATCCAACAGCATAAACACAAATAAAATCATGTCATGCAAGAAAGTTACATATTCAAAGAACAACTGATCTTCTTTCCTAATTATGTTGCTTTGTGCTTCTGTGGATGTCCTCGATGTTTGAAAGTTGCATTTATTTCTGTTCAATTATTTGTTTGGCTAATTGGACCCCTGCAAGTTGCAAACGGAACGAGGCAGAATCACCAGGGACATATTTTATTCCTTTTGATCTGATGTCTTAATTTTGTAGCTTTTTTCAGTGCTGTAGTGCAGGGAATCCATGTTTGACAGAACAAATAAACTCTATTTGGGTTAAGTATCATTTTGGATTTCTCCAACTGTGAACAGTACAAGGTTATACAGGACTGCTGTGTTCTCTCTGCTGCCACCTAGTGTGAGAGATGAGGAACAAAAATAAAAATCTAAATTACAAATCAACTTAAAACTGAAATTTGTGTTAATCTTTAATACAATATTTTATATCAGTTTAGGAAATGATGTGTATTTGTAATCTTTTTTACAGTAGAATGCAAAAGTCTTTATCTACTGGTCTTTTAAAATATATTTTGCTTTTATAAAATCACATTTTCTTGAAATATTTAAATAGCAGCAGTTTATAAGACTTTCAGAATGACTTTCATTTATGTTAACAGCAGTTATTTATTTATTCATGTTTTTAAATCTCTGTAAAGCCTATTGGTTGTAGTTGTATATAAATAAATAAACTGTAGCTTTAGGCACAATAAAAATGCAGATAATAAAGGAATGCGTTATGGTGACAGAATGTTGTTTCCCACGTGGGCATTAAAGTCTAATGTGTCACTGCGTTCAGAGTAACTCTCCATCATCAGATCATGACAATTCAAACATCTAAACCGCAGTCATAAGAAACAGAAAAAGTCTGTTTCATATTCAGGTTTAAAAATAAAAATATTAATTACAACATGATTGAACACGGGTGTAATTTGCTTTTCAACTACTTGTTTATATTGACAGTTTGTGTCTTTGCATGTCTGGTTATGTAACTATAAGTACAGGGGACTGAAACACTTCCTGCTTACTAAACCTGCATGATGCCACACGTACCCCCCCCCCACCAGCACCAGCACCAAGCCTGGGCCTTTTCCCTGAACTTCATGCACAGCATGCCCTTTGACCCTTTGACCCGAGGCAATGGGAGGCTCTCTGTAACCGCTTTGTCTCATTCACAGACCATGCTTTTGGGAAGAAACTGGAAACGATCCAGTAAGGTAAACTAAAACAGCATGTAACTTACCAAACCCCTGACTCTGCTCCTGACCTCACTTCACCTCGCTTCACCTCACCTGTCCTGGTACATGGATGGAGTGACCCTGTCTCCTCCCACCCTCTTTTACTTCCTGTGTTCTTATTTTTTTTAGTTCTCATTGTCACCATCTTATTTTTTTCCCTCAAACTGTTACTTGCACAAGCAAAGGGCATGTTAACTTTATTTTTAAAGTGCAACCAAACACAATTATTCTACAGGTACACATCAAGGGTGGAGGCAGTAAATTACTCCCTGCAATTAGTCTTTGAATCCCATTTTAAAACATATTTGGGGTTTTAGTAGGGAATGGGTGATTTTTGTGTATATATGGATTGAGACTTACACATTACACACACACAACTCAAACAAACAATTGAGTCCCATCCAGCAAAGTGTAATAGAAGCATCTGGCAGCAAAAGTGAGGTTTTTATTCATATTTATAAATAGGTGTCGTATTTTGTCCATTTTAGTTTCCTAATTTAAGGAAAGTATTTGCTGTGCACCAGCTCCAAGAACATGTTTGTTCTTCTTCCACTTTTGATGTGTGCTTTGTGTTGCAAACAGGGCTTGAACATTTTAAACTGATGATTTGCATTTTGGGATCTTTTTATGCAGTAAAATTACTATGCAACAAGCAAGTTTGTTGATTTCTGACTCATGTTTGACTGATTCTGTCATATTTCCTCTTTATTCTGAGTTCTTCATATTGCAACACTGATGAAAACGTGACCTTTTGACTTACTTTTGACTTTTTGTGACTTTTGATTTCCATCATTTTGAGATGAGAGCATGCAGATGGAAGTCTTTGTTTTTTGTTAATGCATGAAGTCTTTAGCTGTTTTTTTTCCCAGTGGAATTTTGACCATATTATTATCAAAGACAATTTTAAGCTCAAAATTGGAAAATCTTTGTTTGTTCATGTTTTACTTCTGTTAAAGTGTCTCGTGAATGAGAACGAACTGGAGTTACGTCTTGAAATGTAGTTTTATTTTTACTTTATATGCTTAATTGCACATAGAGGGATGAAATGTTTCAGTAGCTAATAGTGAAGAGTTTGATATCCATCATTAGAAACGGGAACACATCCTGCTGTGTCGTGGTTTCTTGAACCTTTTGAAGCTTCCAAACTGGGCCGCTCCACCTGTGAGGAGGGAATCGACTCAAACACGAGCCACAAATCGTGCTCTCCCACCCAAAAAAGACTAAAACAGCTGGACTAAATTCCTGATTTTGTTTTCATTCTTGCAAATAACAAAACCAGAGTCAAACCACTTACAAAGTCATTTTAGATAAACTCATTACTTACTCATGGAAATCTTTATATCCTCTGAACATCATCACTTTCACTGATGCAGATTTAAATGTTCAACCCATATTTACCGCTTCTCCGTAACAAAACATATGTAACAAAAAAAAAACAAGGAAAAAGTGAAATTGTGCTCTGGAAGGACATGACTGTGGCCTCTCCTCATTAGCATATTAAGTGAACAGGAGAAATGAAAGATGTGGGAGCTACTGTAAGGGAAGTTATTGCACGGAGCTGTTCGCATTGTTTAACGTCTGGAGAATGGAAATTAAGAGGCTGTGTCTCCAGATCAAAGGCCTGCACTTGCGAGGCAGGGTTTGTTCAGAGTTTAATGAAATTCACCCACAAAAACAAAAGCTATGCTAATATGCTCTGCCTAACAAGGACGAAGGAGAGAGGGAGGCAGCGAGGAGATGGAGGAAAGGCTTGTGTTTGTTTGACTCATAGCTAACTCTGGTTTTAGTTTCTGTGCAGTTTACTAATGATACAAAGCGAGGTTAATCAGGTCTATAAGTGTTGTTAAGGGAGTTATTAGACTAATGGACAGAAACAATGTAAATCTACAGAGCTTAGAGGACATGCATAGAAAAAAGGGCAGGTATTTATTTTAAAAGCTTATAAATCTGTAAATCTCTATCTATTAATTCAAAAATTCATTTGGCATAAAAACCAACATGGACTCTGTAAACTGTTTTGTAAGAGATTAACTAAACTTTGACACTGATGTAAAAGTTTGTAACTACCAACAGTGGTGAGCTTTCCCAGTATTTCCTAGAAATATTCACGATTTTAGGTGAAAGTCGACTGAAACCTGTTTATAATTACATAAAACTGTGAGTTGTGCTGAATTAATTTATTTCTGTGTTCAGCTGCTATCCTCTGTGTTTCGCCTGCCTCTGTGTTGTCTTGAAAAATTGGATGTTGGTTGTTTTTCTAACGTGTACTCAAGCCAAAATTTGTTTTGGGTTTAATAAATGCATTACATGTGTACATGTTTATGTCTGTGATTCTGTGTGTGTGTGTGTGTGTGTGTGTGTCCTGCAGCATCAGAGCATGCGCCTCTCAGATGTGCACAGAAAAGCACAGCTTTGGCGAGGCATAGTCAGCATCAGTCTGATCGAAGGTCGCGGCCTGCAGCCGATGGACGCCAACGGCCTCAGCGACCCTTATGTCAAATTCAGGATGGGTCATCAAAAGTATAAGAGCAAGGTAAAAACACTTCTGTTGTCATCACATAGAACTCTACAACTCTCAGTGAACTCTTGCAACTATTTATTAAGTCCATAGCCAGTTTATAGTTACTTACTCAGACTTCTTGTTAAAATGCTTTTATTAAAAAAGGCAATTCTTTAGCTTATTTCAACAGAAAAGCAGCTAAAACCTTCAACAGTGCACGTACTAACACATCATATCTCTGCAGATTGACAGATTTCTTCTCCCCACTGTTCGTGCTTTTACAATAAGTTTATAATAAATGACTTTCTTATCTCTCTCACATTTCCATTTCTAATTTACTTTTCTCTTGAATTCATTTTTATCTCTAAATACAGCAACTAGGTGTCACCTTTCAGTGTTCAGTTGCAAAGAATTCAGCCGTTTTCTCGTTGTGCTACAACATGCAAAACCCTCCGAATCAAAACGTGTAAATTATTTACATTTTAATTCAATGTATTTATTATAAAGAAGTGAGCCTTAAGGGTAAGTTTGTACTACCTTTTCTGGTTTATTCAGACAATTACTAAAACACTAAACCCGCAGTGGAGGGAACAGTTTGATTTCCACTTGTACGATGAGCAAGGAGGCTTCGTGGACATCACGGTCTGGGACAGAGATGCTGGGAAGAAGGATGACTTCATGGGAAGGTGAATCTTCATCCTTCACTTATTTTTGTTTAGTTTTTAACAAAATTGGGTGTGAATTCAATTGTTGGGCTTTACTAGACCAAAACGACCACGATGCCAGGAGAGATATTTGTCAGAGTGTTTGTTTTCTTGTTTTTTTTACAAATCTGCTCACTTTGAATCTCCCGTTCAGTTCGAAATGATTGCAGTGCAGAGCAAATCTGTGCAAATTCAAACCTGCGTCACTCAACCACTCAACAAGTCAAGTAATTTGTTATTGGCCTGTCATTTTAACTGCAAATGCATTAAAGGCCATGCCAGAAAATCAATTCAGTCAAGAATGGATGTTTTTAAGTGCACACTAAAAGATATTAAGTGTGCAGGCTTTGCCCAAATTCTTCTCAGTTTCCTACATCCTGCACAGGATGTTCGTTACTTGCTGTTTGTTTAGTATTTTTACACCGTTGCTATCGCTCTGCTCCCACACAGCATGTGATTTATAACAGGTTCTTAATGAGACCGTTAAACAAAAACAAACACGCATCATTTATAAATGAGAGATTTTCTGGGTCTTAGATGTAGTTTTTTCTTCAGATGTTAGCCCAGAACATGTCATCTGTGAATCTACCACAGTTTGCACATCGCTGCTTCTGTTTGTATTTGTTAATGCTTCCTTGTAGGTGTACCATCGACCTGTCGCTTCTCAGTAAAGAACAGACATACAAGTTGGACCTTCCGCTGGAGGAGGGTGAAGGAGTTCTGGTGCTGCTGGTCACACTCACCGCCTCCGCCGCCGTTTCCATCTCAGACCTGTCCGTCAACGTGCTGGATGATCCGCACGAGAGACACCACATCATGCAGAGATATGTGAGTTAGTCTGCAAGAGGAGATTCGTGTGTTTGAGTTTTACATCGTTTTAACGAGGGAGATGAAAATGTGTGAAGAATCCAAGTGAAGGAAATTAGAAACATTCGGTGAAAGTTTCCAGCTGTTTAATGCTTTTTTTTTTTCCTTTTTTTTTTTTTTTTTTTTTTTGATCTTGTAATTTTTTTTCCTAAACATTTTCTTTCACATACTGCAGAATCCCATTTTAGTGATTGATTATATTCCAGATGGGTCCTGTCTTACACTGAAACCAGGGGGACATATCAAAGTTCCAATGACAAGAAAATTATTTATTAATTTTTTTGTTCGTTAGTCCCACTGATGTGCATAAAACAACTCTCATGTACTGGCAGATTTCTTACTGTTGTAAAGTCTATATTTATGAATACTTTGCAAATGCTTTGATGATAAAATGCAACTTTATTAACTTCTTATTCAGCTGATATTTGGTGTGAAATGATACGAGTGAGTGGGATGATGTAGAAAAGGATCTCTGGATTTAAAAAGTTAAGAAAAACGTTTCCTAGTTATTTGGATTCACTGTTTGAAAGACATGCAAAATTATAGCTCAAGTTTGTTTTTGTTGCATATTGTGAGTCGTGCATTGATGATACTGGCTCAGTCATTTGTGTGCATATCGTCTTGTTATCCAGTTGTTGTTAAACTGGCTCGATCTGATGAAGATTAAAGGAAAAAGGAAGAGAGCCCTTAGGCCCCATCTGCTGTAGAGGCCCTCTTCTACACACAATGCTTTCACATCTTTGTCTTAGTCTTGTTAACCCTTCATTCACCATCACTCTTCACACCCAAATGCACTCACATCCATAGATTTGCTCCCCTGAAAGCCTCTGAGTTTAAATTTTGGTGATGCACAGCAGAAACATCGGATTCTGTGAGAAACCTACAGTCAGATCTGTCAGTATCTGTGTCAGTACTGTGTGCCACTTTGGTTCTGTCAAGTTCGGATATTAGTGAATAGTGTTTACACTTTCCGGTGTGCGTGCGTGTAAATGCCAGGGGCCAAACATCAGAGCTGCATCCTACACAGTCACGGAGGAGCCTTGCAGGCTAGCCACAGGAGGTCAAGCGCGTTCCTTCGCGCTGCAGAATCCTCTTCGAATCAGAAGGGGGAGCTCTGAGACCGAGACAAGACCACGCTGTTCTTCTCCTGACGGTCTCAAAATGAGGGCGGGGAGAATGAGTGCACGAGTGTGCGTTTGAGTGAATGTGTGTAATAGGGGGCGAGAGGTAAAGGGTGAGGGTTGCACCGGGAAGGCGTGTAAAATGAAAAAGAAAAAGCTATTTTACCTCTCTCCCAACTCACGCAGACCCTCTTCTTTTTTTTTTTTTTCTGCTCAGCTGAAGGCGACACATTTTTACTTCCTTCACCTTCTTTTTTTTTCAGTCTCCTTCTCTTTCTCCCGCTCTCCCCATTTCTGCCCTGCTCTCCCTGCAACCTCGGCTCTTTGTCTGTCACTGCTGTGGCCCTTCTTTTTAGAAGAAGGGATGGAAAGATAGAGAGTGGGGGGGGGGAGCAGGGGGTTGCAGATGGAGGGGCACGGTGAGGTCAGCTTGAAGACTTGAATGGTCTCTACCTATTAACATATTCCTTTTCCCCAGACAGGCAGTCTTTCAGTAGGAAAATTTAATAAAGATGTACCTTATCAAAGAGCGCTGCTTAGACCAAGTACCACCACTAATATATAACAGTGCTGCTGAAAGCCTGCTAATCTGCGCAGTGCGTGTGTGCACGTGCATGTGAGTGTGTATGTGTGGACCCATTTTTACTGACTGATTGAAATCAGCTGTGCAGCACAAAGCATCCTCTAAAAGCAAACGCTCTCACACATCCAAAAGCCGTAGCGACTCGTGTCGGCTAGCTCATACGATAAAATGTGTCACGTATGCCATGTTACATTTTTAGTGCTAGAAAATTTTGCGTCACTTCATCGAACACACACACATGGTAGCGATGCAAACCTCATGTGGTCATGATGAGGTCACCGTGCTGAATTTGGCAGGTGTTATTGTTCCCATTTCCAATCTGAGGCCATTGATGAAAACTGATGACGGACACCTGAGTGCTGGGATCTGATGCCGCACGGAGCTCATTAATATCCATCTCATTCTGGCTCTTCAGCTCTGTGATGACTTTCTGTGTATGAACACACTCTCTAGCTGGGATGTTGCATTTGAATTGAGCTTACAGCTTGGATGTACAGTACGCAACATGATGTAGCACATGTTTAAGACAACTGCCTTAGATGTTCTGTTACTCGCCATAACCTTTCCGTCATCCCCATTTAATGCACCCCAGAACTAGAAAAGCACAGAGGATAAGAGGTAAAAATTAAAAAGAGAGAGGTAGATTTATGCATCACGATGGCAAAGGAGCACACACACTAATGGCTCTTAATGGGACTGAGGTGGCCGCAAGATGGGTGGATTAGAGAAGGAGGACGTGGTGACCTCCACTGAAGTGGTGGCACATCTCCACCCACCTTCATGTGCACACGTAGCACACCTCACCTACTCACTTTGCTGTAAGGGGACATTAAGTACACAACCTGGGCAGGAAGTGAGAGGTGTGGGACGAACGTAGAGCAGCTTTCACACTGACCCTGAACAAGAGGTAATCAGAGGAAAAAAGTCGTTTCAAAGCGTTGTTTTTTTTTTTTTTAACATTTACAGTGATGCGATGAAATGTCCCTTGGATTTGAGTAGATTCTCTTTGTGTGTGTTTCTGAGATGCAGTGGCGATGAAATGTGACATGTTGCAAGGATGACAGTGACTCATAAGCCTATGCCAGCTCTGATTCATTTGTGTTTATACTGTATGTCTGTGCAGTGTGACAGAGGCAAAAAGAAGACGTCACGGTGACAAGCTGTCAGTCACAGACGGGGGTGGGGTGGGGGGGTGCAGGGTGGGGTGAAGGTGTCGTTGTTTGAAAGCCAACTGTATCCTTCCATTTTTGCCTTCTCTTATCTGTTCATCCATCCCTTTCATTTCCTCCTTATCCCCATCATGGCACCTGTGTGCAGATGTGGTGAGAACTGAAAGGGGGGGGGGGGGGGTTTGGATCTCGGCCTCTTTTCATCTGTCTGTCTTTCCACCTGTGTGTCCAGTCCATCACTTGCTGCCTTTCTTTCTGATGAGAATTTGAAATTTGTGGAGGATGGGGGCATTCTTTCTTGCAATCATGGGTTGAGGCTGCATGTGTCCCCTCAGGGAACAAGTGAAGGGAGGAGGAAGGGATGAAGAGCTAAGGAATGGTTGTGTTTTGTGTCTGTTCACTAATAGGCAAATTAACACCTCAAGTACTGTCTGAAATTTTACAACACTGGTGTTTAGGTGCAAAATGTTCCTCATTTTTGTTCTGTTTTGAAATAAAATACATGCCAACGTGAACAGTAGTTTTCTGAAATGTATCTAAATTTCAACTGGTTGTAGTTTGTATTGCCACAGACACATTTTGGTTTCTAAGAGCAGAGAAAGGGGCTGATGCTCTAACCCTGGCTGCACAGCTGGATTATTAATACCAAGGCTGTTTGAAGCCAATCACACAAACTGATCAACCAATAATTTGCTCTCTTCTCATTTTCTGTTGCCTTTTTCTTCTGCTGTCTCTCTGTTTCTGCTTTTCAATAACCACAAGCTGTATCTTCTGAGAAATCGTGCCTCAAACTTGGGAGTTGTTCCCTCTTTTCCTCCGTATGTCTCTCTTTTTTTGCACACTTTTTACCCCCCTCTCTTTTTTTTTCTTTCACACTCTTTCCCCTCTCATCTTCTTTAGAGAGCTTTTGGACAATGATATCGCTGGAAACAGGCAGAGTCTGACAGAGTTGGTAATAATGAATTAAGTCTGTAGCCTGGCCCTGACTCTGAAATTTAAATTATAATTACTCCTGTGGGGATGGAAGGGGTTATTGCCAGAGAGAGAGAAATAAATTGAAGTGAAGTGCATTTCCACTCTGCTTTTTAAGACACGTCCACATGCTACTCAATTTGCTACTCAGTAAAGTTGTTTTTTTTTTTTTTTTCTTTTTGAATGCTCGTGTTTATACCTGAGTGTTTAGAGAATCACAAGTTGAGGATTGTTTGTCTCTGTTAGTGTATTTGCACACCTCAAAGACAGGCCAGTGATCTCCAAAGGTTTGGATTTTATTCTCCAACTGGTTTTTGCAGCCATTTATCCTTCCACTGGTTATTAAAACCTGGCGTATACACTGTTTCCTGCCATTTAAGGTAATAATGGGGCGTCACTGCACCTCTGGAGGTCATTCTGAAACTGCCAGCCCTCTAAATATTATATCACAGCCAGTCATGGTTGACCAAGTTTGTCTACTCACCATGATATCTGTATTACAGTAACCCAATTGGTTAAGAGTTCCTGTCTGTAATGCAGCTGCACAGGGATGAATTCATATCAGTAAGATCAAAATGCAAATATTCAATTTCCTGTGATGATTAAGAGCAACACTATGGATAACAGCAGAAATATGTCCTATGGACGTCATGTGATGGTGCTCCACTAACCACAGCGTTCTAAACATGCCATGACACGGCTCATCGCCCCCCCCCCCCCCGATCTGAAAATTCACTTTATTTTAATAAGTGCAAAGACGGGAAAATTTCAAACAGAACACGTGCAGATATTTCGTAGAATTAAATCACCCCATTTGTCCTTTGTCTGACTCAGGCTATAAATGCCAGCTCTACATTTTCAAATAAAGAGCGATAAAGGACATATTCTACCCTTTCCTCTCTTAATGAAATGTCAGGTTATTGACCTGCCTTTCACTCTGATGCTAATTTGCTGTCCTCTTTGACTCTTCACCTCTGCTCCTGTAATGTCGCAGAGCCTCTGGAGGTCATTCCACAACCTGAAAGATGTCGGCGTGGTGCAGGTTAAGGTCATCAGAGCTGAGGGACTCATGGCAGCAGATGTTACAGGTAAGACAATGACCTGAAGTCTGAACAACACTCTTTAAAAAAAAGACATTTTGAACAATTTCTGTTTAGGTATCAGCAATAAATCTAGTGACAGATAAATCAGGACATATTTTTGGTTTAAAGGACAATCTTGTAAGAGAGAGAGAATTAAAGTCTTACTTTGTGCAGGGTGCTAAATTTGTCTCAGCGTTTTTAGCAAAGATGCAGTCTTCTCATTTGAATAATAGAGAAAAAGTGCACATTTGAACCAACAAATCTCTCTCCTCCCTCCTCCTGTGCTCTCTCTGCTTGCTCTCTCTGAATCCTCTATTCTCCATTAATTCTTACTTTTAATTAGGTCTACAGTGGACAGGCCTAGTTTTTCACTTTGTATTATCTAAGTAAAGGGAGAAGAAAGTGTGTGTGTGTGTAAGTGTGTGTATGAGATAGAGTTTTTTGGGGTTTCTTTCTCATTTGAAATATTCACAGTCCCATTAGCAAATACAGAGTGGAGCTGGCTGATTTGGGTTATTGCAGGGAGCGACAGGAGCAGTCAGAGTGCAAAGCTAATGGCTCTCCGGTTCACGTGTTTCCCTCGGAGCAGAAACGGATTCTGTGATGTTGTAAAGCTCATCATTCACTTGGAGGTTCATGGATTTTTTTCTTTTTTTTTTTTAGAAACTAAAGTTGAAGAAAAACATGGAAATATTTATTACTTTCTTACCTTTGACTTTGATTTGGTCAACAAAAAAATATTTTCCGCACGTTAGTAGAGCATTATTATTATTATTATTATTATTATTATTATTATTATTATTATTATTATTATTATTATTATTATTATTATTATTATTATTATTATCATACCAATAATGATTTTGAGAACTCAATTATTTTACACACCTCTCTTTTTTCTGTCATTACAACATACACACTCGCCACATACTTTAGTATTATGACCATTTATGGCGGCAGGGATCTGATTGCCAACTGTATTAACAATTTGCATCTTCAGTGATTTATTGCAGTCCTTTGCAATATTGATATTTCATACATTGATATCGTGACGACAGTTTTGACGAATTGTGCAGCTTCATTAATAACAAATCTTTGAATCAAACCGGTACTTAATACAAAGTTCATGAAAAAAATGTTTCTCCACCACATATATATATATATATATATTAACATGTATATACAGTAACATCTCTTTTAGTTTCACATCCACATATCAAGACAGTTTAATGTGACACCTTATTTGAATATTATATTTTTACTTCCTAAAAACCTCGACTGTCTTCCAGTCAGTCGACAGACAAATACAGTAAGTGAGTCATAAAAGAGGCTGTTTCAGAATGGCTTATTTCACTTTTGGAGTCTGGTGCTCTGTGTGTGTGTGTGTGTGTGTGTGTGTGTGTGTCTTTGTGCGTGTCACTGGCAGAAACAATCACTCTGTAAGAGCCCCATAAGAGCCCTCACCACATGAACACCCCATTTTAACAACCCAGACCAAGAGAGGGTCAGGAGCAAGGTGAGAAAGGACCTGAAGAACAGACAAACAGACAGACAGAGAGAAGGGAGAGACAGAGAGAGGAGGTCAGCGAGACAGAGAGAGTTCAGCGTCTCTCTCCCCCATTCAGGCTTCACGTCTCCCTTCTTTATTTTTTTTTTTTTATTTTTCCACCTCATCCTCCTCCGCCTTTCTCCCTCTTCTCTCTGGCCATCTCTCTCTAATTGGAGTGTTTTTGTGGAGTAGCTCCACTCCAGCCCAAGTAGGATAACTGAAAATAGTGTCTAAAACCAACAATCCCTTTTGTGTGCCAGCTCTTGTCTCACTGAGTGGATGCTATACCGTTAGAGCATTTCAATAGTAACACACACACAGAAACATACGCAGCAAGCAGCAGCGGTTTCATCAGCACCTCCAGATGCTTACGTTCGTTTTCGCTCAGCGTCGTAACAAAACCTGCGCTCAAATGAAATTTTTTCATTTGACTTGTTGAAATTTGCTGCAGTCATGATGGTGGAGGCAAAACACAGAGAATACGCACATTTTTTTAACAATTTAAACTAAAAATACAGGAACGTGACGGTGTTTCCTCTCCAATCTTAAACTCCTCGTGAACTCCACTGAGGGGCAATTACACTCTGCCTCCTCATCCTCCACACTTATCTTACAGCTCTTGGAAATTAATTTGAGTCCACTTCTTGCCTGCCAGTGTCACAGAGATGGGATGCAGAGAGGGGTGGACGGTGGGGGAGGAGCTCTACGTGGACGTTACCTGGCTGAGCGCTGAGTGGCGCTCAAACCCGAGCGTGTAATTGGTTAAGACAGCCGCCTCTGGTGCTGGCGGCCAATAAGGTGAAAGTTCATCACCAATAACAACTGGCTCTCTGCAGCAACACATCCAGCCGTGTCATTAAAAAGTGAATATAGAAGGAAAAATAAAACCTGGGGAATGGAGCGGGGGGGTGTAGAAATAATATCCATGTCTTCATTTGGATGATTGCGTTTAAATGTAATTACTAACTTGATTTATGGAGAGAAACATTTGAATTATCATGACACAGAAGCCATTTGTTAATTAAGAAAGATCCGAAACATTTTTCATGATCTTTTTACACAAATAAAATCTAAACAAAAGTTGAATTTTTGGCTCTCAGTCCAGACCCGTCAGGCGTTTTGATCCAAAACATTCAGCAATAAATTGCGATGAAGTGTTTAAATAAATACTCTGTGAATGAAGCGCTTGAGTTCTTTACCTTTTTGTCAATTTTAATGTATCTTGTTTTCAGCTGTAGAAGTCATAGCTGTCAATATCAACTTGAAACAGTCGGGATCAATAGAGCAGCCACAAACAGATATGAAAGGCAACACCTACGCCTCGGCATTGATCACGGTGACATTTACTTTGCACACCCACTAAATGTCCTGCCCTTGTCACAACATTTGAAGAAAATCACACCAATCAATGACACTCACACGCGTGTCTCCAGAGACGGACGCACACACACAGACGACTATATACCAGTACAAACTTTAAGAAGGCTTTGAACTCAATCCCAAAATGATTGAACTTTATTATGCAACATTTCTGTTCAGCTAATATAGTTGGTATTTTTCATTTGTATCTGTTTGAGACGTTTATTTATTTACTTTTCAACCTGTTTTTTTAAGTGACGAGCTCTAATAAACAGCACGCCGGCTCCCGATGGTTTTTTTTAATGAAGCCCAGTGATCAGAGTCAGAATAACCAGTGTTGTTATTTGGTGTTTGACAGAATTAAAAAAAGAGGTGGGCTGGCAGTCGTCAGGAGTTAGACATGAAAAGTTTTTTTTGTTCTGCCTTTAAGGAATCTGTAAACTTGAAAGATAATAAAAACACAGATTTTTGTAAGTTTAATAATATTGTAGGTTTCTGTTCTCAAGACAAGGATTGGATTGAGCTTAAATTAGTAATTAATTCAATATGTTTAACTAGTTATCTGTTTGAAAAGTTTTCTGTTTTTCATTTATAACACAAGCTTGATGCTAATGAAATAATTTCTTCCGGCATTTATTAAAATCCAGAGTTTTTTTTTTCACTGTTTTAAGCTTTTTCAATCCTGTCAATATGGAAAAAAGCAGAAATGCTAGTGATGTTTTTTTTTGGTAGATTCTCTTTTCTTCCTTTCATCATTTGAGTTTTGTCTTTTCTTTTTTATTGCATCTTTGCCGATCCCGTCCCACCCGCTCACTCCTGAATGCCTGATCACTTTCCACACTCCCCACGCTCGGTTGTCTTTATCTTCCACCCAGAAGTTCTTCAGTCTTCAGAGTCACAGCGACCTCCGTGTTCTCACCACCTTTTACTTTCAAAATCCTCTCCAGCCTTTTTTTTCCTTACAGCTTCTCTTTTGCAGCTCACCACATTGAAACAGCAGCTGTTAACACTGACATGCTGTTGTCTAAAATACACAAAACTGATGATTCAAATCGTGATAAATCTAGAATGATAAAATGCCCATTTAATGTTAATGAAGTGGAAAATTTCTGTCCTTGTTTTGTTAATATTGAAAGAAATTTTAAAAGCTCTGGATATTTAGTTTCTTCTGCTCAGATTGAAACTTTTACTTTTTGTGTGTTTTGCAGGTAAAAGTGACCCTTTTTGCGTTGTGGAGCTGAGTAACGACCGACTACAGACACACACTGTTTACAAAAATCTCAACCCAGAGTGGAACAAGGTCTTCACTTTGTGAGTGACAACACCCACATGCACAAACAAACCATAAGAGAAGGATTTCACTCTAACACACTGAAAATCTTGCTTTTAGAATCAATATTAAATACATATAGTTAGAATTTTTACAAGTTTCCACAAAAATATATATTATTTTATTTTATTCTAAATCAATTTGATTAGTAAAGGGGAAAAAAAATCTGTTAATTTTGTTTTAATAAGTTTAACGATATAGTTGGTAATTTTTCCCCTAATAAATAAAAATTGCAAAGAATAATTTCTTATTGCTTTTTAAAAACACTTAAATTAAAAATGAAATTTAAGAAAAATATATCTCAAATATTTAATTTCTTCCAATTGATTTTTATTTCAAGTCATTTAATGTAAAATGTACTTTTTCTTATTTTCTACTCCAAATGTTTTAAATTTAAAATACAAATCAGATGCATTTAACCCAGATTGTTCTCTATATTTTTGTTAATATGATGTTGAATTTTATATATTAAGAACGTGAAGATTCAAGCTGTTTTACTTCATATTTAAGGCTAAATTGTTTATCAAACATTTTTCAGTTTTTCCATGTTGCATGTTCACTCTCTAATATCACATAAAACATGTTTACCTTTACTTTTTTTTCAAATCATAAACAATATAAGGATTTTTTTCCTTACTGAGATACATCTCAGATCATTTTCTGTGTCTTAAATGTGCCTGAAAGATTAAAATAACTTCTTCACTTTCCCAGTTTGAGTTTCACTTTTTATTTATTTGTTTGTTTCGTGATCTTTGTGTGTGGTCCAGCAACATCAAGGACGTCCACTCGGTTCTTGAGGTCACTGTTTATGATGAGGACCGAGACAGAAGTGCAGACTTCCTGGGAAAAGTGGCTATCCCTTTACTAAATGTGAGTCAAAGGCAGATTTCTGTGTGTTTCTTTTTCATCTCTCTCGGGAATAATAGAAAGAACATACAGCAGCGGAACAGAGAGAGTGAAAACAGAGAAAGATATAAAAAGCAGAGGTTATTTTTGCAACTTCACTGATGACACTGTTATTATTTCACAAAGAGAAAAAGTTGACAGGAAGCCGAAAAAAATGGAAGAAAAGCTGAGTTATATAAAAAAAGGGTAGAGATTGATAGCTGAGAAGATATATAGTAAGTGGATGAGAGATGAGATGAAAATGACGCTGATAGATGGAAAGATGTGGTTTCAAGAGGGGAAAAAAATAGAAAAATGTCTCTTATATTTAGTAAAAAAAAAAATATAGAAAAGAACTGCGTCTCATATATCTGTGCTTTGCTGTACAGTATGATTCCCCAGGATAGTTAATTTCTGTTTGACAGAGCCGAGCTGCAGTGGGTAATGAACAGGTACTTGTCAGAGTTGCCACAGTTGTTTTGGGTTCCCTGTCAGCGCCAGCAGCTGGGGTTCAAAGGTGGCTCGGGGATCCGATTCAGCCGGGTATTGCCAGACAGACGCCTGTCATGTCCCTCTCCCACAGATCCAAAATGGAGAACGCAAAGCCTACGCCTTGAAAAGCAAGGAGCTGACAGGGCCAACAAAGGGGGTCATCTTTCTCGAAATAGACGTGATTTTTAATGCTGTAAGTCTTTCTTTTGCTTTTATTGAGCCCCCATTCCTATTTTTTTCCTGTTTTTTATGTCCCCCCCCCACCCCTTATTATCCCCTCACTCTCATCCTTCTCTTGTTCTCCCCAGCATTTGCCCCCTCTATGCTGCTGTTGTCTTTATTCTGTTTGTCCCCCCCCCCTCCTCCCGCTCTCATTTCCATCTCGTCCCTCGTCCTCATTTTGGCTTTAATTATCGGAGACTCCCTCTCAGCAGCCTTTGTTCGCCCATTCACCTTCAATGTGTGTGTCCTACAGCGGCCATCTTACAGATCTGTCTCCCACTTCTTTCTCGCCTCTGACATGGGCCACGCTCCCTGCATGTGTCGCTACATTTAACTTTAGAAATACCAAAAATAATAATAAAGATGAAACTCTTCTATAAGTTATTGTCGTCATTGTCAGTCTCGTGTAAAATCCCTTTAAAATTCCTTCACCGCATGTTGTTTTTGACTGTGTTTACTGTGTTGACCAGGTGAAGGCTGGTCTCAGGACGTTGACTCCCATCGAACAAAAATATATTGAGGAGGAGCCCAGAGTGTCCAAACAGGTACATCAGTAGCTAACACTTATCTTCAGTCACTCTGTCGTTTCTTCTTTTATCTGTGTCCACCATTGCACCTCCCCATTCTGCTTAACTGTCTGAAGTAAAACCAACAACGTTGCTGAGTGGCATCTTGTAAAGAACAGCAACTGTGTAGGCAAGATACAACAGGATGATTGAAGGAAAAACAGCATTTTGTTTCTTTTTTTTTCCTCTCCATCCCTCCTCTTCGCCCCCTTTTCTCGTCTCTTCCCCCTCGCATCCACTATGAATGGTGAATAGAAATGTCAAGCTGTCAGCTCTGGGGTGCATAAGTAGATTGGCCATCCTTATAGTTGGCCCTCTTTGCCACTGCTGCTTTGCACTTCATTGTCACGCTGCTCAGTGTGGCGGCACCACAAAGGAGGATGAATAGTAGGGGCTGGGCCACATCAGACGTGTCATATGAGTGACCGTTCGGGCTCAGCAGTCGATGTTACGCCACGCACAGCCGAGCACAGCCCTCGCCAACACAGAAAGTAGCTCCCATACAACCTGTTTTTGTCAGTCCTCCATCTATTCCCTTCAGTCCTTCCTCTGCTCTCTCCTATCTCCTCCCACTCTGTGCTTTTTCTGCCGAGTGCAGAGTCCTTTTCTTTTTCATTTCCATATCACCCCAGACTCATAGAGATGACCCAGATGTCAGCGTCTCGGAATGATGATGTCACTGGCTGCTTTAGAGAGATTGCCTCGTGAGGGCTCTTTTGTATGGAAGCAGCTTCCCTGCTGCTGCTGCTGCTGCTCGCCGTTCAGTGTGTAGTTACACTCTAAAAGGGAAGAAAAAATGAATTACCTGCCAAATTTATAAGTAATATTATGACATTTGACTTAACAAATGATATCACCGCTTTTCTAAGTGTTTTCATGGTATAACAAAAAAGACAAGTTAATGTAATTCAGGGATATTGGAGAATTCTTATTAAGCCAAAAAGAAGTACAGAGTGTTCATCAAGCGCAGGTGCTAAAGAAGGACGGAACGGATGATCTGCAGTCTTACCACGCCTAGCAGGATGCCACATAGTAAACTCCATTTTGGCAACAAAATGCATCAAATAATTTTCCTTTCATCGTGCATCAAAACCACTAAATCACTGCTAAACACATACAAATCCACACGCACACGTGCATGTGTTAAAATTAAATGTGGTGTTACATACTTACACAGAACACCCACATTATACACATATTTATTACAGAGTTTGAAATAATGGCCTGGTATTTTTTTTTTCCTTTGGGAAGACTCTCTCCTGGTGGTGACCTGATTGAGTAATTTGCATTCTTCTCTGCTGTGATGCTATTCCCGGAATGGTTGGGAACCCTTGGGAACGGCAGCGGTTCCCTTGTATTTTTGGCCAAATGTCTTGAGAACAAAAAAGGGATCCAGCCCCTGTTTTAGAGACTTTATTGCTGGATTTTGCAACAAACAGAAATGCAAAAATGTGCTTGCTGCAGTGACTGTTGTCCGGATGCAAGACATCTTATAAAGCTTTATAAAATGGGAAACACACGTTAGCACTTTCACTGGAAGTGCTGCAATGTTGTAAATGTGAATCCTAAGTGAGGTCAAAGCTCTAAATCCTGAGCTATAAATTGTTGGAGTTGTTAAATTTATTTAACTACAGCAGTATGAAACACTTACCGACTATTACAGTTAATGTGGTAATTTAGTATTTTATTAAGTTGTTTAAATGTGTTCAATTTAAATCTAAATATTTTGTGCCATTTGTCAAAGATTATCCTCTCCTGTCCTGCAGAGAACCCTATAACAACTTGAAGATGTGTGCACGATGTTCAAGCTTTAAAGTTCACTCACCTCTTTTTGTCTTTTTATTTTATTCTATTTTATTTTTAAAACTACAGTTACTTTTGCGCAACTTCAATCGCGTAAGACGCTGCATCATGTTCCTGATCAACACGGGCTGCTACATCAACAGCTGCTTCGAATGGGATTCTCCACAGAGGAGCATCTGTGCTTTCGTGGTAAGTGCGGAAATAACTTCCAAATTTTACACACGCTGATCATGTTAAAGAAACAAAAATCTCACAGTTAATTCCAAACATATTTAAAGCACCGTTAATGAAGATACAATCAAAGAAATCAACATGGTGTTGCAACTATCTTGTAATAAATATACAAAACTATCTAGTTGCAACTAAAAACAGCTGTAAAAATCTCTTCTTCAGCAAATAGCCTCCTCCTCACCCTTTTGCTCTCCCCTGTCATCCATGTCTGGTATTAAAAGGTGAATCGTAATTGGACAGCAGAGCTATCAGTAAAAGACATTCTCCTGCAGGGCAGTGAGTTGCTGTATCAAGGCTCCTGCCTTAAAGATGACAGAGCAGGCAGTTAATCCTGTCTGCTTTAGTGTCCCTGACTTAAGTAGTTACAGGACAGGTGGACCCACCCTGCCCTGGCTCTTTACCACGAGAGCACCGAGTGTCTCCACAGCCGACATTAGTAGCATTCGGCTGTCTGACACCAGTTTAATCTTTGCAGAGGCTGCGTGTGTGTGTGTGTGTGTTTGTACAGCAGGTCACACTGTCATCACAAGATGTGGGTCAGAAAAGACATGGTATTGATCAGTTAACATTTTCCATTTTGTGTGTGTGTGTGTGTGAGCGTGTGTCTCTTCATGTGTGTGTTTGCTTTTACTTTCTGGACTTTGCGGAAGGGAAATCCTTAAATAAATATGTGTGTCAGACAAATAAAAATCTAAAGAGGTTAATGAAAATGAAGTTACAAAATGACAGTTTACGAGATGAAGTGAGAGAGAAAAGGACTCAGCCTTGGAAACTCAGCATGCGCGCACACACACACGATCACACTCAGTTTTAAATGCAAGGTGTATTTCTGATTAGCAGCTCAGACTATTGTGCTCACTCATATTCAGTGAATTCAGATGATGACAAAAGATGTATCTAGGCCAAGGACAAAGTGTTTTACACTTTATAAAAAAAAACGTGAAATTTAGGTATCACTGTGCTCCCCCTCCTCCTCCTCCTTCTCCTCCTCCTCCTCCCCAACTCCACCCCTGTTCTTTCGGGAGTCTGTAAACGTAGGAGCATGCACTTAGCTAAAAGCATCAGAGTATTTAGGGTCTCTCTTCTACGCAGGTATCCTCCCCCCCCTCCCCTTCCATTTCTTCATCTCATTTCTCCCTTACTTTGAGAGGCCTCTTAATCACTTCACTCATCTCTTTAAGTGGGTTTTTATGGTGGGCCATCTGGCCAAGGTGGTGCATTCATGAAGGTGTACTACTGTGTGTGATTATGGGCCTGTGTGTCTGTGCACATGTGTGTTTTCTGTCTGGCTGTCTTTGTAGACAGATGTTGCACTAAACTTTCCAACATGGCTCTTTTTCAAAAAAAATGTGTCTATATATTTTTTTTTTGTTGCTGTGGACCTGTGTGCACTTCATCCTCAAGATTTACAAATGTGTGCACTTTATAAGATTTAAGCTACCCTAAGGGGATAAATTTAAGTATCTTTATATATTTCGGGGGGATTTTTTTTAGAGCACACCAGTGCATCAAAATGCAGTTGTCATAACATGTCACAGCACAACACTCCCTCCACTGAAAAAAAAAGCTCAAATTTTGCTTCATGGTCTCTTACTCTCCTTCTGCCCATTCCTGAAATGCCAGCCGCACGTACACATCACCCATTAGTGCCAGCTGTGATTAGTGTGTATATTGTGTGTGTTTTTGTGTGCATGTGTGAGAGAGAGAGAGATTGCATAGTCTCACATCCAGCCTTTCACTCCGTCTCTCTCTCTCTCTCTCTCTCTCTCTCTCTCTCTCTCACACACACCCACACTGCTGTCACCCACCCATCCTGACAGTGAATCAGCCACCATGGCAGCTTTGCCTGAGGCGTTGGCACAATGGACGGTACTGGAGTTACCTCCTGTCCTGCATGATGGGTGGTGTCTCTGTGTGTAAGTGTGTGTTTGTGTGTCTCCATGCCTTGTCTCGGGGTTAAACGTCTGCTTCCGTTCTCCACACCTGCAAGCTGAGTATCTCTTCCTTCTATCCACCTATCCATCCCTGTTCTTCTTTATCTCTCGCAACCCCCCCCCCGCATCCGCTCCTCCCTCCCTTCTGCCTTGCCTACCGGAAAGTTGAGACCATTGTCGAGCTGAGCAGTGTTGGGTTCTGTTCTTCTGCTGCTGCCAGCTTTCCCTACGGCCCCTGCAAGACAAGGCTGTTATTGCCCCAGGGACGGCAGGCCTCAGCAGCTCTTCCTCCAAACAAATTTGCTGTAACTTTATCTGCAATTGGGCCCTGAATTGGGAGCAAATAGAGGCAGCTTTGTGAAGCTCAGGGAAGGGCGAGGGCAGCAAGCTGGGGGTTGTTGGGGAGGCAGGGGAAATGATACCAGGCTCTTTTATGTCAGGCAAAGTAGGACTCTTATCAGGTAGAGAGCCCAGACAAGGGAGCTGCTTCTAGAGGAAACTGGAGCACCTATCACCTGTTTTGCATTTAGATAAAAATTCACCCTGCTGAAATAAAAAAGAAGGGAGGAAAAAAAAAAAGCAAAGACAGGTACAGAAGCCACCATTCAAGTGTGTATATACATATGTGTGTGTATTTGCACATGTCTGGCTGACGAGTTTTGATACACACACGGCGCTGAGACACCATAGCAGCCAGTGGTACACACCACTCCGGGTCTCTTTAAATTGCTCCTTTGACTTCTCTTCAAAGAACCTCTCTAACTTTTAAAAGTTTTAAAGTCAGGAGTTTGTCTTTGCCCACAGCAAGGGACAGCTTTGAAATATATACTTTCACATTTAACTGCTCTCTTCATTTACAAAATGAGTGTTAGTTGAAATAAAGTGGTGTGACTAACAGAGAATACCAAGTCAGGGTTTAATCACAAGAGATACTCGACAGAAAGTGAGGCCTTTTGTTCAGGAGTCACACATTCAGGATCCTCACTCTCCCTTCTTGTTGGTGAGCGCTTGTTATGTCGCGGGCATATGCTTTGTTTTATTTTACCACAACCTTACAAGCTTTGATACATCAGATTTTAGTGGACTGTGATTTATTCTGCAGCCAGGCAGCAGGGGGCAGTCTAGCACTGCTTAATGTTTTTTAGGTCTGGTCACAAACAGGACAAGCATCCCCCCCCCTCCTCCCTTCCTCCCTCCCACACGTTCCCTCGAACTTAACAGGACTTCTGCTCACTGTCTGGCAACGCTTAGTGCCTGCATAGAAACTGATGTAAGGGAGATAAAGGGGAACTCTGAAATCTAAACTTCAGTTTCACTCCACTGAGACGGAGCAGGGGGAAAAGTTAGCATGGTGTGTGGTTAATGTAAGCCAAAGTACTGAATATTACCCTCCCACGGTGCTGCCACAAAAAGCCGCCTGGACACGGGTTGTGTTTTGCAACCAATAATGCATTTCTCAAAGTGTTACACTAAGCACTTGAATAAATCATTCTGACTTTCTGTTCTGTTGACATTTTTAATAAATAAACTTCTGTTTTTTAGGCATAAAACAGGATAAAAGGGATGAAATCTGATGACAGAAATGTCAATAGTTTCCTAGTTTTGGACATATTTATATTTTAGCCCAAAATATTACAAACTAAACTACTTTAGTTTTATTTTATTTTTTTCCCCCCGTAAATGTTTGTAATTGCCTGTTTTAATTATTGGAGTTGTTTGAATTGCAGCTTGTGCTCAGATGTGGAGTTCAAATGTTGCTAAACGGCTTTTGTAGATTTGACAGTGGGAGATGTTATAGTTTGTTTTATGACAAGTGATAGTTATGTTCAGAAAGAAAAAAAAAAACAAATTACTGCCACAAACAATTTTGAAACTTTCATAAAAAGATACTAATAACCTGTTCTTTTAAAACAAATAGCTTGTTAAAGAAAATTTGTTGCTGATTTATTTTTCTTCTGTCACTCCAACTATCAGTTTTAGTGATCAAATCAAGTGACTAACATTAGTTTAATAAAAATGAATTAAATAAAAACACCATTGCAGATTCATGAAAAAGTAATACTGACAATTATAGAATCTGTTTTTGGCCTTTTAAAAATTTAATTACTAATAAAATGTTTATCTAGATTAAAAATTAATTTGGATAAAAATGAATTATTGACAAAAAATAACTAAATAGCAATAAATAGTAGAAGATTCTCAATAATGAGAATAAAAACAGAGTTTATCCAGCATCCGCTATTTCCACTACAAACTATTCTCATGAGTTTCTGACCACACAGAGTGATCTAGAAATATTCCCATTGTCTACATCTGGATCTTCATTTAGTTCGTTTCTCCCTTCGTTTGATCTCGTATGTTTTCTCTCTTTCGTCTGTGTCTGGTCACTGACATCCTCAGCATGCTCCTTCCCGCTCCCATCTCTCCCGGCGAGGAGGTTCCTCTCGGGTGTAGCGAGCGACGAGGGGGGGTGGCCGGTCCTGGTGGAAAGGTCCAGGCACTGCAGGGCCCCGCTGTCCCAGCCGGTGGGCACAAAAGCGATACAGGGTCGACCACCGCTGAGCTCGGGTGTCCAGTTTCTCTATCTGCCAGTCAAAACTTCACCCTCAGCTACAAACGCAGAAGGAAAAAAAGAAGGGGGATGAAAAGTTAAACAACCGCAGGCAAATTTACAGAAAAGAAAGAGGTTGAAAAAACAGGAAAGACTTAAAGAAAATAGGTGGACCATAAACATCTGTACAGAGAAGTACGTATTTTTTCTGTTGCATTATAAAATGAACAATTAGAAAGCCAGAAAATATCTTCACACAACCATAAACATCTACTGTAAGTTAGATTTATAGCAGTGGATTTAAAGTGACTGTACCTGCATGAAGATATTTGTAAATTTGCAGTTATTTATAGACTCTACCAAAATAGCTTTAAAGACGAGAGAGGTGCTTTGTTTGTTCAGCAGAAGTCAAGTTTTAGCGGTTGCAAATTATTTTGTCAGAGATAATTCCTGTTTAATCATATTTCTGCTGCAGATGGATAATCTTTTTATATTTTCTTGACAAAAACTGTATAAACACTGCAGATATTGTTGAGTTTGTTTCCATGTTTTCACTGATGTAAAGGCTTTTATGAAAGCAGAAGTATTTTTTTTTTTTGCTTGTTTATGTACAAAAATGAATTATTAAAGTATTTGTTTTTCCAACACAGCTGTATCACACAGTGTGTGTGTGTGTGTGTGTGTGTGTGTGAAAGTGAAGCTGCAGCTTCAATCCATTTGGGAGATTTGACGACTGCAACCAAGAGCCATTCAGGTTTATTTGAAGAAGAAATTCAGCTTTGAGCATTACGCTACAGACTGGACACATGTGGAAAGCTTGATTTATTTATTTGTTTTGCTGTAGAGATTCAGTTAATTTTACATGAAGTTATAAACTCTTTTACAAAAGTTTGAACGTGCGCCAATGAAAGTTTTTTGCTGTTTGTGATTGTGAGTGTTTTTGCTCGACATGCATGTTGTCTGTACACACAAACAGCATGCAGCCCTGCACACACACACATACACACACACACACACACACACACACACTGCTGTTCATATTCACATTAACCTCAGGCTGCAGAAATAATGAAGAGCTTGATGTTTGTCTCCCACTTCTTACACACTCACACACACAGAAATGAAACAATTTGATTGTTGATTATGAAGCTTCCTCTCTGTCTTATCAGTATTGTTCAACTAACAGGATAAATTAATTGCTACACAGAGCAATAAATTTGCTTTATACAGTAATAATCTCAATTTTACCACTTTTCAAAGTTTCCCATAAAAACTGAATAATAAACAAAGATGTATTTTCTCACTAAGTCATTAAATTCAGATTTTATTTGCTCATTTTTTTGAAATAATGGATTTTTTTTTACTTTAATTTGTTAAATATATTTGGACGCCGAGCATTAGAGTTTGCATTTTCATCATTTGTTGGAATTGTTGCTGATGTTTTATCAATTTGGTTGCGTCTCTTAAACGTGATACTATTAGAAATGATAAATATTCTTTTGTTATGGTTGTTTTTGACAGATGCTTTTCCCACACAATCCTCCATCTCAACTTTTTTAAGCAACAATTGACACAGTTCTGTCTCACAATTGGCACAATGCTGCTGGAAGACATTGAACTATCATCATTAGCAATTTTACTTTCCCACAGATATCTTCTCCCGGCCAGGACCGAAATCTGTTGTCAGACGCTAAAGAGCCCCTTCAAAACAAGAATACGAGCTTTAGCAAGAGGTTAATTTTCAGATGGTGCTCTTCTTGTTCAGTGATGAGAGGGGTGGTATAGAGGTGATGGTTTTGTCAGATGGGTGCAGAGAAGGTTAGGACCAGGGCATGCAAGTCTATTGGAGGAGGAGAAGAGGATATTGGGACTTGGAGTGACAGGGTTAGAAACTCGGGTTGTGGGGTGTTTGGGGTCAGAGTCTTGAGTTTGGGGCGAAGCTCTAAAGGGGTCATCTTTGATGTGCTGTATCTGAAACGGTACATGACCTCAGAATCTGGGATGATTGGCGTGGAGGAAAGAGACTCTGACGGCTCAGACTCACACACCTCACTGTGCTCCCACTCTGCTCAAGACCCAAAAATCTTACAAGGGTCAGAGTGTCGAACCTCAGCTCACTCACTCAACTTTTGTTGAGCAACAGCCTTATTTTTAACGCTTTGTTCCACAGGATTTACATTTCTGCACATGAATGTGTTGAATTGGTGTTTTTCTCTAACCGTGAACATATGGTCATCTTCAGTTCTCAGAGTAAACACCGTTGTCGAGTATTGACTTTATGCACTTTTATTGTCTTGCCAACAGTTTTGCTTTTATCTGTCTTTACAGATTTTCATCATCGTTGTTTGGAATTTTGAGATTTATATGATTCCTCTGGCGTTGCTGCTGCCTTTGGCGTGGAACTACATTCTCATTGCGTCGGGGAAGGATACGAGACAAGATGTCGTGAGTAACTCTGACATTATTTGGTATCACTCCACCATTCTTTTATGTTAGACTGTGAAACCCCCCATTTCTAAAACAATACAAGGTCAAAAATCAACCACATTATCTGTTATAGGACATTACACTTTATATTTGTTCCCTACTTGTAATTACTTCTGGATTTTATATGTTTGTATTAGAGGAATGTGATAGGTCATAATCAGTGTACAGGTGAGTGAGAAAGCAACATACTTTTTTTGAAGAAATTTCAGAGACCACCTTTTGATTAAATTGTACTGGCAAAGTTTGAGCAAAATTGGAATAAAAAAAAAATCTGTGTGTCAGTTTTTGTTAATGAAAAACTCCATCTGCCACACGAGGAGCTGCATTCTCACCGCATCTCCACATTTCTCACTTTGCCTCCTTTGAGCCTAAGAGAAGGGAGAAATAATAGGCTGTCACCTTGAGCTATGTTACGCCACTTACCTGGTAGTATATTTATTTAATTCATTTATTTTTATCTCTTCTACCAATTAAATGATGTCAAAGCAATGTCATGGAGAAACAGACATGTTTTAATCAAGGCCAGGCACATTTGGAGAGTGGAGAGTGAAAACGAGAGAGAGAGAGCTGGACTATGGAGTGAGCGTGAACAATGAAGTGATTAATTTTAATAAGTGCCTTCTTTCAAGACTCAGTTGGAAATAACCTGTTAAGAGACTTCAGATTTTTCTCACAGTCTCACCTTCTATGTGTGTGTTTATCTCTTCCTAAAGAATCTTTGGGTTAGACTGGATTTGAAAGCTGGATTCATTTTTGTCGTTATGATAATCCAAATCTCAAAGCTGTCGGTCTTTATAATGGTTCACATAAAAGTTGAATTAGATATAAACTGTACAATAACATACAATATGGATCCAGTAAGTCTTCATGGTTAGTCATCTGTGTTTATAAGCCTCTGAAATCCCATTTGTTAAAATGAAAACATTATAAAAATGGGAAGAATTAGACAGATAGAGTTTCCATTGTAAACAAAAACATATATCATGTTTTACCCATAAACAAGTAAAAAAAAATGTACATCTCCAATGAAATTCTCAGCCACAGAATGCATCCGAGAATGGCAGACTTGAATTTAAAATGTTTTTTTTTTTTTTCGTCGCCTGTAGATGGCGACATTGCTTGTGAAAATAAACACATAAATAAATAAATAAATAAATAAACCCAACCTTCCTTTGGACAAAACACAGCGTGGTGATTTGTAGGCCCACATGCTTTACAGAGAACCTTTTGAATAAAATAAGGCACCAAAGTTTTTACACATGAATGTAAATTTGAACTTTCATTCACCTCCTTATAGGTGCATTTCTCCGTTAGCGGACACTATACAGCAGAACATCTGACTCCACCTTTTTACAATCACAAATAACTTTTTGATTTTATTTAGAGTTTCGGTCTTTTGAATGCATTCACCAAATTATAGCTCAAGCCATGTGGTTGTGTTTTGCCTCTGAATGCAGCTCCTGTATAAACATCTTCAGCATGTAGTCTGATGTATTTTTGATTGGATTCAGAAGACTTTCTGCCTCTGATACAAAGGTTGTAGATGTTTTAGATCATATGAAAACAACTGCAAGGCTTACTGTTAAGACTTTCTTTCTAATAAATTTATTTTTATCTAAAATGAGAAGTTGTTAAGATGTTTTTGAGTGAGTGTGCTGTGTGCAGATCACTTAGTGTTTATGGTGCTGAGGTTGTCTTGTGTTGGGATGGTGGAGAAGTTGCAGTTACGACAGAACAAAATACTCAGTAAAAGTAAACAGAATGACATTCAGTTGTACCTTGTTAGGGAATGTAAAAATGTCTCTGTTATTCATTAATTGGGACTAGCGAGTGTGCTACAGTCTGGTTTCTTAGTCTGCTTTTGTCCAAAGTATTCTTTTTTTACTTTAATCAAGAGTCAACTACAGTCAAAATATTGATTACAGCTCATGAAATAAGATATATCTGTATATATGTATAGGAAAATAAACCATAAGTACATTTAAACTCTTATTTGGTTGAAAAAGTGCCACTAGTTCATAAAAGGTCTTTTTTTTTTAACATACTAGGATTACTATGACTGGGTTGACTGAGAATCTTCACCAGCATCAAGACAAACTGTTCATGTGTGCATATATGTGATTATAATGATAGTTTGAACATGCATATGCACAAAATAGCTCATAATTATGTCCTGGAGTTGCAGTTTAACTCTCACAGAGTTGGTAAAAGTTGTAAACCATTCGTCTTTGCTTCATTATGAGCTCTCGTCTTCTTCTTTCAGTCACAATATTATTATCTTATGTCGAGTTTCACGGTAAAAGTATGTATTTAAGGCTCTGTGTGCACAGACTTGTTTGAACTCACACTTTCAGATAAAAGAATCCTTTGAGTCCTGTCCCTGTTTGTTTTCCCAAACTGTGGCTTGTGGAAAAGCTGAAGATTGATCACATTGGGAGAATGCACTATCTGTGGTTCTCTGCTTCCTTTCCTGGTCCCCTGGATTCCTCTTACAGGTCTTTATCAGACTGAAGTCATGGTCAAAAGTTTCCCTCTTGCACTTGGCAGAGAACAGAGGAGAGTAGAAAAAGAAAACAAGGGAAAAAGGCTTTCTAATTACTTTAAACAACACACCAAATTAAAGCATTGTGCTGAGCTGAACAAGGTTCAGCATCCGGAGCACCGTGGTTTTCCAGCAGTCTGGGGTAAGGGTAATGCCAAAGGAATCTATGCTGAACTCCCTCTCAGGCTTGGAGGCAAATGAAGGGGAGGGGGTGAAAAAAACATTCACTTGAGCACAGACTTCTTAATGAACTGGCCTTGATTCGTCTGATGGGTTCAATGTGCCGACCCTTCTCTGGTTTTACACTGCAGCCACAGTCCATAACCCTGTCCATAGCAAGTAAACAAACACAATGTTCTCTATACACGCGGTGATTCACCACTCAGGGTCACTGACTGTTGTGCGGTTACATGCTGCTTTGCAAACAGATCCCAGATCAGCGCTCCTTACCCTAGCCCCAACCTTGACCAGTACCTGCTAAGCAGTCAGAGCGTCCTTAAAACAGCGATTAAAGGAGGCTCTGCACCAGTGAGGTCCCTGACCTCTTCTCTTATCTTGTAGCACTCTGACCTGCAAGCGCTGACTCTTTAACACTGTCAGATGACCTGTGTGCCACCTACTACAACATGCTTCCTGAAACAAACAGAAGGATCTTCATGCTCTTTAATCTGGGTAGCAGGTTTTTATTCTGGACGTTTAAAGCTAATAATCAATAAAAATATATTTTTTCTGCCATTTGCATGGAATCCCTAAGAAATCTTATGACATCCTCCTTTTAGTATTACATTCAGAATAATTTGATGCCACTATCCATGTTTTACTTGATTTGAAAGCCAACAAGGCATCATCCATCGGAGTATGGACTCTTATTTGGAAGCGTTAAGTTTAGCATTTTGACTTCGTAACCATATTTCCCTTTTAGACCAGTAATTACAAATGAGTGACAGACATGAAGGAAAGCCTTGCATATCCTCTGCGTTGTTGTTTAATTATCATCTATAAGTTTAAGTTTATTTATTTATAAAGCGCCAGTTCATAACAAAGTAATTTCAAGGCATTTTACAGAAAAATCAACCAATTAGTAATAAAACATTTCCTATCTAAGGAACCAGCCGATTGGGTTGAATTGTTAATTCAGTGCAATCCCTCATCCTGAGCAGCACAATTGGTGACATATAATTCTAAAAGAATCAAATTGGAATATTTTTGGATATACAATTGAATCACAATCAACAATCACCCTCTGTCTGCGTTCTGATCAAAGTTTGACAGGGCTGCAGCCCCCTTGTAGTGGCTAGACAACATAGCAATTTAACTCAACAGTCACTTAACAAAAGCAGCAGTGAAGAATATTGTAATTTTTCATAAGCAGATGAGATGTTGTTTCTGGTGAACATAAATCTAAAAAGAAACAACATTTCCATGTTGTTCTTGATTTGTACAAGTAGCTAGAGTTAGAATTGTTTGTCACCTGCTACACGAAATTCAACAAAGTACTTTCAAACTCATATGAGTCATAGTTACATCGATTAAACTCATGGGATTGTTTGTGGTTCTGTTTATTTATTTGTATTGTGTTGCAACCATTTAGGTAGATAGTTATTGTTAAATTTGTATTTTCTTGCTGTTGAGACTGTTTTGCTACCACAAGCAAGGTTCTTCTGGCAATGAGTGATATCCTAGCAGTGTTTCTCTAAGGAAAGCCAAAAGGAATTCCGTGATGGTTGCATGATGTGGCTGGATTAACCCACAGTCTCTCCTGCAGGACTATTCTCCCTTCACACCTGGACCTTGATGCCATATCCATCTTTTATACACAATCTAACGTTCTTAAAGGAATCTGCTAGTGGGCTGGATCTCATCAACCAGAACATGTGAAGCTCTTTTAAGAAGATGGTTACAAAATGTGTTCATCCACATCTGTGTATCTTTTCACAACATTGTTTTGTATTCATGTTTGCAGGAGGAGGCATGGTGGGCTCTAAATTTAATATCCCTCCTTGCAGTTCTCTTGGCCCAGAAAATCCATGTTATAAAGGTGTTACTTTCAGCACAGGTTGTTACAGATGGTACATATGGAACATGGTGATGTTACTCTCTACCACAGAATGACGGCCAATTAGGCCTCGTCACACTAGAAGACCATCCTCTTTATCCCGTGCCTCAGACCATTACACTGATTCACCCATTGGATCCGCCAACCTATTACGGAAGAGGAGACCTTAATGGCCTGAAGATACTTCATACTTAGAAATGTGCCTCCAGCGGCAAGAAAACCAGCTGCTTTTAACCCACTCTAGATCTAGAAATATTAGCATTGCGATAAAAACAAAGCATTTTTATAACCCTGATAGATCAGGTGATTTAATACTCTAATCCAATCACTGCTACTTAAATCTGTTCTTACACAGTGTGAAATGATCCCTGCAATTGAATTACTTTTGGGTTAGTGTTATTGTCTTATTTTATTTGAACATTTTATCTTTGGTAGAACAAGACTTCAATGCCATTTCTTTATAGTCTATTCTGCTGTCTTCTTGAGTTTGTTTCTCAAAAGCTTCTCTGCACCTCTGAACACACCGTGTCTTGACATCTGCTCTCATTAAGGGCCATGAAGAATATACTGTAGGTAGGGGAGAGTAAATATCAGGAAAAGCTGGAAGAAAAGGGGGAGATGCTATGCCTATTATACCTCATCTCCTTCAGGAAGTCGCACCTTCCACCCATAAGAATGCAACTCTGGAAAGACAAGGAGAATGAGGAGACGAGATGGAGTGGGAGCGGGAGACAGAAAAATACAGAGAGGCTTTCTGAGAGACAGAGTGATGACGAGACAGAGGCTGAGGGAAGCTACTGTGGTGGATGGCAGGCACTCCTCTGCGCAGAGTCAGACATGGCAGTTGGTGACAGGTGACAAAATCAAAAGGTCATGTCACTTTTAACTGGGAGCGCCTGTGCCCCACTGATTTCCCTCGTGCCGCCCCGGCATCAGCGCCGCTCATCTCTGCTCCACTCGCTGCCTCTCTGTCTCCTGTAAAACTGGCAGATAGGATGGCAGGCTGGCAGGCAGAAAGACAGGCAACGGGCAGAGTTTGAAGCAGGACGGGAGCATCAGGGACGTCACTGCAGAATCATCCCAGTCTCCCTTTTCATCATGTTACCTCCTCCCCTCCCCCATTTGTCTAACTCCCTTCATCACGCTGAACCTTTGTAAGTATCTGCTCTTTGCAAACAGCATCAGCAGTTTGGGGTTTCTGTCTAAGAACTAGCTGTTGTTTTGTTTTGTCTGTTTGGCATTTTTATTGTAGCTGTTTGGGAGTTTTTCCAGTTTAAAGCTCAAGATCAGATCTACAGATGTGCATGATTGAGTGAGATATATTGAACATTGAATATGCTATCACATTCAAACACTTTCAACCAAAACAAGTCAGCAACATTTGTAAGAGAAGGTCAAGCATTTTTCTCAATACACACTTGTCTATGCTAGTGAAGCCTTCTGAGCTATAATCTTGTTTGAAAAGCTGCTTAATCCTGGCCTAAACACTACACAATATAGCAGTGGATGCATTATTATTTCAGAAACTCAATCTTCACTAATGCTCACAAATGTGGTGTTCCTTTCATGAATATATAGCTGCCCTTCTAACCCCCTACCAGCAGCCTCCAGATCCAGTAGCAGCACAGGCTCAACTCTATCCAGCCCCCTACTGGGTGAGTCCTGGCTCAGACCGTGCAGAAGGAAGAGCCCCCCTCTGAGGGCCATGGCTCTGACAGCTTGTGAAGGGCCCATGTGGGTCAGCTTGGCTCAGCTTTATCAGACGCGCAGCTCTCTCCCTAGCTAGCAGAAACCGTGGTGTAGGCATCACACATACGCACGTACACACACATGGACAGTGCATACCAAGTAAGGCCTTGAGATCCCCCAGCCAGACACTATGCCAAACTTCAGCAGCTGGAGAGGTTAAAACCCCCTCACGTATCAAAGAGGAAAAACAGCAGGAGGACGGACGGATGGTGGGAGGGATAGAGGAATGGGAGAAAAAATAAGAAGGAAAAAGTATATCTTCATGTTCACCTGGAGCGTCAATTCTCCCTGAGGCTGTCATTGGAAAGGCGAGGAGGGAAAATACTGGAACCCAGGCTGGTCAGGGAGAAGGAGGGGTAAGCTGAGAGAGGCGATTTAAAGGAAAAGTAAAAATCATGTTACTAGTTCAGGTTGTAGAATTTTACTTTTTTCTCTGGAGTGGATGTCTGCACAAAGTCCATTGATCCAAACAGCTTCTGTTCAATCTTACCTCATAAAAACTGATCTACTCAAAACAAGTATTATTTCTTCATTTGTTATGTTTTGACTCCTCTGTAAGTGGCCATGCAATGTTCTAACAGATAAATGTAACTTGTCCGTTAGTACATACGTAGTAATATAGCATGTGTATATATCTATAGTAAGAGTGTGACTCAGAGAGTAAGGAGAATATATATAAATGAAGTGACAATGTTCTATATTCCACACAGAGGCAGATTCAGCTCTGATTTAAGTTAAACAGCTTGTGATCTGTCACGTTCATCCTAACACTGCAGAACCGTGTGTTTGTCAAGCAGAAAATCAAAGCTGGAACCTTCAGCAACCTTCAGACGCTGCTCTTTGTCCTTGAAAACTCACTAGGGGTGCTGTTGCACTGTCGATGACGTGCATACAGGTGCCTTAAAGAAAGTTTTTTTTTAATAAACTTTTCAGTTTAACAACATCTTAACTTATTAAACATTAAATATCCCTGTAATGAAGGTTTACAGCAACACGGAAACATCAGCTACGTTGTCTTATAAGATTTACTTTATCTTCAGCTCAGTAAGTTTTTACAAGGATTTTCTACCTGAACTTCATCACACCACGAGTGTGACTGTAAAGCTTCTCTGAGTGACGACATAAAACAAACATCAAAAAACTTTTTGGGCTCAGGTGTTGATTACCCAACAGGTTACAGCAGAATAAACTTGATATGCACCTAATTGTATGTTTAATCATCCCTTTTTCCACTAACATTAAAATATCTGATTAATAGATGCATTTAAAGGAAAACTCTTGTGAAACAGCCTGTGATGAAACATCAGGGTTTCAGTCGAAGCTGAGCAAACTCTCAGTGTTGCTATGTTCAAATGATGTTATCACCCTCCACTGTATGTATTTATGGAGCAGCAATTCCCTGCATCCTCTCTGTTTTAGTTGAATTGTTCTGAATATCCCCAACTCAGTATGTAATAGATTGACTGGGGCGACTCTACAGGCAACAATAGCCCAACGCCATCCTGTCGACTACGAGACTTTGATGTCACCGTGCTGTAAAGACAGTTATTTAAACAACATGATAACAATGGAATAAGCAGACAACACCAAACACATCCTAGAAGAATGAGACAGATAATAAGCGAGGTAGAGAACTAAAGAAAGGTGTTTGAGATTCATCGTCTGAGTTGAGATAATTTATATCCTCCCTTACTGAAACAGTAGCTTCAGTACATGCATTTAGCCATGGCAGGCTTTAGGGCAGATGACACGTTCCGTGTCATTTTATTTATTAATTTTACACTGTGTCTCATTGCGGGAAACATGACTTCTCTCTGTGACCAGAGGCGATAGAAGGAGAGCGAGCAGAGCAGAGAGCAGAGGGAGACAAACGACTCTATCACTCTCTCTGTCTCTGTAGGTCATGCTTTTCCAGCGAGCTGATGCTCATTCCTTTGTTTAAAGTTCGGGGCATGTGCCAGGCGTGCCCTAGTAAAGCCTCTGTGTGAAGGATTCTATTATGTTTGCATGTTGGCATGCGTGAATGGATTTCAGAGGAACCATGATGTCTTTTTAAACAGTTGAAGTTGTTTAGAAAAGCTTTTTATTTTACAGTATCACTTAAAAAAATCTTTACAGAGTGCAAGAACTCACTTTTCTGGTGTTTTATATAATGTTTAGCTGAGCCGGTTTTATTTTTTACCAGTAAGAAAGTGTTGATCGTGCCAGCTGAGCTTTTTTTGTCTAGACGATGATGGAGACACAGCAAACCGGGAATAACCACTCGCTATTCAACGAGTTTAAATGTGAAGCTCTGGGCACACATGCGCAACTCTTTACCCAAGTGATTCTGAGCTATTGATAGAACACACTCATACACTATTGATTCTACCCTCTCAACTCTGCTGTTCTGAACTCCTCTTTGTTTGTGTGGGAAGCTGCATTTACATAAGAGGCTTATGTCAGCCGCCACATAGTTTCCTCCCCTTTTATTCCAGTGAAAAAACAAAAAGGACAAAGGCCATTGTCTTGTTAAGTAATGATTTTTGGATGTCTCCAAACTAGTTCTGGAGGTAGTGGAGGTTGTGGGGAAGTCGGAGCTGGATAAAAGGTTTACGGGGAGGTTGGGACTGCAGAAACACAATATCAGACTGAGGGCAGATTAATTCTGAGGTTAACCACGGTGCGGCTTATAATATGGGTGTTTGTTCCTGAATTGGGAGCAAGAGTACGACCTTGTAGCTATGATGTTTGATTGATGGAAAGAGAGTGGATAGAATGCAGCAGTGACCCCTGAATTTCCTTCAGATTGTGCTGAAATGACAAATGCTCTGAACAACATTTCAGTTTATCAGCGATCACTAATCAGATTATTAAATTCAGCACAAGATTCAGGATTTGTTTATGTGTATTATTTCAATACTTTTGCATTTAAATCTGCATATTAAAGCTTATATTCTCTCCCTTAATAAGCCTGTTAATGTGCATGTAGAATAAGAAAAGCTAGAACCTGCACGCAGCAGTATGGGTTTGCACATCGTTTGTTGTTTTGAATGTGTGTGCATGATTATGTTTCAAGGCAAGTAATTTTTCTTCCTGTTGTACAGTATGTCTCGCTGTGTCTCGGGGCTCCAGAGTAACACCAGCTCCAGTTTCATCGGTCTTGCTTCACTGAAGCAAATAGTTGCCGTTCTTTGTGACTTTCACTCAGCTTAAAACGCCCCCCCTCTCTTCTTTTCTCTCACGGAGCATCTATTCTTTTAGAGCGTATGAAAAATGAGAGGTGAATGTAAAGGTGGCAGATGAGTGCAAAAGGTTAAAGAGGTCAGAAGAGACTGAGCAGAATCAGAAGATTCTGCTGTCTATAGAAAGATTTAAATGCTTTTTTTTTTTTTTTTGCAACACGATCTGAGTGGATGAATAGACTTTAATCCTTAGCCTGCTGAGATTCAAAGTCACAGCATTTGCTTACAGTTCTAAAAGTGTCAACATGTTTGAACAACAGAACGTTTCTAAAATTAAATTCCACTTCAGAACCAGTCTGAAGCTTATGACATATAAAGTAATCAAAAATCCAATAGTTGTGATGTCTTCATGCTCTTCATACTCATTAACAGACTTTAGCCAGACATAAGCATAACCAATCAGCTTTAATGTGACTCTTTGGCTTTTCTGATGATGTATATCTAATATTTATCCCATGTTGAAATGATTTTATTTCCCCCACTGTTTTTCTCTCTCTGCTGCATCTATCAGCAAGCAGTGGAGGACCTGCTGGAAGACGAGGATGAGGATTTTGACAAAGATGACAAGGTAATTATGTCTCATGTCTGAGACACACACAAACACACAACAGCCTCAGGAGGGGTCGACACTGCTTCATAGACGAGAAACACAAACAGACTAACGAAATGACTCCATCTCCCCCTCCTCCGTTCAAGTTACTCTCACCGCCTGAGGCACAAACACATGTTCACAGATTGCACAACCTTTTAACCTTTTAAAAAGTTTTCTGTGTAGGAATATCCACAGCGCATTCCTCACATTTCCACCTTATAGTTTTTTTAATCCAGTTGCTGCACTGTCCTCATATTTCCATGTGCGTTCATGCCCGGCTGTATTAAAATCTGTCACTAACATTGTGCTTCACACCCTTCTTCCTGGGAACATGCACCCATATAAAGTGCTTAGTTAGCGATTTAAGTCCATTCACTGTGCCTTTATGTCCCAGTAAAAAAGCATCTGGGCTTCTCCAGACACTATCAGGTAACAACAGGTGGCTGCTTTACTGCCTCTGCTCGTTACACTGCAGGAACAGCTACTGAAACAAATGCCACTGGAAAGACTACAGTACTCCGTCAATGGTCCACTTGGGAGTGGTAATTGAAATGATCTAGCTCTTTATCCACCCACTGAGTTGTTGGGGTTTTTGTGCATTTGTGTCACTTCTGAAATGATAGCAGGTTTCTGGTTGATGCTACGAGTCTCAGTCAAAGTGAAATAATGCAGTACTGACAGTTCAGACCTTTAATAATCTAATAACTTTAATGACTTAAGGTAATTTGTGATGCTTCACATCCACCCTTCAGCAACTTACAGGTTATCATTCTGGGATGTTGTGAATTACACTGTTTGGCAGCCTTTTTGAGAAGAAAACTCCTAAAAGTCTGACTGAATGCATGCCTAACCCTAACCCTGAATGATTGCCTATCCCTAACCCTGAATGCATGCCTAACCCTAACCCTGAATGATTGCCTATCCCTAACCCTGAATGCATGCCTAACCCTAACCCTGAATGCATGCCTAACCCTAACCCTGAATGCATGCCTAACCCTAACCCTGAATGCATGCCTAACCCTAACCCTGAATGCATGCCTAACCCTAACCCTGAATGCATGCCTAACCCTAACCCTGAATGCATGCCTAACCCTAACCCTGAATGATTGCCTAACCCTAACCCTGAATGATTGCCTAACCCTAACCCTGAATGCATGCCTAACCCTAACCCTGAATGATTGCCTATCCCTAACCCTGAATGCATGCCTAACCCTAACCCTGAATGCATGCCTAACCCTAACCCTGAATGCATGCCTAACCCTAACCCTGAATGCATGCCTAACCCTAACCCTGAATGCACGCCTAACCCTAACCCTGAATGCATGCCTAACCCTAACCCTGAATGCATGCAGTCAGTCAGGCTTTTGGAAATGTTGGGCCTTTTTAAAGAATGTGTACAAAATTTTGTTTCTGGATAGACCTCGAGTCATCTCAAATGTCTAGAAGGATTTTTTCAGTTGACTGGAGATAAAAAAGACATTTCAGGAGCAACTAAACTGCAAACAAATTAAGGCAAAATTACGACACTTTCTGATTAAATTGTGACTATAGAGGAACTGAATGACATTCAAGCTGAATTTACTAATGCCAGAACAACTTTTAATACCACATGTATCTTTACTTTAAGTGGACGTCTGCAAACCCCCCCCCCCCAAAAAAAATAAATAAAATAAAATAAAATAAAACATCACACACATTTATAGTGCAGATGGACAAATAGTCATCCCAGTCAAGCATCAGTCAGCCTGTCTGCCAGTTCGGTGATGAACACACAAAGATATGTAAGCATTACATCGTCTCCCACAGAGATGTAGAAGCAAAGTTTCATGATTGTAAAGACTGCAATGTACGGGGGGGGGGGCACAGACTGAAGATATGCACCAGACAACCTTGAACTTTTATATTTTTTGCCAGCGCTTTAGATCTCCTCTCCTTCATTGCATTTCCTACTTCCCCTTAGAAAAAAAAAGATACAGGCATTTGAAAAGCTACAGATTATATGAAATACATTTAGGGACTTTTATATTGAAATGAGGCAGCTTGTGTGGCTGCAGTCAGATTTGGAGCCAAACTGATTATTCCAAATAAGAAGGCCTTGCTCTCTGTTCACACAGGGCTGGGATGCTGGATAGCACAGCTGCCACAAAGGCTACAATTTACCAACTCTGACTTCATACATTTTGATCTACTGCTCCGCTCAACTGTTAGCATTTTATTTATGCTGTAGGGAGGTTGAAAGGGGGGTTATTTTTCTCTTTTGCTCGCCTACGTCTCTCTCCCTTCGCATGCACCTTTATTTTTTTCTCCCTCAATCATCTCTTTCCCTGCTTTTTTATTCTTTCGTTTTGAC
>SSNP01000040.1:3869706-3886740 GCA_006937955.1 Pachypanchax playfairii | reverse complement strand
CCCCCCCCCCCCTCTATTGCTCTTCCTTCAACCTGGTTAAGTGCAGAACATATAATGTTTCAAGGCTAAGCAAAGTTGTCTTTTACATTGGATATGAGGTCTTTTAGGTTGGATGTGAGCTACGGCTTCAGATAGTATGAGTAAGTATGAAGGACGGGTCAAAGGAGGCCTCTTTTATGGCACAGGCCTATAGGGGGAGAGTTGGAAGAGTACAGAGTGCATGAGAGAGGAGAAGGGGAAAAAAGATTAATAAATGTGCCAAGGCCTCATTTTAATTGAACTTGAAGCATATGTTGCAAGTACGTACAATCTGTCCCAGATGTTTACTTCGGCCATGTGCACAACTCTTCCCAGTGCACCACAAGGCAGCTATTAGCTGGATAACCTTTGCTCCAGAGGCTAAATGGGGTATTACATGGCCAAAAAGTAGAGCACCTGTTTTTCATTGCTGAGAGGACCCCTAGCAGGCCCTTTGCCTTGCTTTACCACATGTGTTTTGACTTAACAGATTGTTGGGCAGACGTGGAAAGTGTCTTTCTCGTGAGCAAATGCTGATATTAGTCACTTAATCACAATGAAAATCCAGGATCCGAACTAATTGATTGAGACGGCTGAGTTGTTAAAGCCAAGCAGGCAGGTACATAAATGGTAAAAAAAGTAGACGTGTACTAATTTTTCTTCTCCTTGATTTCCAGCTGTATGTTTGTGTGTGTGATGATCTACCGCAATGTTGCTTGGGTTTAAACATGCTGCCAGTGTTCAAATTCTACAATTCCCCTTTAAATCCATGAGGGAAGGGGAACATTGCCAAAATATGAATTACTTATTCCAGTAACTTATAATAATCTGCTTCATTTTGTTTTCAGAAGTCAGATTGTTCACTTGTGTCATTCTTAACGGGAGATCATCAGCACTGCCTGTACAGAAAAACAGCTCATGCTAAAGTTATCAAATACTGATAATTCTTATTTTCCTGGGATTCTTCACTCGTTAGGACTATTATTGACAATGATATAAAATCTACAGTCTAAATGATCTTGACTGGTACATCATGACTGAACGATAATAACATAAACATGAAAAGAGGTATAACTGTTTTAAATGCAGTCAGACTGAGTAGATGTGGCAGTTAGTCTTTGGAATTCACAATGCGTAGATAGATCTGTCAATACATCCATTCATTTTTCATAACCTCATCATGGGGGAGGGGCTTGGGCCCATTGCCAGTCCTGATTGGGCAAGAGGTGGGATACACTCTGAATGTGTCACCAGTCCATCACAGGGCCAATCCAGATTCACCTAACATGTATGTTTTCAGTCTGTGGGAGGAAACAGTAGTAGCTTGAGACAGTATGTATGGAGAGAACATGCAAACTCTGTGCTGAGAGTCTCAACAAGGAACAGTACCTGAGACCTTCTTGCTGTGAAACAACATTGTACAGTCAATTCATACTTCCAAAGTTACATACTAAGTCAAACAGTTACAGAAACTCTGCACATCAAAATAACGGTGTATGCAGTGATGTCTGTATAGTGCTGTAAAGAATTTTCTTCTTTTGTCAGAAGTTATTATATATATAAATACTCCAGATAAAAACTGCATGGATTTATGCAGAATATCTTTAACTGTACATTCACAAGTAATACGTTACAATTTATTTAAAAGATGGTGAAATAAAGACGTGCTGCTGACACGTTATTGTAACCTTATTTTATTTTATTTATTTTCTCTTTATTCCAAGAATAGGTCTACATGGTAAGAATACAAAACAGCAATGGGTTTTAATTTAACAGCTACAGCCAGTTCAAATGTGGCACAAAGTAACAGTGGTGTTAGTTTTCTGTTATAATATACACTTGCAGAGTTCTGTAGTTACATCTTTCCATTAATGTAGCATAAAGCCATGACTTTTCTTTACTTGTAAAGAAATAATATAATGTCGACATAAAAACTGAATGATTTGTAAAGCTCATAAGCCAGTATATAATTCCCAATATAACACAAGGTATTGAAACTGAGGTAATGGTAGTTGAAGGCTATTTCAATATCCAGACCCACAAACTCCTTCAGGTGACGGTGGGTATTGGATTCCTCAGTCCTAAAAACTGGACCCATAGATTTACAGTCTACGTCAGTTCCAAAGCTTAGCAACAGAATTAAAATGCATATTTTTCTCTAAATAAAGAACTCAAATCATTCTGATATGGACCTGAGAGAAAGCACAGTTTGGATTTGTGACATCTTGTTGTTGAATGCTGCAGTTCAACACATCTCAAATAAGTTAGAACAGAAGAAACAAAAGGCTTCAGAAGTAATTAACATAATTCAAAAATAACTGGAGGAACATTTGAAAACTAATTAGGTTAATTAGCAACAACTTAAAACATGACTCGGCATAAAAGAAGCATTTCAGAGAGGTAGAGCCTGTCAGATGTAAAAATGGGCAGAGGTTCACCAATCTGTGACAAACTGTGTCTAAAAACCATGAAACGATTTGATAAAAATGTTCTTCACTGTAAAATTTTGAAAACCTTTATGATCCTACAGTTTACAGTATATAACATCATCAAAGGGTTCGGAGAATCAGGTGGAATCTCTGAAGTCGATAGTAACAAAGGTTAAAACTGGTTGCTTGTGATTTGTGTGCTCCGAAGCTGCGCTGCATTAAAACAGTCATGATTCTTTACTGGAAATCTCTGCACTGGCTGAAGAACACGTCCAGATATCAACAAACGTAAATGATCCACAAACACAGACGTCTAAGCTGCACCAAAGCTCTTTTAAAATGGTTTGAGATGAAGTGGAAAACAGTTCTAGTACCAGATTTGGTCCAAATTTGAAATTCTTTTTGGAAACAATGATGATTGTTTCCTGAAGACTAAAGAAGAGAGGGACCATTCAGTTTGTTATCAGTAGATAGTTCAGAAGCAACTCTGATGGTTTGGGATCTTTCACCAATAGAAAACATTTGGTGAAACAAAACATCCATCCATAAAGATCCAGGACTGTTGAGCAGCAAGAATCCTGCATCAGACAAGAGTGGAACAACATCCTTCTCCTAAAACTCCCAGATGTGTATACACTGTTATTACAAGTAGAGGAAAAAAATATCAGTTTATAAGACTTTCAAATCATTGTATTCTGTTTTTATTTAAATTTTTGGAATTGTAGAAAACATATCCTGTTAAACCATAACAAACCATTTCTGCAAGCTAAAATCCAGAGGTTGAGATTATTGTCGACTGAGATAGCAACAGCATGCTCCACATTCCACTATTTACAGGCTGCAGGGGTTTCAGTGTGTAATCTAGCCCATGATGTCTCCTCTCACCTGTGGGCTCGCTGTCCAAAGCTGGCAGGACACAATCACCTGTGTGTGTATGTGTGTTTATGTGGCTAAATATGTTTGTCTGACTGTCTCACAAATGTGTGTGTGCAGCTCAGCTGACTCCCACAGGGCGTCTTACTGGAAAAATGGGGGTAGAGAGAGAGAGAATGAATGAGAGAGAGACAGACTGAAGAAGTGAGGAGATTACCCTCACACGGTTGACTGGTCACTGAAGCGCTTGTGCTCCGCTCAGCTAGGCTCCACTAGCCTCAGGAGGACCTGACATAGATAAGATACACACTGCAATCATGTCCTGCTCAGGGGCTTACTGCTTACTGCACCCCCCCCCCTTTCTTTTTCTCAGTGTGGATATCTATCAATACATCCCTTACACACATGTACCTACAAAAACTGTTTCCTCTCCCGTTTCCTACTAAATTTCTCCTTATTGTAACACCAGAAGCATCATTATTCCAGGGTTTAAAAATTGAACAACTTAAAAAAATGTCAGATTCTTACAGTATTTTATTGTTTTACATGGACCCAGTTCTTCAAGACACTCAGTTTTGTGGTCAAATAACTATCTGTTGGCCTTTTCTCTCATGTTTTTGTGTTCATGTGTGGGTTGAGGTTACATTTTCAGCACATATTGCTGGATGTATGTGCTTCTTGCATTTCAGACATTGGCTTAGTAAGCAGTTAAATTACACTGGAAGTACATTTCATACTGACAGTTTTACTGTAGTATGCTCATGTGTTCCTTAGACAGAGACATGGCTAAATGAGTAGATCCTTACTGCTTTATACTTAGATTGTTTACAACTTTAAAAAATAACTGGATTGACTGTTACAGTGGTGCATGAGGCTGGTGTGATTTTCTGCCACTGAAACCAGCTCATTCTCTGAAGTAACATGGCGGAATTCTTCTGGTGTTGGCTGCCGTTTCTCAATCTCATTGTTGACCGACAAAGGACAAATGTGGAGATGTTTCCAAGGAAACCACAAGATTATGTTACTGAGAACTGCTGGTGTGGATGTTTGAGTGGCAGCAGAAGAAATAATAAAAGAAATCATTAAAATTATTGAAAACAAAAGGTCTACTGTAGCTTAATTGCCTTATTGATTGGTCCATGTGCACATAAGTAAGAATTATGTGATACATTTCTTTCATTGCCTTTTTTTTTAACAAAATATTCTTTTCACAACAGATTTTCTCTTTTTTGCCGCTTAACTAAAACAGCCTTTGCACAATTTGCTGCTTTTCTTGCATGCATTACTCCTGCACACACATGCAAACAGAGAATACTGTAATGAGGTGTGTTTATCACTGATTTCATGTCATTGCAAATGTCTAATATTAGCACATACAACTAGATCCCACTGGTTTCACTGCCTTGTTGATTTTAACTGATTATCGCCACGTTTCGTCTTTCCCTGTCCATCCTTAGTCTTAGTTTTTGTCTCTTTTTTTCTGTGTTCCATTAAACATGTAAAGATTTTTTTTTTACTCAGAGTGTAAATATGATTCAAAAAAGTGTGCGTTTTCAGGCTTATTTTCAGATATGACAAGGAGCTGTGCAGCACCTTTCCAAGCTCCAGTTCTCCTCTTTCAGTCCCAGTCACGGCTCCTTGCTGATCCCTCAGATAAAGAAACAGCATAATGTAATTAGACTAAAGAGAGCGCTGGGAATTGTAACAATGCTCTAAAAATAAAGTAAATAAATAAATAAACAAATGTGACTGAAATGTTGTTCTGGGGAGGCTATTGAGCTTGTGATGTGGTTGGGTTGTCTTCAGGTGTCGGGAGGTTTTAGCTGCAGAGGAGAAAAGGAGAGAGGGGTAAAAGAATGGGAGAAAAAAAGTTGAACGTCTGCGTTCTTTTCTTCGTGCCGTCTGTGAAGGATGAAAAGCGTCACAGTGTAAAAGGATGCTTTTGACTTATCCGCTTCATTTTTCTTCCCATCACACTGTCTCTCTCTTTTTTTTTTTGCTGCTCAGCAGAGATGTTGGTAGGAACTGCATTTTAATCATGTTTGGCTAATAGAGGGAGGAAAGAGAACAAAAAGGAGTGTGAAAGAAGTGTGGAGGGTTTATTGCCTCTCCACGCAAAACACTCTGCACTCTTGTGGTTAGTTTTTCCCTCTTTATCACACACGTACATCTGATGGATCAACCCTCACTATCTTAACCCCCCCACAGAAACTCATTTGTTGCTTTGTCTTTAGCTTTCTGTCAGTCTTCGCTTCTTCACCACTTTTGCCCCACTTTTTGTTTGCAGGGCTATTTTCATTTACAAAAAAAATATGATAGTTGTTTTGCAATTGGTCTAGTTTATATTTTACTACAAAACACTCAAGAAAATACCAATATTATATTTTTAATAATTAATATAGTTTTTAGTGCAACACTACTTCACTTTATTTGATGTTTAAATAAAGGTGAGTGCAAAAACACAAGATATTTTCTTCACTGCAAGGCTGAAAATGTTATCAGCGTCTGCAGTTTAAGTTTTTTTTTTTTGACTTGTAAAAAGAGAAAATCTTATTGTAATTTATCCACAAGGATCCTAAACCTGACCCCTGGGAGGACAGCTGTGATAATTACCATATCCTCGAGGATATGTTGGCTTCCTGGCACTTTGAATGGATACGAGCGATGGTGGTAAGTGGACATGTGTGTGTTGGCTCTGGCGCAGACTCCTGCTGGTGTGTGTCGTCTCTCAGTTTGCTATTTAACTCATCGTCTGTCCAGCGGCCTCTGTTTTGCCGTCCCGTCAGGGTTTGTGTCCCCACCGTCCATGTCTCAACACACACATCCACACGCACTGCACGTCTGCTCCAAACCCCTTGTGAGGGCCTTGCCTGTGTCTGTTCTTTAAGGTGATGGGGAAACTAGGTGAGCTTTAGCATGGAAAGCTGCTCCTGCCTTTCTGTGTGACATCTCCGTCGCACTGTAGATCTGCTGAGGTGACAGCTGTAGAATGTAGTTTGATGGCGTGTTTTCTGTTTTAGGACTTTTGGTTTTGCAGCAATTGAATGTGACATTGGGAGTAACGTCAATCTATCTTTTTTCTTGAGATCTAAACAACAAAAGCAGGAAAAGTTTAACGGTTTAATGTGCATTTCTTACCAGTTTAGAGACAAGTAATTTATTTTCACATAAAGAATCAACTAATATTAAGTCTCAGATAACAAACACATTTTCCAATGACTCTTAACTTTCTTGAGTATGTGTGTAAATGTGCATATGGTGGTTGGTGGAGGAACTTGAATGTGGTTGTGGGAGCTTTTTTTTTTTGTTAAAGTTGCTTCAGGAACAGCAAAACTACCTCATATTGTCAGAGTAAATCCCACTGCTCCTTTTTGCATAATGCAACAATGTCTATTCCCCCAAGTGTTATTGTTCTTAATCACACACGCAGACGAGTGGCTGAACCAGCTGAACTTTTCCATTGATGAACTATGCATCAAAGCATTGTGCTCCTTGTACTGTAGGTGAGGAGTTTTTTTTTTTTTTTTGCTCTCATCCACCCAAAGTAAATCTCTGTGAGTCTCTCGCCAAACTGGATGTTGAAGATGGCGCACACACACAGCCCTCTCAATCTCTCATTGGACAGAATGTGGAGCACAACACTTGACAGCAGTGTCGTCTGAATTTGAAAGTCAGACATGTAAGGAGGCAGCCGCCACCTTTTCTTTTAACAAGAGTCATAAATCTGTAATGAGCACAGAGAGGATGCATATTTTATTTACTTTTTGAAGAAGTGATCCCTTTACTTCTTGGCAATGCACTCTCATTCTATTGTTTTTTTCTTTCTTTATTTCCCTCCCAAACACAGTTTAAGACTAGGTTTTACAACTGTCTCTATTGCTTGTGTGTCTCTTAACATGCATATGTAATTAAAGCTACGCCAAAGTTAGTCAGGGGATGGAAACGGTAAAACACCTAGAAATTAACCTCACCGAATTATTATAGCTTGCAGATTTCTGCAGGAACTGATTTCTTTGCCCCTTTAAAAAATGAAATAAAAACAAAATAAAAGTATTTTTGCACTTTAATTTTGGCCTGGTCAAAAATAAAATTGGCGTTAAGGATGTGCAGTAGACTGACGGAGAGAGAGAGAAAGAGGTGGACAGGATGGAAAAGCTAAAATCAGGCCAACAGCAGACAAGAGTAATAACGTCCCATTCATCACACCCTGCCACGCCGGATCCCCGGGAAGGACAGGGGAAGGAGAGTGCAGGAGCAGGGGAACAGAGGTGAGGCCGGGTGGGTTGGGGGGGGGTCGGGTGGCGTGCAGCAGGAGGGGTGGGAGAGGTGATCGGGAGCAAAAAGTTGTCTCGTTGTAGTCGTTTATTTGTGTGTATGTGTGTGTGACCTTGAGCCTGATAGAGTAGCTGGCGTGGCGGAGGTGATGAGAGAGCCCAGAGGGAGATGGGTAAAGATGATCAGTAGCAAGCAACCTCCTGCCAACCAGACACACACACACACACACACACACCAAACACAAGAAAGTTTTTACAATTCAAAGCAGAGGTCAAACTGAAAATAAGTTACCAGCTCCTCCTTTTTAATCCCTCGTTCTCTCTGTCCCTCTGTCCTTCTTTTTTACGTATGTGTATATTTATCCTCGCTGTGGGACTCGTCTGGGCGAAAAGACTAATTAGTAATAGGGAGCATTATATGTGTCTGGCCCACCTTCAGCTAACATCTCTCTGGAGTTTGACTTTGGCTGTGTTGGAGCAACATTTTACAGATTTTTAACAACATGCATTCTAATTTCACAACGATTCGTTTTGGTATATAGCGATATGATGCTTCTTTACCTGGCTTTGGCTTTTGCAATGTGCAAGCTGCTTCTTTAAGGCCAAGAGGACGTGCTGTGCATCTCAAGTTAAACAGATATTTATGTGTTTGATAAAAAGAAAGGGAGGGAAAAAGATGTATGGGATAAATTATCTATTGAAAAAAACCTGGAACATCTGCCTCTATCATGTGGCACTGGAGAGGTGCCAAACTGCATGTTTTTTCTTTCTTTCTTCTTAAATTGGAGCCTTTAAAAAGGGTCTCCGGCTTGTTGTCGTTTCCCGAGTAAAAGAGAGACGCTGTTTGGTCCAGGTCCCCGAGTGTTTTTTTTTTCAATCCTACAAAGGGCCTCCTTTAACTTCCAGTTCCTAAAATCTGTGGCTCATTGCTCCCCAGCAGAGTTTGTAATGCTTGGAACAGTCAAACCCAAATGTTTGAGCTATTTAAACTGAAGTATCTTTATTCTGCATTTGATTTGCTGGCAAAAAAGTCAGTTTTACAATTAATCTTTTCATTCATTCTCTTCCTATTCGTGGTAGTTATATTTTAATATGTATTTGCTGGTATTCAGCTATTAGACTCAATTTGTAACTATCTGCAGTTGGAATTTTCAAGTATAATGATGGTGGAAAAGACTAATCAGTAATAGGTGCATTATATGTGTCTGGCCCACCTTCAGTTAACGTGGTCTTTGCCAACATTATTTGTCAGTCAGTTTGGAATTTTCTTTAGTCAGAGTTTAAAGACCTCTTCAGGGTTGAGCCATTGTTATTATTATAGAGCGTTTGCTTTTTACCTCACTTTTTTTTTATATTGCTGAAAGCTAAACTTTGCCGGTCATTGAGTATTCATGTCCTTTCTAGAAAACAAAAACTTTAGTTTACTCTGTTCTGTTTATCACAATAAATATTTGAAGTAAAAAATTTAAACCAGAATGTTTTGCAAATAAATGTAACAGTTAATGTGATATTTTTTAATCTTTTTTCTTCACAAATAAAAACAGTGGAATGAACGTCATATAAGAATGGCATTTTTTTTACTTAAAAAAAGATCCCAAATTAAATGCAAATTATTCAGTGAAGTTTTCTTACTTTAAGATTAGAGCGTAGTTTAATCAGCCACTAATTATATTTGTCTAATTGTCTTTTTAAAATCTCCATAAGTAATAAATTACTAACAGATAAAAGAATGTTTCACATTTGTGAAAAAATGATTCCCCCCCCCCCATCCTTAATTCTTCAGGCAAAGAAAAGGGAAAGTTTTATATAGGCAGTAGATAATAATGATATGCACTGTTTGATTCTGTGTAACTCCTAGTTCTTGCACAGGTTTTGGAAATTTAATTTATGTCTCTCTTCCAGCGGGGTTGGAAATGGGAGGAATGCCGACACTCTCTCTGCAGTTACAAAATCAACAACACCGCTTTCAGATGCCCTCTGGGAGCCGCATATTAGCATGCTGTCATGTTTTATATGACATTTCAATTTTTACTGTGCTGCCAGACTGAGAGATGCAAAACAAAGAAAAACAGGTGCAATTTTAGCACAGCAGCAATGAGCACCAGTCACCTGTGGTTCAGACTCATTTCCTGGTGTGATGGGATGTATTCTGCTACCTTCTAACTGTTAGGTTTATCATTTTAATGGCATAACCCAGTGGGGAGAACAGTGTGATTGGAGGTTCAAATGGTCTCAGTTGGCTCTTTTTTTTCCCACCCAGTGGATGTAGGGCAGATATTTGAGACAATACTAATAAGAGAAGTCCTTACTGACCTCCCGCTTGTTTAGCTCTAGGCCCTGGGTCAGTGAAGAGCAAACTGTTTTTGCAAAGTTTATATCTGTGCACGTTATACTTTTGCATATAAATGTGTTATGCCAAGATAACATCTCACTAAAAGAATTGGAGCATTGAGTTCTCAGAGGCTCTACACATATTTCCTTTGTTAAATATTTAATCAAGTATTTCAAGGAGTTTACCACATTTGTTTACCACATTTTACCAGTTGGTTCAATGTGGTTAGACTGAGTTGGCTGTTTCTTTGTACGTGTGTGAGTGTGAGTGTGTGTCCCCGGGCTGTCTTTGGTATCACTGAGGGTTATTTTTCTGTAATGCACACAAACAACTTGCACCCCTTTAACGAGCGTTCCTACTAAAACGATGAGTGCTTGGCAGGGATTTCTTATTGAACTCCACAAAAACCCAAATAAATAAATAAATAAATAAATAAAATGATGCAAACTTTGGACATAACCACAAAAAGGACACATTTATTGTCTTTAAATTGCAACCATTGCAATTAAAAGATGCAACTCTCAGTCAACAAAAGTAAACCAGCTTAGTAAATATTCCTGTTACCAGCCTGATGAGAGTTAATTGATGTCAAAGAGTTTCTTCTTCAGACAAAAACATTTTTCAGTCTCAGGACAAACTGTCTTAATGCTGCTTTGATTTATTGGCGTGATACTCCTCTGACTTCAGCTCGAGCTCTCATCACAGTCTTAGTGGCTCTTTTCGTGTGCTACAAAGATGGGAAAAATATAAAAAACAAACATAAAAAGATGAATATTTGAAAGAGAACCTCTGGAGTTTGGAAGTTCATAGGAGAACGGACTGATGATCATCATTCTCTTTTATTTACTCTGACACATGAAACTCTCTGAGGATGCAACACGATCTATATTTAGCTGTCATTTAAAATGTATGCGTGCTTCTTGTTAGCAAAAATGCTACATACGTTACGTAAACATAGACACAAAAAGGGATTTTGATTTAGGCATGAGTACTTCTATAGATTCCTGCCTGCCTTGTACTAAATGAAATCCTTGAATCATTTTGTTTCGCTGTTTGTCCACATTTAGATGTTGCTGTTTACAGTCAGCACTGACAGTTGTATCAGTGTAATGCAGCTCATGTGCAGATCAACCTACAGATGTAGTTGATCATAAATGATGATGCTGATCACATTCAGCAGTCTTATTACTTTATCTACCATACAGAGCTCAGCTGTCAGAGGTGCTGGCATTTGCCGCACGACTTCTAACTGCACTCATATCAAAGCAAGACGTTGCAGCGATTTTGTTCTATTAGCCTTGCTCTGTTTTTCAATTAAATGCACTTTGTTGCTCTGATCGAGATGGGAAAGGTCAGATGGAAATGCAAACTGAGATGCACAGTGGCACGTTCGCTTAGCACTGTTGCCTTGTAACAAGAAGGTTGCTGGCGTATAGCTTTTGATTTCTGGTAATGTGGTTTTCCTCCCACAGACCAAAAACATAAACGTTAGGTTAACTGGTGTTTTTGAACTAATCTTAAGGTGTGTGTTTATTTGTGGCCCTGTGATGAGGAGCGACCTGTACAGGTTGTATCTCACCTATTGTCTGATGACAGGTGGAAATAGGCACCAGGTCTCTGCAACCCAGAACAAGATCGTGCAGGTTTATTAACAGGATGAATGATGGGAGGAAATGCTGACCCATGGTGCCTGTAAAGACTTCACTCCTCCTCCTGAATGTGAATAACAGCTTGTCATAATTGGATAGTTAACTTTATGGTTGACATACATTCTTAAAACCACAGGAAGTGAGAGGAAACATTTAACATTATATTGATCCACTCAAGATGGTGTGGAAATGTGCCTTCCATTCTTCTCACTTGGTTAATTTAAATATTTCACTTTAAGATGACACTAATTAAGTGAAATTAAATTTCTGTATTTTGTGTTTGTTTCTGATCTATATCACAATAAAGCTCTTTTACAAGTCAGCCTCTCCTCTTCCAGTGCATGTTTGGATTATTTGTGGAGTAACAGCAAGACCAGGTGTGCAGATCAACCTTATCTAATAGCTGTAGGGTGTGTGTGTGTGTTTGTGTGTATATTAGGTTCCGTTATAGGAACAGGTTGCCTGGCTCCATATGTGCACAGTGTGCAGGGAAGCTGGGAAGCTGGGAAAACAAGGCTCTCCGTGGCCTTCAGTGTTATTGCTACCTCCCGCCTCACTGAGTCGTGTTTGAAGACAGGAAATAAGAGTCAGACCTCAGTCCGAAGGGCATGTGGCAATGGTTTATGATTCAAAGACCTCTGACCTCTCCTCTCCTCCCCCCAGCCGCTCTCTCACACCACTCCCATGGCCTTCAGATACTCTCCCCAGAGTCCGGGCTCGAAAATAAAAAGTCCTGACCCAACCCGGCTCGGCCCGGCCTGGCCAAGCCCAGCACAATAGACACTGCGTTCTGAGATTTGTTTGAGTGAGCAATGAAAAACAGATGGAGTCTGAGGAAAGGACCGAGCGAGGCAGGAGAGCAAGGGAAGAAAGAGGGTCTTGTAAAATATTTTCGAAGAAAAATAATCCAGAGAAGTTGTCTAATTATATCTATTTGTCTTGTGTGGTTTTGCTGGGGAGGCCATGTGGTCTCCCCAACTGCTCCACGGTTCATTTTTCACATTATCTGATCTTGGACAGAAAGTAAAAAGAGACGAGGGCGGGTTTGGGGGTAGTTTTGAGTCTCATTGGGAGGGTTGTGGTGAGGTGGCTGGACTCAAAGAGCGAAATGTGGTAAAGGCCTCTGAGGTCCTGGATGCTTTAAGTCTTTGATTGGTTCATAGTCCTCTCTGAGTGTAATGACAGGAATTACTCAGAACTTTACCTCAGTAGTCTAACAGCATCCATCCATCTTCATTAATAACATGTCCATTCACATACATTTTGTTTTTACTGCAAAGTTGTATGAGTTCATTTTGCAGTTAATTGAAAAGTCCATCAGACAGCTGATCTCTCCTTCTCTCATGGGGAAGAAAAAGTGTTCAGCTGTACTACTGCTATACTACTGCTATAGTACTGCTGTACTATTGCCATAGCCTGAAAGTATAGCAGTATTAAAACTTTCCTTTTGCATTTGAGAGGACATATTTCGAGGGTACAGAAGTGCACCTGCTTCTGTTTGCTCTCTGGATCTCTTTTGTTTGGTGTAAATATAATTTGTGAGAATGGTCTTCATATTTTTGATTTTTCTGTGAGAATATTTTTTTAACTGTGACTGTATTTGTCAACTTTGTCGTTTACTGCTGGCCAGATCGTCTTGGCAAATGAGAATTTCTTTTTACTCAACTAATCCAGTTAAATATAAGTTAGATTAAAATTTCAAATGAAAGGAGTAGCACTAGATGATGAAATTGTTCTAAAGAGCTTTATATTCAAAACGTATATTTCTATTATCCTTGTTGTTGTTGTTCTTGACAGTTTGTTCTGCTTCCTTTTGTTTCCCGAGCATGCTCACAAACCACATCTGCCAACAAGCGTTCTACATGTTGATGTCCTGAGTTACCCGACGGCTTTTGATCACCTCATTGTGTCCAGATCTGTCTTGTCCTGCCTGCCCGTCACTCAGCAGGCAGCTTGTTGACTGTTGCATGACTTCTTAAATTCTTTGCTTTGTTTCAGCAGCAGAGGTGAGGTTTATAGACTTTAGATGGACTGCCTCGATTGTGGTTTACACAAAGTTCACCACCATCAAAAGTTGAAAAGAAAGAGCAGTTCATGGCGGTTGACTGCGTTAATAGGGATAATAATGATGTCATGGCTGGTGACATCATCACAGTGTGCCAGCCAGCAGAACAAAAGAGGACTCTGCCTGGTTCCTCGCTGCCTTGGCAGGAGTAAAAAAGAAAGTGGGAGAACCCAAAGATTGATGTATCCATTCGGCTTTCAGTTTAATTCTGCCTCTTTATTCACATATTCAAATTTTCCTTTTAGCATTTAAGGAGGAAAACATTTTGATTTGTTCTGCTACTTTATATCTGTATTACTGCTTGGAATTAAAGAGCTCCGTCACTTCATGCAGGATATCCGGTGATTTGGCTTCCTACTCCAAAATCAAAGCTATTTAAAGTGTATTGTTCTCACAGAGATGCCTGTGCCCAGCCTCTGTCTTCTCTTTCCTCCTTCTCTCCTCTCTTGTCTCTTTTTCCGTCCTTCTGCATCTCCTCCTCCCTCATCCTCAATTTCTTCTTCGCCTGCATACATCTCTATCTGTCGTCTTGCAGGACTCGGAGAAAAAGGGCTTCATGAACAAGCTTTATGCCATTCAGGACGTGTGCATCAGCGTGCAGAACGCACTAGATGAAGTGGCCTCCTATGGCGAGAGGATAAAGAAGTGAGTCGTAAGCCCAATCCTCGGCACTCGGCCCGCTTCCCATTGCTCTGCTTCTCACATCCCAGTGGGTTTTTTTTTCCCGCCTGTATTGTCAGACTGGTCCGTTTCCCTTCTGCCAGCCTGAGTGTAACTCAGTGCAACTCTCAGGAAATACTGCCAGCATGACTACTAACCCTGAGACACAAACACAAAGACTGTCTGTCTTAATGTCCATCAAATCTCACTTATATCTGCATGACCTTTTAAGTCAATTATATACGCTTACCACCACATTTCTACGCATATTTGTTTGTTTACTGTATGAATCCAAAGGCTACTTTGTTTGCACACTGCAGATCTTTAGGAAAGTGAAAGATTTTGTTTTTCACATTGTTAACGACCTGTGATTCTGTAAAACTGAAAGTTATTTACAGACTAACTGGTGCATTGAGTCATTCACCCTTTTGAGCCAGAAAAGCTGAAACAGTAAAACTTTTGGATGAATGTTTTGATTATGTGAATTAATTTGAATCACTCTTCTTCCCCTCCTTTTTACAGCACCTTTAACTGGACCGTGCCTTTCTTAAGCTGGCTTGCCATCGTGGCTCTTGGACTGGCCACCATCATCATTTATTTTATACCTCTTCGGTTCATCGTGCTGGTCTGGGGTGAGCTGAATGGTGTACAGTTAAAACTCAACAGAGCGTAAAATATGTTGAAAAGCAGAAACGTTTCTGTTATAGTTTTCTGTTTGGGTTTTTCTCCCCTTCAATATGTGTTTATGTCTGGGGTTCTTGTTTACCTGCCTTTCACTATTTTTTTCTGTTTTTACAGGGGTAAATAAATTCACAAAGAAACTGAGAGACCCTTACACCATTGACAACAACGAGCTGCTGGACTTTCTGTCCAGAGTACCCTCAGATGTTCAAGTGGTGGGTGAACATTTTGATGTCATGTGTGTCCCTTTTAGGATTGAGAAAGGGTTGGGACCCCATTTATTTGGTTGTCCATTCCTTTTTTTTCTCTCTTTTTCCAGCTTGTGCTCTGTTCTTTAATATTTTTTGCTTGTCTGGTGAACGGACTGTCCTTTCTTTTAGCCATGCAGACGTCTAATCTAATTATTTCAAAGCGGTTTCTCTGTTTTCCCTATTAATAGCTTCCCAGGCTAATTCAATTTCCTCTTACATGGCTGGAGTTGTGTTGTAAGATAACAAGGTTAAGTGAGTTTAGTGCCCAGCATATAACCAGGTTGATTGACTCCATGCATACACTCTCACACACAATTACAGTTAGCTGTTTGCTGTTGTTTCTCAGCTACTCTAGTAATTGAAATGGAACGTAAACCAACACTTCAGCCGCCCCTTGCCGTTTTGTTCCCACATTAACTGTGATATGAGATTAAGTTTGTCATTTAAGACTTAAGATGTTCTCAGGTAAAATGTACTATAGATGTGTGTATGTGCACGTGTATGTGTGTGTGCATGTGTGTGTGTGTTGACAATAACATGCTGTGCTATGCAAGACAAAGTGCAGTTTAAACAGCAATAAAGTGTCAGCTTGTGAAAGTTGTGGTGTTATCCAACTTTGACATTTTCCACTGTGGCTGTTAAGCCTTGCTGAGCCAAGTTCAATGTGCACACACACACACACACACACACATCTACACACAGACTGTGGTCGAGGCTGAATGACCGGGGGCCTCTGATATGACCCAATCCCCCGCCACATCACTGCTGACACACTTCCTCTTTGATCGCCCGTTGCCCACAGTGTCTTTCATCTTTACAGGGTCATAATCCTTGCTCCCTGAGAAACCCTCTCTGCTCCCCCTCTGTTGGCCCCCTTTGCAGTTTTGTAGTTTACAAGGACCGGCTGCAGCAGTAGGCACAGGGTAGGCCATCAACTTAAATGAGCCCAAGCTGTCCCCTCTGCAGCCACCTTACACACCTGAAACCTGTGGGTGTGTAATGGTGAAGGGCCCCCAAGCCCGGCAGGTACAAGGCCTTTACAAGGCTCCTAATGAGGGCCTGCTGGCGTGGAAAGGTGGGGGCAGATGTACTGCTCAGGTCTAGTTCCTGTGACTGTAGAGTTGTACCTTCTGTGTAAGTGATACTGCAAGTGATACTGTACATTTATTCCTGCAGGTGTTGGAATGGTAATTGTTGCCTGGTTTCGCTGAGATTTACAGAGTAATGATGCCAGAAGACAACATGTCAGAGAGATGAAGATGGAACTCGCAAAAGAGGAAAAGTTCCAGTTGAGCTGATTAATTGTGAGCTGTGACTCAGCAGTGTACCATTTGTGTGGATAATAATAATAATAAAAAGGATGGACACGAAAACCTGCGATGATAACTTTCTCGCTGAATGCAGAGGTTAGATTTCCGAGAATACTCTGTACTCTGCGGTCAGTGGCTAAAAACAGACCAGAACGTTCTGCCTCTGCCTGCGGTGGTGGGTTCACCCCATTACCTGACCCCCCTCCCCACCTTACTGGGTCAAAGACGTCAGTGGGTATTAAAGCCCTCAAGGCCTTTCGGGTGATTCACAGAAGCGTTGAGATCCAAATGGAGTGTCCCCTCATGGGCACGTGTTTGTAACACCCGCTGGCAGAGGTGCACAGGTCCACCATGCCTGACACCATGGATGACTAATGAAGTACTATTCCAAGGCCCAGGTGTGACCTCACACATCCATAATCACACCCACAAGTTCTCCCAGCACTCAGGCGTGTAAGGGGTGTGTGTGTGTATGGGGGGGGGGGGGGGGGG
>SSNP01000040.1:3750116-3869696 GCA_006937955.1 Pachypanchax playfairii | reverse complement strand
GGGGGGGGGGGGGGGGGGGGGGGGGGGGGGGGGGGGGTGCTGCACCGTTCTGCATCATTTAGAGGTGCTTCAGTGCAACCAGAACTGATGACGTTCTAATTACTTTATTTAGGAAGAGGAGCTGCACTAAACCACAGTCCATTATGACTTGTGTAGTTTTACAGTAACAAAAAACCCCCCAAAAACTATGAATTTACAGTGTAGTTTAAAAAACTGAAGCATGCAATTAGAGGAAAGGAACTTGATTTTTCATCAGTTGTACTGTAACAGAAGGAAGCTACTCAACACAGCACTGCCAAACATCTTTTTAAAACTCCAACCCCAGCGGTGTACTGGAACCTGCAGTTCCATTTTAACACCCAAACGGTTTACTTAAATCATTAGCTCCCCCTGTGAGTAGCCATTTTAAAGCCTGGCATGGTGTGTAGCTGTGAATGTGTCACATGTCTCCCTCCCTGGTTAACAGTTTCTTGTCTTGGCTTTTGATACTTTGTGTTGTTGTTTTTTTCCAGTGTAACCCATCCATACAGTTATTATCAGGAAATCCTTGGTTTCTTCTTAAATAAGGCTAAACTGATAGAGTATTCCCTACCTGGTGTTTTGGGATGTGCCAGTGCACTAGTATGTTTTATGACACCATTAGGAATGCGAGCTAGGGAGAGAGCATAAGTCGGGGCCAAGACAATTAGCATGCCAAGTGGCCCTTTATGATAGCTGTAAAGGAGCTGAAATCCCCAATACAAAAATATGCATGAATTCCAATTTAGGGCCTAATGAGCAGCAGGGAGTCGAGTTAATATTTTTAGACAACATTTATGTTTGCAGTGAAATCTCAGTGGACATACAGAAAAACAAAGGAGGGGTAGTTAAGGGTTGAAACATTGCCAGATTCCATCAGTCACATCTACCAGAGGTGTATCTCCCCTCTGCTTTGCCACTTTTGTGGCAATTTTAAACATTTCACTGGAAACACACAATTAGTTACTTTTCAGTTTGTGTCTTGTCACTGCAGCTAATAGGCAAAACTTTTCCTTTTCGCTGCAGTTCATTTGTTTTTCTTTTTGCTTACTGGCTTATGTCACCTTGGTACTGCATTCTTTCAACACAGTGGATTTGAGTGCTGACTCTTCCAATATGGAGATGTTTGAAGTGTACACATTAGTGTTTCTCTGGAAACATTTAATAACGTTCATGCTCCATTTGGTGTCACCCAAGATGAAAACATCCGGGATTTTTTTTTTTTGCTCTCTTGCGAAAGAACTGGAGAATAACACAGTGTCATTAAAATGACACTCCTTTTACATTTTTTTGAATTTATTTACCCACCTATTTTCTTTTTCCCTTTCTTTTTTTTTGTTTCCTTCTTCTCACTGTCACCCACGTTGTCTGTCTGCCCACACCAGCATCATCAAAACACTGTCAAAAGGTTCGGCGTGCGATGGAGAAAGAGAATGAAAGACAGTGAGATAGGGAGAGAGAGGAGCAGGTCCCGGGATGCTTTATAGGTAACACAGTTAAACGAAGCACGACACGCGGTACACGGCACCCCTTCAGCAGAGCACACTTCAAAGCCTGTTTTGCACTTGTACTGTCAACATTTGGGAGCAGAGAGGAGCGAGGGTGGAGGAGCCTTTGAGCAGCGTTGGGTCTTAACACACCTCTTCTCCTGTCTATTTTCCCTTTAAGCTCCCCACTTGTGTTCCAAATTGGTTCTGTGCTTGCTGCATTACCTCACTTTTTTTGCTTTTACCCTTTTCCGATATCTTTTTATTTTGCTAACGTCCCACTTTCTCTGTGCCTTCCCCAACTTTTTCGTCTGTTTGCAACTTTAACTATGGCTTCTTGTCTGCACCTGTTTGGTGTCTGTGTTTCTGCATGCACGCGTGTGTGCTTGTGTGTTATTAGATGAGGTGAACGGGGGAGCCAAGGGTGTAGCATCAGGCAGGCCTGTCACCTGTAAGGTGGAATTGAACCCGTGACGCACGAGCCCCATTTCTCTCGGCTGGCAGCTCTTCACAGAATAAAACATGTTTGATTGAAATATAAATATATATATTTTTTTGCCTCCACCATTTCTTTTTGTTGATCCCTTCGCTGCACTACATGAGAAAAAAAACAACAACTTTCTACTGACAAGCAAACTTTTCTTTGTTTGTGTGCACTTATAAAGAATTTTGTTTGGACAGGAATGTCATTGTGTAGAATTAAACAGTTTTCTGCTGTAGGCGTTTGGCCCTTTAACTGGGACCAATAACATCATGTGATCCAACACAATACCTGCCCCACTTTTGGATCCATGCCCACAAACAAAACAGGATGAGAATAAAGCTTTATATAAATAAAACAAAAAGAAAAATGGATTTATGCAATTAAGAAATATGTATATCTCGTTAATATACTGGCGGATGTCATGCTATTTTAATTGTCCAGTCATATATTGATTGTATTTAGTCTGAGAACTCTGCTGGGAAATTTAATGTAATGATCCTCACACACACGTATAAGCAGACAAAGCCTCATAAACCCTTTACGGCCCTTTTTAAATTTTTTTTACCCCGTTATTTGTTTTCATTCACAGTCCTCTCACTCCCTCTCTTCATCATTCTCCTTGTTTTCTCTCCTGTCTCCTTTGTTGATTTGTCTCACTCTCTCCCCCTTTTCTTCCATCATTGTTTTGTTCATTCGGTCTCCTCTTTCCTCTACTTCCCATCTCTCTTTTTTTCCCACCTGGAATGCTTTAGACTCTCTTCTATCATTGCTTCTTTTTTTGTTGTATCAAACAAGAAGTGTTTTTACAGCTGTTCAGTAGGATGTTGTGGACGGCGGGGAAGATCCAGATTCAAATCATTGCAGTCTGGCTTCCTAGTGAGGTGTAGAGAGCAACATGTGCAACCGAGGAAGAGAAATGACCCCCAAGAATTCTGTTTATATGAACTTTGAGGTCATTTATGGGATTTTAATAAAACAAAAGCTGCAGAGCGCTATCTTCAAGTGCAATGTGTCATGTATGGAAGGGTGTACAAACTTCCCCTTTGTTTGGTATTCATTTTTGAGAGCACACACACACAGATGTGCGTTTTTGCATCTAGGATTTGCGCACTTCAGGCAGAAGACCGGATGGTTTCATTGAAACGACAGTAGCAGTCAGTATGAGATGCGTGACAAAGGCTTGTTCCCAGTCAGAACTGAGACGCCGCCGTTCCCGTCCACAGTAGACAGACTCACCATGAGACACAACAGAGGAACCATATTGATGTCAGTTTGCTGTCTGCCTGAAGAATCAGAGCGAGTGTCAGTCAGTCAGACAAGCAGAGTAGCCTATAGTACATCAATACATGAGATATTTCTCAGACAACACTGGCTCTTTGGTGCCGAGTTTAAGTCTAGGTTGTTTTTTCTATTAGTATTCTGATTCAGTGGCTAGTGCTTGTCAGTGTCTTGAATCTATCTGAGTCGGCTACTGTATTTGTGTGTATGTAGAACTAAAAGTGAATGGCTGCCAGCGACAGCCTTTGGTTGTTCAGCAACTGTGGTGCTGTTGTATTTAAGTGTCCATCAGTTTCAGCTAAGAACAGGTTATTTTTTCTTATTTTTAGAACTGTTTGCCATCTGTGTGTCTCTGCAAAGATTCACATCACTCGGGGATCAGTTTCTGTGTTAGGATATCGCTGTAACTTCTTCAACAGCAATGATCATTTGAAAGGAAAAAGAGCTTCTTAAATATTCTTTTTAAAGTTAATACTAATGCAGCAATTATCTGAAAAGGAGTTGGATGATAAGAAATGTCTTGGTAAATTATGGCTTGAAAGAAACAGTTTGGACATATTAGGAAAGTCATTTACATTTTTGCTGATAAAAAGACTTCCTGCAGTTCCTTCTGTTTGAATAAAGTTTTTAAACCTAAAAGATTTCAGCATTTACATCTTCAGTAGAAAAGCACAAGTTTTTATTGTTTTCTGAGTTTTTTGACATGTTTTATTATTGTGTTCTTAAGTTAAGTCATCAGATTTTGCATTAAATCATGTCCCTGCAGTTCAGGAGGCTAGTTACCATGCTGAAATAAAACTTATGTTCATAACTAGCATCACTTTCTGTTGGTTCCACTCAGTGGATAGAACATAGAGACTGGATCTTTATTTCATTTTTTTAATGCAGAATCATAAAATAAATGTGCTCTTGTGTGTTAACAATACAGTTTTATCGAAACTGTATAAAACCCTTATATTTTGGGATCTCATGTGTTTGCGTGAGAACTTTTGGAACTTTTTTTGTGTCTGTTGTTACTCCAGCTTGTTTTTGTCTGTGATTTTTTCCCCCTAAATATGTTTATATTACTGTATTTTATATATATATATATACTGTATATATACCTTTTGTATTGTATTTTGAGATGATTTCTGAAAACTTGCAGTTAGTTACAGCATGTTCTCAGTTTTTTTTCTTGTTCCTTCAAATATACATATTGTACAACCATTCAGCCCCAGAAAAAGAACTTGCAGCTGCCATCACGTTCACTTACAGCTGAACTGTATGTAGATGTGTGGAAACAGGAGTCTCATCTGGCAGAGGTCATCTGCAGTTTCAAGTTGTTATTTAGAGGAAGTGCTCGGCATAGATGGACAACTTTCTGATGTCAAACAGCAGCTAAGACAGAGAGACAGAGATGCAGAAGTCTGTTAATGTCGGAGAAATAATGGGAAAAGCTTCAGTTTGGTTGCTTGTTACTCTTTTGGACCAGAAACATTTAAAGGAGAACATGAACTTTGTTCCTGTTGCTTTTCTCTCTCCAGTTTGTCTGCCGTGTTGTTATGATGACTGTTGTCTGTCCGAGCTTTCCCATGAGCCTTTGCCCTATTATGTTTGTTTATGTGATCTCTCCCTCAGGCCACTGTTACACATCTGTAGAACTAAGTGTGTAGTTAAAAAAAAAAATATTTTAATACATATTTTGCATCTGTAAAGGAAGCTTTGAACAGTCATGTTTGTGTGTGTGTGTGAGTTTCTACATGTTTGTGTGTATGTTGTAATCAGTGTGTAATCCCCTCCCTGAGGCCACTGTTCCACACAGCTGGACTGGAACCTCTGGAGGGTTTCTGTGCTATTCAAGCATCCTTTTGCTCTTTCCACCTGACTGAGTGGTGTGTGTATGTGTATGTGTGTGTGTTTTAACAGGTGCAGTACAGAGAGCTGAAACTGGATCCCAATCCCAGTCCTAATAAAAGGAAGAAAAACAACCCCGGGTAGATCCACTACGTCCACCCATGGACTCCTTTCTTCTTCTCTTCTTATTTTCCTGATGGTCCAGCGTTGGACACCGAGGAGCATGACTCCGCTATTCCTCCAGTTATTTATTTCCCTTTTTTTGCTTTTTTAAAAGTCATTTCTGACAGATGTATATTAGTTTTTAAAGTGTCATTTTTCTATGACAAAGTTATTTTAACAATCACACTCTTGATGTACAAGATGACTCTTCTCATGTCTCTCCTTCCCTCTGACAGCTGAGAGGTTCGCCTGCCACAAGTGTCACGAAAGCAAATCTTTTTCTTGTTATCGTTCCAAGAGATAATTGTATCTATCCACATTTTCAAGAAATACAGGCCTTAAATGAACATTCTGTACCACAGTTTGGAATTTATTTAACTTGTACTATAGTTATAAATCAATTTTTTGGTAAAATGTTTATATTTTCTAATTGTTTTTGTACTCAAAGTATCTTATGTTGTCTTCCCCTGTTGGATGTTTTAATGATGTTACATTCGCTGGCAGTAATTTGGATCGTCTCCACCTCACTCAGCTAGCCAAGTTGATTAGCAATTACGGTAGTAGCCTCCAGATATGTTCCCCTTCACAAACAGAAATCTGGACCAACAGGCTGTGGGATTTGTTGTGGAATCTGTCAGAGTCAAAATGTCTTTTTCTTTTAGATCTCAAAGAAAACAAGTAAAAATCCGACTGACCACTTGCAGGAAAAATGATTTTACACCTGATCATAGCAAAATGTTGATATAAAATAGCTGCAGCATTGTGTACAATCAACTTATAATTTTCAGTCAGTCATAGATATTTTCTGTCTAAGAAGGAACATGAAGGAACTGACTCACGGTTTATATAGATGTCACCCGGTTTATGTAGTGTGTCATCAGGCCGCAGGCCTTTAGGCACAGCCCTAATCTTGTTTGTAAGACGGCACTCCTTCCCTCTCATCTCTGTGTGGTTGCCTTGGCGGCCACACACGAGACCGTGCACCCCAAGAGCTTCATACGAGCGAGAGCGAACATCTCACCTAAAAAACTAACTACTACTTGCTTAGATTTTTTTTGAAAGCCCAGAATGTTGTATTTCAACATGAACACACTCTTTCCTTCTCAGGCACACACACACGCGAACCGACACACAAACACACTGTGTCTGTGATGCTGCGCCCCAGGCTGGCCGCCCTTCTCCATCTGCCCCACCTCCTGTGCCCACAGCTCAACTTTGATCAGCCTTCCCACAGACAGAGGCTTGCATGTGTGAGATGTGTATTTACAGAGTAGGGGTGTTTGCATACACACGTTTACGCAATCAAAGACGCGTTGCTTCTCTCTGCGATGGTGTGTGTTACAGTTACATCTCCCCTCCAGCTCTAGACTGATGCTTAAGTTCAGAGTGTGCGTCTGTATGTGCTGCGCGGCAGAAGCACCAGCTGTTTTTTGCTGTTGACTTTGCTGAGATGCTCGATGAGCAGTGAGTCACTGTGTGACAAGACAAGGCTCCAAGGGGACTCAGGCCTGAGATGTCAGGGTTAAAGGAATGTGTGTGTGTGTGTGTGTGTGTTCTTTATGCTGCTTCTGAAGCCACTTCCCGTCATGCTTTTCCCCGTTTGCTCTCTCTGCGGTTCCCTCATTCGTCAGCGAGCGGGGTTGCGACCCTGTCTGAGGGAAAGGTCTCTTGGGCTGCTAGCTGAGCATCTCTTGAAAGATCACAGCACAGGCGATGTTTGAGGAGGTCTCATCTCATCCTATTGATCCCTGCCTCTGCTCCTTCTGGTTCCCTCTCCTCTCCCTGTCTGCCTGTCTTTAAAACCCCATTCATGAAAATAGAGCTCGCTCTCTCACCTCATCTTTAAATCACTGTGCCATCACCTCTACCATCACATTCCTCCTTAACCATTTAAATGTTTAATCATAAACCTGTCGCTCCAGCAAAAAAAAAATAAAAAAAATAAACAATTTTTTTTGTCTAATCCACTTGAAAGACAGTAAAAGACTGTCCTCTGAGCGCTGCACCACAAACTGGTTATTAGCACTCAGAAGACGCTTTCCACGAATCTCGATGGACATTTTTTTTTTCTTTTTTAAATGCCTGGAACACCTGACATGTACGTCTCTACTCCTACACGTAAACATCTTGCAGCAACCTCTGGTGATGTTTGTGTTACGAAGCATCAAAATTATGTCTGTGTTTTTGAAACATATTTTTACTTGAGCCCCGTTTTAAAGCAAACCAAAGTGTGACTTTGTACAATGTCGAGAAAATATGTGAAGAATGTATCAGACGGAAAGTTGTCAACAAACAAAGCACTTTCATTCGCAAGCAGTTGGAATGAGACTTTATTTTTTAAATAATATTGTACAGAAGCTAATTACTAATTAATTTATTTATGGTTGTATTTTATATGGTATGCCTGTTGATAGCTTGGTGATAATATCTAAAGTAGATGTATGCCTGCCCTCATTTTCTAAAGTATGTCTCCATTGCCTGCACTATTCTCTGTCTGTGTTATCATTTTTTTGTGCCTAAACCGATGACATGTCCTGGATTTCTATAAGGAAAGGCAAAATGTGTTGCATATCTTTGATTTGAATAAGGAATAGAATCTTCTGTATGTGGCTTATTTTGGATTAAAAACAAAATAATAATAAAATAGATGAAATATTTTTTATCAACTTGACATGTGTGAATTACTGAAGGTTATTAAAAGGTAAAGGACATTCTGAATGTTGGAATTTGTGTCTTCATACAGTTTTTATCCAGGTTGTTATGACATTTTCATAGTCATACTAACAAAAGATGCTGCAATGGGAATTTTGAAGCCTGTAGATTTTCTCCTGGTGCTCTGAAAGTAGAACTGATTACCATCAAGGCAAGAGAGAGCTATGAGATGTTATCATATAGCAGTTTTTTGTTTTTATTTTGTGAAACAGTTATAAATTGGTAGTTGTCAGCAGGTCAAACCGAGGTCGGGAAAACTAGGATCTGCTCATTTCCTTAACTTTGCAAGAGAGTGACAGCAAGCCTCGGTTTGACTCCTGCTTTTATCAATTGATAAAAAACTCAACATGAAAAACGTGTCTCAGGTAGAATCAATAGAAATCATCCGGCAAATAATAAAACCTTTAGTTGAACACGAAAACCATTTACAAGCTGGGAAGTTTAATAAGTATTAGGAAACCTTTTGAACTGAGTGTTTTTGTTTTAAATATTGCAGAATCTTTTACCTCCGAGTTAGAATTTTGGAAACTGCATCAACAACAACAGCAATTTGGATAAGAGGTTTCCCAAAAAACTCAACCGTCAGTTCAATGCCGATAAGATTGCAGGCAAAAATTTTGAAAATTAAACCTAAAGAAAAAGTTAATCGCTGCGAATGTGCCTTTATTTTGCAGAAAACGATAGTTATTAGCATATAATAGAACTTCTTTTACTCCAAATATGAAAAAGCTGCAGTAGATAAGTAAATCGGAGGTAGTTTGACATCAGTGAAATGTAAGTGTTCTAATAAAAAAAGATGCAACTGAAAATAAATATATATTTTAGAAACTTCTGCAAAAATATTTTTGACCCAAATAATGCAGAGTAGCATAAACATATAATTTTATAGTCCTGAGCAAAGAAGTTTAAAGAAGTTTCTGTGTCAAAATGCGTAAAAATCACAAGCTTAGAAAAAGAACACAAAGATAACAAAGGAGTACGATCCAGGCTGAAGAAGCATTTGCTATTTGCATTTTAGAGCCCTGCAAGGCATGATCATGTTCTTAATACTATAAGGCAGGTTGTGCAATTCTATACCACGACATTAATCTTTCATCAGAGATCAGCCACCAGAGTTTTACCACACGACCTCAGATTCTCCAGTATCTCCAGTAGCAACGTAGTGTTTTCTCCTTTGCACTCTTTCACAGCCAGAGACACCTGTTCCTGGTGCTTCTCTTGGCCGAGCTCCAGCAGTGTCTCTGCATCTTCCACCAGCCTCACTGCCCGCTGATCCGTCCAGTCCAGAGTCACTTTTTGGAAGGAGTGTGCCTCTAAAGCTTTGACCAGCTTGTAGACCAGGCTGTGGGGCTTGTCGCTCAGCTGCGTGCGGCTCGGCAGACCTCGTTCCAGCTGGTAGGACACAATGAGGTGGCCTAGCAGAGTGGATCCAGCCTCCAAGAGGGGAAGGTTCAAGACCTCAGTGCCTTCGCGCCTTCGGTTCAGGTCTCCCACCTGCGCACTGTGGAGAAGCCCCTCCCTCTGATCCAATGTAGAGACCAGATCTAGTGGAACCCGTCCATCGCAGTCAGTCTGTCGGAGAAGAACCGAGCCTGTTGGGGGCAGAGAGGTTCAAGATCAGCTCAAACAACGTTTATCTTTTTTTGTCTCAGGTAAACTAAACACACAGTCACATTACAGCACTTAACAAAACTTCACAAATACATGAATCTGCAACAAAAACCCACAAATATTTAAGTGTAAAGACTTCTTTTAAGTGCCGCTGTTTGCAAATAGATATGGAAACATTTAGCAACGATTATTTTAAAGTGAATGAGTGAAACGTCAACTTGAACGTTGTCGCCCAAACGAAACAGACTTGCAGTCAAGCTGCCGTCGACTGCAGCATCATTATCAAATAAGGCGGAAGAGACGCAACACGGGTCAATGGCAGGACACAGCAACAGAAATAAATGGACATGTGCAAACAAATGCATATTGCGATGCAACACACACACACACACACACACACATATATGCTGCGAGAAACTCTCATCTAGACTACATGGTGTGAAAAGTGGAAGGTTTAAATGAACAGTTGTTTTCCCACTGGCCCTCGGTGCCAGACGGACCTATTAGCTCACTTCAACACTAACATCAGCTGACACCTTGCCTTAGCTCTGTGACTGGCAGGTCACTTTGTGTTTGTGTTAAAGGCGCTGAGGGTTAGTGACCTGACAGAGGCTCGGCTTCTTTTTTTTTGAGTCACTGCTATAAGTGAGCTCATCGCCATCGACTCGGGCGCCCGGCGCTGCGAGTAGCTTCTGACTCGCAGCAGACCTTGACGGTAACATTAGAAATTCGCTTCATGCTTAAGAGAAAATACAGTCTGCAATGACAAAGTTACACGCTGATTCAAAACATTCGCGTCTGTGCAAAAGAAACAGTTAAAGACTTCTAGTTTTAGTTTGGATTGTGTAAATTCAAACGCATCTCGACCTTGACTTTACTCTTTCAGTCCTGCTTCGCCACGTTCAAACAGAATGTGACAGTCTAAGTTGAACATAAGACTTTTTTCGCTCCTCTTACAAAGCTAGCGAAGTTCTAATGGTGACATTTACCGTCTTGTTTCTTCGCTCTCTATTCAGGCTGAAAGCCATTTTCCAGTGTCAGACGGGCCTCAGCACATTTAGCTTACATGGAGCGGGTCGAGTCAAGAGTGAGCCCTTTGTTTGCTTTGAGATGGACCCATTTCTATGGCAAACTGCACTTGATGGCACTTGACTGTTCAACCTTGGCAATGCTGCTGCCACTTATGAGCGAGTTTACGGCTCTGTGGAGGCTCTGTGTGACACGAAGACAGCTGAAAGGCTGCCTGATGCCACTGCTGGCAGTTGTTTTCTGCTTTGACAGACACTGTGGGGCTGCAGGAAGTATGATGCTTTGAAGGAGGGACAGTCGAGTGTGTGTTGCATCATAAACTGTACACAATGGGCCTCCCAGACGCCATTTTGGGAAAAAAAAAGACAGTCTCCTCATAGATTGAAACTATTTAAAGTGAAAAAAAGTGTTCAGATTCAGTATTAAAAATTCTCAAATTGCTCTTCATGTCTTGTCAGCTGCATGTGTAGCAGCAATGAGATAATCAGTAAGAGCTCACGTAGATGTTAGCAGGAAGGTCAGTGCTTTAAATGAACAGCAAAAACTTAATCTGCATAAATTGTAGCATTAATCTGCATAAACTTTTACATAAGCAGGGATTTTTTTTGTTGTTGCAGAGGTCAGCTGTCGGGGGCAGCAGTCAAGGACGTAAGAGTGCAGGTTTGATCAAAGTAGCTGCAGGAGAGACGACGAGGAGGGGGAGGAAGACGGAGCGGGGTGGTGGATGTGAGGGAGGTTGTTCACAGCAGGTCATAATCACCAGGTTTCTGTAACAAACTGTCTTCACTATCAGTAGGAGTGGCTGTCGCTATTATGCTCAATCAGGAGGAGTGACTATAAAGTGTGAATTAAACCAATTCAAGCATGAAACACTGTAGAAGGTTTCAGCAGGTACGTGTGAATTTGGATTTTTCCAGTCACTCATGCTGAAATGTGCATTATTTATTTATTTACCAAAAGTAGAAAAAAATAAATCAAGGGTACAAAGTTAAGAGTCCACTCAGTCATTTTGATTCTGAAAAGTAAAATCAATGCAGCGGCACTATTAACATGCACAAATATGTAATGAACTAAAATATTTGTGAAATAAATAAACATGCAACAAAGCCATTATTATAATAACCTGATAAACTTGCAACTGTGTGATGAAGCAGATTCAGGATCCGCTATGTTCTCAAACGACACAAACACTGTTCCGTTTTTTAACGTCACTGAGAAATAACAGCAACAGCTTCTGCTTCTCCACAGGAGCACAACATCACCAGCCTGAGAGAAAGAAATGCAAGAGTGAACGGCGCGATTTCCCAGAGTTTCCCCTCTCTGCCGTCATCGTGTCAAACCCAGCTGACTGACAGCCACCAATCAGACATATGAGTCTGATGCGTGGAGGAGGGCGGCCCCTGCAGCACGGCCCTGGGCTCGGCTTGCCTGAAAGCCTGCGAGGCTGCGTGTTTGATTGTTGACGTGTCTGCCTGAAAGCTAACGGTCGGCGTGTTCTGTCTGCGGTTTGTCACATTTGCATACTTACCTGCTTTACTTTCTCTGCACCAAATATTCAATCTTGTCATTTGCTTTTTCATGGTTTTATTTTTCATCTTCTTCATAATTGAATATTTAACCCTCAAAAACAAAAGAAGCAGCTGGTTCCTGTTACGCATCAAAGGATTTAAAGGAACACAACTGCTATTTTTCACACATTAGTGGTTATATCCCAGGCTAAACTGAATATTTGAACATAAAAGATAGACTTTCGATGATGTAACACATTCTGTACATGCACACGGTGTTGGGAGACTGCAGCCTGGGGAACAGGTTTTTAGTGCAGGGACTGTGATTGAAGTGAATCCAGGTATTGGCGCTGGGTGTCAAATATGCTGCAGTGGAGATAAATACAACACCTGAGGGATTACATGAGAGCATAGGGTAATTACACCAGTCCTTGTATGTGTGTGTGTGTGTCTGTGTGTGAATTTGAAAATATCTCTTACTAAGACCGAAGCTCTAAAGCTACAGCAGAGGAGGGAGGGAATTCACATGCTGAGCAAAAGCCGCTGCCTGATGCACCAGCCAGATGCAGTCTGGCTGCCACACACACACACACACACACACATACACACACAAACTTACATAGAGAGCGCAAAGCCCTTTGGCCTTTAGAGGGCAGGCGAAGACAAGAAATATATAAGTAAGAGTGGAGGAAGGGGGAAAAATTGGCAAAAAAGAGGGAGGGAAAGAGGAAAAAAGATGCAGTATTCCCTCCCCCCAATGTCTTTTTCTCTCTGTCTCTGGTCTGAGTCTAGGGCTGAGGCAGACAAGCTGGGAAGCAGGCAGTTCCACAGCATGGTAAACATCCTTGCTCCCTTTCACTCTTCTCCCCCTGACAAAAAAAAAAAAGGAGAGAGAGAGAGAGGCAGGGTGAGTGTGTGAAGTGCAGCCAGGGGCACGGCATCGCAGATCCACAGGGAGCTGCTAGCTAGCGACTAGAAACCACAGCAAAAACAACAAGCGGAGTGAAGCAGCAGCTCAGACGCAGGAAGAAGAAAGACCAGTCAGACACGTGAGATTACTAAAAAAAAAAATCCTTCTTACCAAAGCAGAGTGAAGCTCAGTGGTCGCGTCCCCCTCCTCTTCAAATGCGATATTCACATTATAAAAATAACGAATGATTAAGTTTTTGTTACATCAGCTGGAGCTATTAGGTTTCATCGTTTTACACTGGGTGGATATTGGCTTGTTTTCACTTTTCACAATAAATCACACATTTTTTTGTGTGTGATTTAGAGTTGCTGGTGTTCCTCGGGTCCAAAACATTTTTTTAAGTGGAATCACGGCTTCTTTGAAGGAAGAGGAGGAGCAAGAGGTGGTACAGATTAGGTGGGATATAGACCCAAACTCCTAGCGTTATGTAATCTTATGCCACAATCACATTTCTTGAACTTGAGATTTAGCATCTTAAATTAAAGCTTCAAGGATTGAATTCAAAATGCACCACAAACAAGTCAAATAATTCCAATATAAAATGTCAAAACCTCAGTTAATTCAATACAAGCACATGAACAGCTTCTTGTAATTAAACTCACATGCATAAGAGCGTATTTAGCTACATGAAATATATTCTATATACTAGTGGTGTCCGATCTCGGTCCTTCAAGGGACTCTGTCCTGCAAATTTTTACTTGTTCCTCTGTTTCAGCACATGATTTAAGTCCATAGGTGATTAACAGGATTCTGGATAATTTAAAGTCACGATGAACAGGTAATTCAACCTCTAAAACAGATGTGTTTGAGCAGGGAAATAAATAGTTAGCGGTCACCAGGATGAGACACTGCTGCTTTCATACAACCAAAGAAATTAAAATTTATTCATGAATTCAGGAGATTTAAGATAAAAACACAGAAAAAATAGATTTATTGGCTATAAATGGTCCATCATATTGGTTAAATAACTGAACACAAACGGACCTTACTTATAAAACGGTGCTATTTACTTTCCTTTTATATGATGCAAAAGTTGAATCAAGATGCAGGTTTATAAGACGTGTCCTAACATTCAGCGCTGAAGGGCAGCATGTGAAACGTAACTCAATGTATTCATTCAAGTGGCTACTAAAGGGCACTACATGTAAAACAGGAGTGGCGCTTCAGGTAAATGAAGGTACCTAAAAGAAAAGGTATGTAAAACAGAAAAGGAAGAGCGAAGATTTTCCGGGAGGCTGGAAATTTTGTCCGTCCCTTTAGAAGAAGTTGAGCACTTTCTCTGGGTAAATCCAAACTTTGCTTATTATCTTCAGTTAGGTTAAAGGTTATGAGTGAAGAATCAGCAACACTGTTGTTTACTTAAACAAAACTATGTAACCAACAACAACAAAAAAAAAAAGAAATATCTTGTTTTCTATAGAGAAATCCTTTGTGGCCTTGAGCTTGATAAACCTCAAAAAGTTGAGAAACTATTTAATGGAACCAACTTCTTTATTTTATGTTTCTTAGCTTTTTTGTCTTGGTTCACAATAAGAAAGAATGAAGTAAAAGGTCATTCTTCATCTGCGTCTGTTCTTCTCTCTATCTGTTCCTTTCACATCACAAGACTTTTAAAAGATGTGACCAAACATAAACAAGTAAAAATTACAACCTGAGACAAGTTTTGTGTTTGCGAACAATGAGCTGGCCTAATTGTGTTGGTAAAGTATGACTTGAGAAATTCAGACTCACTTATGTTCTTTCTTGAAATCCTGAATAAGAAGTGCTCCGAGGGTGCACGCCATGCCTCTGCTGCTCAACACTGCAGAGGTGAGCAAGAGGTGTCCACTAGCACTGCCACAATGGAACCACTCCACACACATGCTGCAGAGGGTTGCTGGCTCCTCATTCATTGAAAGGTTGAAGCAAACACACTTAACTGCTGCTGAATGTCTTTATTTATACAATCTGACCCACTTCACCAGAGTTCACACATTCCTCATTGTTGCTTTCCTGTCAATGAACTTTATCTTCTCTTTGACTAACATTGTTTTGGAACACACTATTAAATTCTTTCCCAAGCTGTTGAACGTTTTAACTGAAATTAAAAAAGAAAAATGTGTAAAAGCGGACTGCTGCTTTATTCACAAAGTTTATGATGATCTAAGGTCAAGGCTGGAGTGCAGCACAGCATGGATAACAAGAGAACATACTGTCTCAGTACACACACACACACTATATACACACATATATATATATATATATACATACATACATATATTTTTTTGTGCTTGTGGCTGCTATACATATATATATATATATATTTTTTTTTTTTTTTACAATCAACTCAGAGAAACAACTCAGAGGAATTAAACCTTGAAACTTGGTTTGCATATAGGAGAGTGAACCTGGTGTTTCATCACCTCCAAATTCACCTTCTCACACTGCCCTTACAATTAAGTGTAGTGCATTAAACTCCAGGTACAGCTTGGAGATGAAAAGGACAGCAAATAGAGAAATATGTTTGATGGTCTGCGCTGCTTCCTTTTTACTGAAGCTAGAAATCATGTTTTTTGTACTCAATGAAAAAAACAGTTGCATAAAAGAGAAAAACAAGTGTTTACTAGACATTAGTAGTTGCTAAGAAAACATCTGTTACTAAATCTCAAAATTAGCATTATCCTTTTTTTAATCCTAAGTGACTATTAGTTTAAAACACACAAACGATTTGAAAATAAATCTCACAGAGAACAGTAAGGAGTTAATCCCCCACAATCACCTGAAAAATACACAAAAAAGGATTGTGTGTGTGCAGTTACCAGTATATGTGCATGCGTGGGTGGTGGTGGTGGTGGAGGGGGGTTAGAAAAGAAGACTCTAGTTAAAAATTCCCAGTGAGGGAAGTCCTTGAACTACAGCCTGGAGAATCCTGCAGCTGAAACATCAACGCACCTGAGTGAAGCCGAGGGCTGCGAACGCAGCTTCACCTCGAACAGTGTGAGCGCTCAGCTCCCTCACTGCTGCCAGTTCAGGACCCAGGGGGAAACCCAGAGCTGAGCAGGATGAACTTTCTTTATTTCTGCACCATGTTGACAGCAAAGAGGCCCACGTGAGCCAAAACCTGTGTGTGTGTGTATCTACGACGGGAGACAGATAAACCGACAAACTACGAACTATGACTTAATACGGCAGTGTGAAGTGACAGTGTGTATTTCCTGTGCCATTGAGCCAACAACATCTTTCTGCTCCACAAACACTTGCTTACGTTAAGATCTGCAAGGATTCAATAAAACAAGCGTGTGTGTCTGTGTGGTTTTATGTGTGTACCGAGACATGAACAATTCAATGTGCAGCTTCTGTTTTCTCTAAAGGCGACGCGAGTAAAAAAAAAAAAAAAAAAAAAAACATTGAGGGCAACCAAATTAAAAATAATCACATTTAAAGTATTTTATCATATTTTCTCTTCAGGAGTAAATATAATGTCTGTACATGTTTTGGACTTGAGGTGACCGAACATGGTGAGTGGTTCTGAAGGGACTGGATCAGAGATTACGATCACGGGTCTGGGTGGTGACAGCTCAATGGCTCCTTTCTTTGTTTCTCCGCCCTCTTTGCTAACTGACACGCCTCTTCTCTGTGCCAGGTCTGAGAGTCACATTCAAAAGCTTCGGGTCATTTTCCACCCCAATCAGTGGGATACCAGCTGCCCCGGCCACCCTGCAAAACTGAAACATCTTTAGGAGCTGAGGAACGGAAGGTACACGGAGTGCCAGCAGCACTCTCTCTCTCTCTCTCTCTCTGCTGATGAGGAATTTGCAGGATTTGAGAAACAGGAAGATACTTTTTGCATGCATTCACCAAAATATATAGCCAAGGACACTTCAGTTCTCAGTTAAAAAGAAAAAACAAAAAAAAAAAACTAAAAAAAAAAACAAGCCAAGCACATAGACAGGGGGTCATGTGGGGCAGCCTTGGGCAACAGGAGGAGGGGGTTGGGAGATGAGAGTCAGCCTTGCCCTCAGCCATGGCATCCTTTCATTGCCAGCTTCATAAAGCCTGGAGGGAATGAGGTAGTGGGGGCAGGATCTATCTATTCCATTCCCTACCCCTCCATGCAATTTACCCATAAAAATGCACAAATACACACTCACACACAGAGCACAGGCCTCCAAGCAGACAGACAGCCTTACAAAGGGGTGAGATCACTCCCAAATAAAGGCTTTGTTGGTGTGCCAGTGTCAGTGCTGCCCTCTCTGGCCTACCAAAACCTTGGCAGCCAGGTTCGGCCTGTCTGCTGGAAACAACTAGGACAACGGAGTGAATGCCACAATGAAAAATATAGTTTCAGGAAATGCAGCTGGCACTTGCAGAAATAAAAAACACACACACACAAAGGAATATAATAAATAAGGAGGAAGAGGAATAGAACTGCATCTGGCCCACTAGCCTGGTTTCCTACCACGAGAGAGTGCGGAAAGTCTACCTGGCCAAAAAAAAAAACTGTCTGATATATGGGCAATGGAAATGCAGCCACAAGCACAAAAGTGTTGGAAATAAAAACTGGAGTGAACAACTATGTAACGATAACTAAGCATGATCTATCCCCTGAAGCTAGAACTTTCTACATTTAACAGTCTGGACTTGAAGATCTAAAAGAGAAAGGGCGGAAAAAAATATATTGCAAGGCTTATCGATGGTGTCCATGGCAACCAAATGAAGATCATGGAAAGGAGACGGTGAGAGACAGTATAGCCTGGAGTCAGGAGGACCACCTCCTCACCAACTCCCTGCTGAAGCTGCTAGACAACCCACCATCAAGGTGGGAGGAAATAGCAAACAGTCAGAAGAAGAAAAAAAAGGATGAGCCTAAAGGGTGTTTCAAACTGAGAGAATTCTCATTCCTGTTGTTCTGTTTGGTCCAACAAATAGACCAGGCCTGACAGTAAACCAGACATCTGCTGCATACACATTAACTGTCTTTCTCTGCTAATTTTACAGATACAGATAGCTGCTTCATCTGACCTCTTTTAATTGGCTCTTTCTCTAGTTACTGAGGAAAAAGAGAGAGAGAAAGAAAAAGGAGCCTTCTCTTGTTTCCTCTCCGGGACTAAACAATCCCAGTCTAATTTATTTTTTGAGGACAGAATATGTACATGTGTTAATGGGAAAGTTGGATTAAATTAACTATAATTAGTCAAACTGAGACGTGTGCTGAGACAGAGGTATGTTACGTTGGAGACTTGTTCATCGTCGACAAAAAAGTGCTCCTCCCCACACATTAGCCAAAAATACACACACAGACACACATTCTCTCTGCCACCTGGTGCAGTACAACCAGCAACTCTACCGTCTCCTGAGTGCCGACACCCATCACGCTCGCTTCAACCCTCCTGGGCTCAGACCACACCAACACACACAAACTGACAGATGGAAACGGACTGGCCTGACTCTTCTAATCGTGACAACAAGACATTAGCAGACATTTTCCAAGCAGATTTAAATTGTTTGGATGGATTCTGTGGTGTTGAACAGCATGATGAAGACGAGCAGGGTGTTTCGACAGGGGGATATGGTTTATAATCATCAGTTCCCTTTGGGGAGAAGTGCTACGTCTCTGTTTCTTGGTCAGTCCAGGACTCTTAAGGCACTGTAGGTAACTATGAATACCAGATGGAAAGGACCAACAAAAATAACAACAGATGACAATCTTGTGCACAAACCAACTGCAAACAAAAGAGAGAAATTCAGACCAAAATCTTGACTTTTGTTCAGTTTTCTTGAAAGTTCCAGCGGGTATTTTATATAGACATCTGTCCACCAAATGTTACCTTTCATGTTGTAGCAGCACCGATTCACTGATTCTGCTCAGCAATTCTGGTGCTTTGGATTTGATTAAGTCATTGTGTTTGTTGCACTATTAGTGAAATTAAAAAAGCATGTTGAAATCGGATCTGAATGGCCCTTGAACTGTAAAGACCAACCTATCAATAATCATCATGACTCAACTTTTCTTTTTAATGATCTAAATACAACTGGATATGTGGACTAATGAACTTTGGCTTTTCGGTTTGAAGCAGAAAGTCAGACACCTCGAGATGTTTCCATGACACCAAGTAAAACAACATGTGATTACAGAGGTACTTACATTTCCTCAGGCTCGCCCTGAACTTAATTTCATTCCGTTTCTACCTGTTTCTTCACAAGCAGAACCTTTCGTGTTGAACAAACTGAAGTTGGTACTTTTTCTAAACCTCCTCTTTCATCACGTTGTTTCCTCTAGCAAGAAACAGGAAATGAATCCTTGGTCACAATGACCTATACCAACACAGTATGATTTTCCCGTTTCCTACAACATCTGGAGTTGGGGAACAGTCCTTGAGGCAGTGCAGGTAGTTGTTAATGCTGCGGCATCGATAACTTGCTGAATCCTTGAGAATGAGGTGATTTTCAGTCGTACGCTGGCTGCAGAGTTCTTGTTCTCTTCATACGGGTGTGTTGGAACCTTCCTCTTGTCTACCGATGATGATGTTACGGATATTTTTGATGTGTAAGGTGAATGAACGGCCTCCCATGTGCAACTCACAGCAATTTCAAGTCATTGTTGTCAAGATCCTCCGGATGTTAGCACAGTTTGTCGGGGAATATTCGTGGTGGAGGTCCAGTATCTCCAAAATTCTGTGTGTTGATTATCATATCTGGTCAAAAATTTGTGATTTGTTCGTTGAGTTAGACCACAAGTCGGAACGGACCGGAACACCTTTGCTGAGCTGTGTTGCCTTGCGCATCATAAACAATGAGAAGTAAGTGTAATATTCAGAGGGTTTGTGTGGCAGGCTCGTGGAAAATCTTGAAGCAGACCATTGACCTGGTCACAAATTTCTGAACATGCTATGAACAATAGATTCTTATAGAGCTGCTGTAAGGCTGCATTAAGGAATCAGTAGGAAACGGTCAAAAAATTGTTCATAGCACGTTCCCAGTTGTTAGTGCGTGTCATTGTGACTGAGGATTAAGGGTTTAAGATTATTCAACCAGCGCTTTCATTTGTTGGCATCATTCAATGGAAAATTTGACCTTGCTTTGACTGCAGCGTCACTGTGTATAAAAAAAATTTAAACCAATTTAAAAAAACAAAAAAACTAAACAGAAACATTGAAGCGTCACTGAGACATAACCTGGACCTTACCTGCTAAAACACTTATACTGGATCACTGTTAGGCTGCTAAGAAGGGACAACTTGAGTCCGCCTTGTTAAAATGATTAGCTCCACCTCATAAAGTAAATACTCTGTAGCATATATTTACACACAGGGATCCAATTTTCTGAGATAATGAAATGCCAAGAACAATTTGATCAAAGTGCTACACGAGTACAGAACTAAAAAACTTTTATGTAACATTATTTGACTAGTTTCTTTGACACTAACTTTAGTAGCTTCACTCTGCTATATTTTGCAATTGCATTTACGTATAAATGACTCCAACCTGTATTTTTCTGTGACAGTTCACCAGGGCAATGCAAAGCAATCTGAGCTCAGACTAGCACTCAGCAAACACATTTTTTTCTTACTCGCTTAGAATTGCAAGCGGTGTATCTTGTTGAGAACACAGAAAAAGGACATCAATGTATTAAGGGATGCGTGTAAAGTCCCTTACCTGCATGTTCCAGAAGCATCTTGGCGATGTCCATGTGTCCATTTAGCAGGGCATCATGCAGAGGACTGACTCCACCAACCTGGCCATTGAGGATGGGGGCAGGACGATGATGGAGCAAAGCTTTCACACACTCAGTGCTTCCATGGTTACATGCTTCATGGAGAGGGGTCCAGCCTGCATGATCTACATGCCAAAACATATAACAACAAGCAGACAAACAAACTTACTCTAAACAAAAGGTAAAACTTAGTTTACTTGAGACTCAAATGAATATTTCTTTTTAAAGTTTAAATCTTTGATCAAACCATCAGATTCAGATAGGTTATCCCTCGTACACACAGTCTGTAGCTAATTATTAGTTAGTGTTTAGAAATAAAGACTTGATTTAATGGCAAAGAGAACAAAACAGCAGAAATGTACATAAAAAATGCAGGATTATTAGATAAAATAAACAGAACAGCTTTTAAATGACACCAAACCAAAAACAATATTATTATGTCTGAAATTATGGTTTGAAAATTGGTCATGTTCTTATTTAAGTGGTTATAAATAGGCCACTAACCCATTAACAACTGTTGATTTACATAAAAAAACACAAGATTAAAAAAAAGGGTGACAAAAAAAACTTTGAAACAACTGAAATGCCCTTTACTAGTTTTTAGCACCTATTTTTTAGCAATTTAATGCAAGAAAATAAAAGTTGAAACAAAAAAAGCACATTACCATCATTGGAATAACAACATTTTCACCTGTAAACAAAAGACTCTGTGATCCAAAAGCGCTGCTTGCATCTAATGTAACAAAGGGCCCATTTTACTGAAAACTGGGACGTTATGGTGCTAATTTTGTGATTTTACCAATTATACTGCAGCACAATCTCAAGGTACCAAATTAAACTGCTTTAAATGATAATTTCTGAATGATAGAAACCTTTTAAAACTATATGTCCATCAAAAAAGAGCAAATTATTATATTTGACCCAGAGAAGATAGAAAAAGTTCCACCAGAATGTCAAAAGATGCTCCAAAAACTCAACGAAATGCCTGTAAATCTATAAATCAGAGACTCCAAACCCACTTTGCTTTCTTTCTAGACAATTTAGCCAAAGGTTAACCCCAGTGATGACGCGCACTTACTCCTGTTTCCTAGCTTCTTTTCCTACCCCCCAACGTTAATCGCCCTTCGAAACCCCGAAGCAAAATGCGAGCACAGCGAGACAACAGTGAAACACAGGTTTCAAAAAGTAAAGAGAAAGAAAAACATGAGAAAGTCTTACCTTTTACATTAACGTCTGTTCCAGGAAGCTCCAGGATCTGCAGCACCGTCTCTACTTGGTTCCTCTTGCAAGCTCTGTGGAGGAGGGTTTCTCCTTCGACCAGGACACGCACGACGGACAAACACACCCAAGCGAGAGGAAAGAGGCGGAAGAGAAGAGAGAAATCCTAAATTAGGGTGCGCCTGATGTCCTTCCCATTGTCCCCCTCCTTCCGTTTAATGTACACACCAATAAAAGTCCACCGAAATGTCCCCAAACACATTAAAGAGAAATTCTGACCTAAAAAGAAAAGTGCGACCCACCAATGAGGATGCGATTTAAAGAGTGATGAGAGAAGGGGGGGTGATCTTCAAGGGGGGAATGGGAGGAAAAAAAATGACTGATGAATATTTGGGTTAATTTGCCACCCTCTTTTTTTTATTTTGCAAACACAAAGATTTTCAGCTTGGACTAAGTTAATATCGGGGCAGACGCCGGGTGAAGAAATGGAAAGCAAAGACAGAAGTCTTGCTTCCTGTCTGCTCATCCCTAAATTCTTACTTGAGAAGAAGTTATGGTAGAGAGCCCCCGCACAAAGACTCTGAAAGGGTTCTTTTACAGATTTTAGGTTCAAAAGCTCTGCTGGGCTTTCCCGGTGACACCACGTGATATTTATTCAGTGAACTACCAGCAAAAAAGAGAGAGAATAAAAAAAAAAAAAGAAATCAAAAGATTCAATTTACATTTTTAAACAGATTTTTTTCTTCCACCCTTCCTCCTTGTCTTCAATACATTCCTGACTTTTTAATACAATATAAAATCAGGATTATTTCAAGGGGCCGAAGCCCCCTCTTTTCATGTGTGGCTGAACTTCAGAGGGAAAGTTAAAGGCTAAGCATGAGCGACTCGGTGCTTGCAAGTATAATACAGAAGTGCAAAGCCTGTAATAAATGCTTTACTGGTTCTCCCCAGGACGCCATGCCCGTACAGGGGCACCACATGAACGCACACAGAGCAAAGACTGGGGCGAAAATAAGGGGACGAAGAGGTATGAAAAAAAAACGGTGATAGTTTGAGTGAAAAGGTTTCAAGGCAGGTGGTTAAAATATTGAGATCGTCTCCATTTTAAAGAACGTCTTTCTTCTATGAAGTGTCTTTGTGACAGCAGACACGCACAACAGGGATGAAACACCTGCAGGTGGTTCGAAGGTCAAAGGGAAAGAAATAGCTCAACAAAAGTTTTTTTGAAAAGAACATTTCTTAATAACTAGTTTGGAGCTGTTTAATACAGAGACAAAAAAAGTTACTGTTTGGTGTAATATTTGTATTTAACCGTCTTTTTTCTTTTATCTATCCTACCTCAGGAAAAAATGTCCAACAGCTGATATGTGATTAAAGGTTGACTGAAATGGGCTTTTCAGTGGACGTTGCAGATCTTCATAAACAGGGTGAATGATGGCTGACATAACGTGTGGATGGTGGGTTGCAGTGAACGTGCTACAGCAGTTGGGAATCAGCTAAGTAAGAACAGGCATATGAGACTCCCTCCGCATGTGACTGTTTTACTACCTCAGAAAATGCTTTCCATGCATTCACTGTTAAAAACATCACATACAATGAAATCTTGACTCTTCTTCTGTCCCACAACAACTGAAAACAAGATGTCCTCACTATTTTACACCTTTTGTTACAAGAACATCCTTTGAGGAATTCCTCGATTCTTCAAGCATCATCTTCCACAGCCTCCACCTGGGCTTTCTGAAATATTCTCCTCTGGATTTTAATTTGGAGTAGCTTACATTTGAAACCAAGACAGATATTTTCTTTGAGCCTTTCATCTTTTTTGGGTTTCTCTGCTTTTACATCACAGCTCTTTTTATGTTGGTAAATTAACTTGTAAATAGTTGATCCCAACATTTCTTCTGAGTAAAAGGATCCTGGCTACCACCAGTGGTACTTGAGCCACATTTGAGAACCCCAGTAGAAGAGAATTCAGTGTTGTACATGATGGCAACCCTTTAAAGTTAAAATAAAGTAAAAAAAAAAAAATATTTGAGAGAGACACAAAAATACATATCTGTTGCTCACAACCGAGCAGACGTTCAGGTGCATCAGGTACTATAAGTCAATTAGTGAAATAAACTTAGACATATTTCCAAATTAAAGAATCAAAAGAAACCAAACAAAGAACGGAGCCAAACCCAAACCGCAGTTCTAAATGATTAAAGCTGCACGATGTGGTCTGTCAGGGTTCTTCCAGGGCGCTGAGACGCTGTGATTAAACAACCATTCCACTACACCCCATGTGTACACATCCTTGCAAATGCCAGGGCCAATCCACGCAGTGTTAAATCACTTTAATGGCTCCAATTTGGACACAACGCCTCTATTATAGGGGTAATTGCACGCTCAGCATTTACAAGCACAGAAAGGATAAATCCGCTTGTCCTTTTCTATAAATCCCACGTTTCTCACTTTAATAGAAAAGTTAAATGTATGTGTTGCTCTTTATATCCCTCAGTCTGCTTGCTACATTCCTGTAAAGTGCCGCCTGGTCTGTTGATACCCGAATTAAAAAAAAAAAAAAAAGCTGCTGCAATCCTGCAACAATGTTATTTGTTAGTCTTAAGGAGATATTCTGTGCTCAAGTGTTGCTACATTTTAAACTATTTGAATATTTCTAGTGTCACTGCTTTAAAGGCAAAACCCCATAATAATTTTACATAGTTTAGATACTAAACCTTCACCAGTGTTGGAAAAAAAGGCAACAAACATTAAAAACATTCTTTAGCCCCTCTTTTTTTTTTTCTACGAAAACTATCAACATTTGGTCTTAAACAATATTTATAATCTGTGAAACTATGAAAACTGACTGATAGACACATTATAGGTATTTTTTCTTCTTCACTTTTTTCGTGTGAAACAGTGTGGGGGGAAAAAATAGGACATCCAAACATTGTTTACAGTAAATCAATACCTGGCTTGAAAGAGAAGAGAAGAAGACTGGTGAAGGTCAGTAAACTCCAACGTACAGACTGAAAAACATTCTTAACTATTGGAGAGAAAAGACTGTCAGTTTATCACAAATCTATACGAAAAGATAAAAAAAATCTAAATCTAACATAGCTGGAGAAGAAAACCTTGCAGCTGCAGACATCGTGGGTGTTAAGGGACTTTACAATATCAGACAGCAGCTGTTGAATTAACTTTTAAAACGTGATGTTCAGGAACAAATAGACTAAAGTCCTGAACACAACAGGACAAATGTGCAGAAACGAACTCCTGATCAAGTGATATATCAGTAGTTACATCAGAATATTGATCATTCACAAAAACTACAATAAGAAACAATAAATTGGATGCAAAGGCAACTTTTACTCATCATTTATCAGAAACACTTTGTAAACTTTGGAAAACAGCAAATGAGAGATATGTATTTGTTTTAGTTTATAAAATACTTTCCTTGTATGGAGTCATGGTTTTATATATATATCTATATATTTATTTATTTATTTATTTTTTATTTCAGGTCTAAACTGAATAAATAGGCACAATTTTAGCTAGAAAGCGTTGACTGAGTGACAGCAAGAGACCTTTAAATCTTGTCTAAATTTTAACTTTAAAATAAAGAAGAACAAAGTTAAAACCAGCAATTATTTTATGGCATTTAACATGTTTAGCTAGGATCCTCAACAAAGGGCTTAAGTATATTAAAAGTGTATTATTTTTATAAATTTTTATTCTTATTTTTAACAAAAATGTAAAAAGTCTTTTAATGACTGAATATTGACATTAACTGTTTGTTTGAGTGACGACGTGCAGCAAAGTGAAACAGGATTCAAAACTCAGCAGTTCTTGTTTGACAATCTACTTGCTATTTGGGCTCATTAAAATTGATATTCGTGCTGAGCTTCCAAAAAGGAAAAAAAAAAAAAAAAACGTGCAAAACTGAAAAAGAGAAGTTGCTCCCAAATTCCCCGAACCCCTCTGAGCAACAGTGACAAAGAGAGAAGCCTTTCCTTGTGGAAAGTCAGATGATGCTCTAAGACAAAGATGTGTGGAACACAAGAAAGTGAGCTTACACATGTGGGTAAAAGCGCCTGTAAGAGGAAAAATAAGAAGGGAGAAAAAAGGGGGGATGAGAAGGGGAAGGGATGAGAGGGCGAGAGGGGAGGATGCTGTGCCAATGGTTCATCAAAAATTAATGCCAAACGCATCGGTATAGAGCTCACGTAGAAGAAAAACAACACATGCCAACAGCCTTGAGTCTCCTGCCTCAGCCTTCCCTCCTTCGGTGCCTTTCCTTTACCCTCCACCCTTCCTTTGCACCGACACGGGGCCTTTCTGATCAGGTGGAAGAGGGAGATATGAGCTCTGACACTTTAGAGAGTTCACACCAAGTGCAATGCCTACAACTGCAGGAAGTTCCACTGGTGTAGCCGCAGTATATTCACAGCTGTACCCTAATTGCTGCATTTAACAACCCTAAAAAAAGAGATCTGAATCACACTTTGCAGACAAAAGGGTTTGTCTTTTTTTTATCTGTGTCCATGTCACTTTTCTTTCTTTAAAAAGGAAAGAAAGAAAAATCACAGTTTGGCGTTTTAACGGGAGAAGAAGAAAACCCAAATCAAATCAAACATTTGTACTTTAAAAACTCCTTCCTGGTGACTAAAGAGCTTCAATTGGAAATTCATGGACTTAAAAACAAGGAAATAAAAGCTGATACACATGACACAACACAAAAAAAATGAAACTTTAATAAAAAAAACATCCCCTCCAAGGAAAATAAAGATATTGTAGCTAATGGACTCAGTCCATTAAAGACCTCAAAAACAAACATCACCAACTTCAAATCTCTCTTAAAACAAAGTGAAAGCTGGTGAAGAGAAACTAGAACCGGGCTTTAATGGACAAATCTTCACAAAATGAAGATCCAGATGTGATAAACTCTGACTGTAACGCACACGGCGGCCCTGCTGAATCACCCAAGTTGTTCTTACAGCCTAATAGAAGCGAAGCAACAGCCAACGCAAATCAATCACTCTCTCCGTACGTCACGCGCTCTTCAATAAACTCAAAGTGATGACATCATGTCCTTTTTTTAATGATGACCCAGTGTCGTGCATCAGTCCATTAAAAGTCAGCATCTTGCAGATGTAAAGCTATAATGTCAAGCAGCTGCTTGAGTGAGTGTGAGTGTGTGTGTGTGAGTGTGAGTGTGTGTGTGTGTGTGTGTGTGTGTCATACCTGCTGCGTTGACTCTGTTCAATCCTCTGAGTGTATTCTCATTCCCTGAACTCACTTCTTTCTGGGTTCTGTAAAGCCAAAAACCCCAGAGTGAGAGTGTGTGAGGAAATACAGACAATTAATAATAAGCTCATCAAGTTATTCAAATATTTATTACCCACGATTCACCTAAACAAGTTAAACCCTTCGATGACTGAGACGAGCAGCGCGACAGCAACAGGGACGCAGTTAAAACCCTCGTCGCTGTACAGTAAAACATACAAATGAATCCCTGGTGGCGTGAAATCGTCTCATATATCTGATGATGTCTGTCAAACCTCTCACTGCATGGGTCACACACACACACGCACACACACACAACTTCCAATCCTCCATCCCTGTCTTCAAAGTAGTTTTCCATCCCACTTAACAACTCAAACGCAGAGAGATGAAGAATGCGATGTGAGCAAGCACATTAGGGAAAATAACTGGTAAAAGAAAGTGAAACCTCTTCAAAGTGTCGGCGTGCTAATAGAGCCGGGCTGTCACTAGTCCTGCGTGTGCGTACCGAGCATCTGCCGGCACCCAGCCTGACGCGTGTCTTCTGTGCCCGTGTGTACGTCTGCGCACGCGTCGCACTGAAGCGGAGTGCCATCCGTATTACAGGGAAGAGGCTTGTTCGCTGGTAATTGGGTTGTTCAGAAGCCAGGAAGGAGCTGCCAGCAGTGAGGAGGAAACACACGTCCTGTCACGTTGCTTGTTATTAGCGGGGACAAGGCTGAGAAGAGATGAGATGAGCTCGGAGTGTACGCGCGCGCGAGGGAGAGATCCCGTAACGCCGTCTTGTGATGAGGACACAGCGTTTCCTCATCTCCAGCCGTTTCACCTGAGCGCTCCCACCGTCCACACACGCTGACAGCAGTGGTGGATAAAGGTTTCTAGGATTTGTATTTTGGGAGGCCAACATACAGTCAGAGGTGTAGGTATCGGGTTTGGGTCTGGAGCAGGGCGTGTCCCATGGAGGCCAGTTCAAAAGAAAGACAATGAGCAATAATAACAGTGTTTCATATTCAGTGTAGCAGCAGGAAGAAGCGACGCACAGCAGCAAACCTTCCTCTGCTGCTTTTTAAAGTTTCAGCTCATACAATCAACATGATCTCACTTGTTTTATAAAATCAGATATGAGACCAAATATGACACTGTTAGATTTTTGCTAATATCTTTTAAATGAACATATACTGACCGCCAACGTGTACGTTTTCTTCCCAACTGAAGAGCAAAAGAAGTTTTAACTGTGATTTTAAAACAAGGAATTTTTTTATTTTTTATTTTATGATGATGAAAACGATGTGCTGAGCAGTTTTTTTTTTTAAGTCAGCAGGAGAAAAACTTGAGTTTAATTACAGTTTCCCTTCTGCTAACTGCGCTCAGCATCACGCAGACAGCCGGTGGGTTAAACGGTCATCTCAACAGTCGGTCAATCAGTCGCCCTGTCAGCTCAGAGCAGCTTTGGACTCGTGCCCTGACGGGAACTGGTCTATGAGAGCGGATAAAACACATTCACCATCTCTGTGATCTGACCACAAAAACCTCAAGCAAAAGAAAAAAATAAATAAAAAGAGAAAAAAAAAAGATAAGTAGCTGTGACTCTATGTTCTCAGCATCTTTAACCTCTGTGATTCTTTAGAATAAAAATAATATAAAAAGCTAAAATTCCATTTGAGATATTCAAAATTTCTTGTCTTTTTTTTTCTTGAGTCGTTGAAGTTTTTTTCAGTAGAAAAGCTTTAGTTTTCATGAAATTCTTTAAGATGAAGGCTTTCTAAATGCTTCCACAAAAGATTAATTGATTAAGAGTGTCGAGTTCATTGAAATTATGTACAATATCATGAATTCAAGCATGAAAGTGAGGAAACAAGATTTGCTTTTGGTTTCTGTCCTCGATTTATCACAGGCTTTGTTATTTTGGTTTCGTTCTTTCTTTTAGGGTCAAAGGATTTTACATGCCCTTTGGCACTTCTTTATCTCATCCGCACAGACTTGGATTCTATGTTTTATTCGGTTCCACTCGTGTCTGTGTCAAAATTAACTAAAGCAGTGAAGAAAAAGTGTTGAGAAGAGAGAGAAAGAGAGAGAGAGAGAGAGAGAGAGTGGTTATTGGGTGGGGGTGGGGCTGAGTCTGGTCAGTGCATGAACCAGTAGCCTTCACATGAACCTGTTCCCCGGTGACTCCTGCTCTTCTGCAGGCCAACTACCTGCTGGTGGAACAGCAGATGTCTGATATGAAGGGAATGGAGGGGGGGGGGGATCATGAGTGTGTGTGTGTGCAGAAGATTGCATCAAAAGATCAAAAGAGGGATTTAGCAAGTCAAGGAAGGTGGCGAAGGGGAGTGGACGTTCAAGAAGACACAAGGCCTGATGGGAAATCCAAGTCTATCCCTTTTCAAACCACACGGTTTAGGTGTGAGGAGGGGCTTAACCTCCCCGTGTACCCCTCCTGTCAGCCAGCACACACTGATAAGATCAGACCTGGGCATGACCCATCACATGCCAAGTCCTGGCGGTCTGACTGACCTCCACATGTCTGTCTCCAGCTTTCCCTCAACGCCTCCCCCCCTCCTCACCCCTCCACACACACACTCTTCTTCACTCTTCCTTTGTTTCCTTTCCACTCGTGTTTCACACCACATCTTTTACATTCACCTGTTTTGCTTCATACCGAGCTGTCTGTCTTTAAACTACGTGGGTGGAAACGTGACAAAGGAGGCGTCGCAGCAGCTGGTTGAATAGTTCTGTTACTTAGACAGAGACAAAAAGCAGATGAAACTACCTGGACACATCTGAAGCTTAAAACAAGAAGGATAAAATCCAGATGTTTAATGTCAAGACAACACTTTTGCTAAGCGTGTCAACATTTTAAGGAGTTTTGTGGACACAGTGAAACAATAGAGCTGCTATCAGTTGATGAAATACACTCCTTTGTTTTGCTCCAGGCACTTTTTGAGACTCTAACCTGACAAAGGTATTGACAGAAGGCTGCGTGTAACTGACCTGTCGGTCCCTGGACTGGTGCAGTGGTGTGAGGGGGGTCCATCCCCACTGGGACTCTGAGCTAATGTTCCCAGAGCAGGCAGGTAAGAAAGCACCTGTCAGGAGTCACAAAGACACATACAGGGTTAGTCAGGGCCTTCACACTCCACATGGAAGGAGGGGTCACTAATAATAATAGTTTATTTACAGATCAGGATGTTTTATCAGTGTTATTAAACACAGAGTTGATCATTTTCTTCTATTATAAGAGCTGCAGTAAAAATAAATGCTAAAAGACAGACTGTAAAATAGATTATTTACTAATCTAAATGAATAATAAATACAATTCTACACAATGACTTCCATTCTGAACTTAACTTGGTTAATTATTTGCCATTTTGAGATATTACAGGCAAGTAGAATCCAAGAAGTCATGCTTATGTTTTTATTTCTAATAGATTCTGATTTATTTGCTTTTTAATATTTTGAAGTGTGAATTCATCCTTATATTGACCATCACGAGCTCCGCTGCCCTTTAAGTGCACGACTTTGAAAGTTTAACCCCCAAAATGGAGGAATAAAAGATAAACACCTACTATTTTCCTGAGAGAGAGTGGCTCATCCCCCACTGTGAATCCATTTCTGCAGCAGAGGTTCCTGAATATGGCATCTGCCATCACCAACCGAAGCCTGGAGGAGCGAGCGCCGGCAACCAGCTCCACCAGAACAGCAGGAGATGAGTCTAAGAGGAGACATGTGACTTCAAGTTAAGTGTGTGAAACAAATAAACTGCTTTTAATATTTTTTTGAATTGTTTTTTTTACCTCAGCGTTAAAAAGAAAATCATGCACAAGATTAATTTAAAGATGAAATTAATGGTTCATACCCTGGCTAATAATTGCAAGATGCTCTGACAGGTCTTTGAGGCCTTTTTCCACCAGGCACTGATTCAATCTGAAGTGCTGCTGACACCAGAACTCCACCAACACGGACAGCAGATGCAGCAGAGTGTCTGTCAAATGCAGCTTCTCCTTTCCCTCCCGCTCGTCCTTCAACGAAGACAAACCGCATCACAACAGTGGAGCAAGAAAGCTCGAAGAGGAACGGGGAGGACAAAAATCCCCACAGTTCTTTGAGTCCTATGAGTGGGTCATAATTTTTTTCAGTAAAATAAAAAAAGGAAGAAAGAAAAGGGAAAACATTTACGGTCATGGCAGACTGCAGTATGAGCTGGGTGAGCTGCTTCACAGCACGGGACAACAGCGTGGAGCGTTCCCACACAGTCCAGAAGGCTCCGTATATCAATGAGCCAGAAGACGATGCGGACGGGATTCGTGTTGCCTGGAGCAGCATAAAATCTCTGAAGGAGGGAGAGTTAAACACAGTTATACATTTAAATCAGTCAAGGTGACACAAGGATATTCTTTACTAAATAATACACTGGTTTGTGTAAGTTGTTACCCGCTGGTGAGGGAGTGAAGTTCCCCCTGAAAGAGCTTGAGGCAAAAAGAAAGGACGTCATAGTGGAAATCCACCAGCGCTGGCAGGGCAGGTCCAGGTAACGGGTGGCAGGTGACGCTGCTGGACAGGCAGTACCTTGTCGATCACACATGGGAATAAATATAATCTAATTATATTAATTAATTAGTTAATTAATTAATCTAATTATATTAGATTAGAGACTTTTAAAAATAAGAGAAATCCTAATACGTGGCGCTGAAGATTACCTGATGGCTGTCTCCAGAAAAGGCCACAGGCCCGTCTTACAGTGAGGACACTGCAGCACTTGAGCGTAGTATTTTTTCACAGTGCTGGGAGCCAGCCACGGAGGGTTGGTAAGAAGCAGGTTCTGCAGAAGCAGGTGGAAATCTCTCAGGAAGATAGACGTGGCGTTACCCTGCAGGATGTGCACACAACCACCGAGCTTCAGCTGGTTTGAATATTTACATGACTTGTATCAAATTACAATACGGCGTCATTTTGACTAACTCTTGCTGAAAAAGAATCATCAGTTTAGTCGTTTTCTCATAGAGAGAAAAGTAAGTAGGGTCCTGCCGCTCTGAGAGAGAAGCGAATGTCTGCTGCAGACATTCAAAAATGTTGTGAAACCAGGGATCTATTTGAACAATCCCCCCCTCAGGCTCATGCAACAGCAGCAGGTGCAAATTTTTGCAGTCTGGTAATTCCAGTCCTACCTGCTGTGCATACTCTAAGAGGGAGATCAGGTACGTCGCTGGTGGCAACAGACCAGGGAACGCAGCACTTCTGATTGAGTCCAAGGCTTCGATGAAGAGACCGCACTCTATCATGCTTCTGACATTGCTGAAGTCTGCAGCTATTGCCTGGAGGAGAAACAGAACAATGGTAAAATGAAAAAAAAAAAGAAAGAAAGAAGTATATGGAAAGGAGGAAGAAACATGGCACTCAAAAAGACAGATGGCAGTATGAAGAGAGGGCAGGAGGGTAATGGAAATAAGTAGTAAATGGGCATCAAAAGTTCCTGAGGGTCATTTCTGACCCTCGCTTATTGGCAAATAGCATATGGACTGAGAAAGTCCTGAATGGAAATACAAGAGCACTTCTAATAGCAATCTGACAGACGTCCACTTGGGTAAAGTATGGACAGGACGGTGAGGAGTATTGTTAATAGGTCTGCCAATCAAAGCTCTCAGAGGTGGTTAAATCAGTGACCTGCTTTTGATGCGCCCTTGCTCCTGATGTCACTTTCCATAGAAATGTATGACATAAAGGAAATTGAATGACCTGATCTGCTTGATGAAACACAGAGTTATCTTGTAGATGTATGTATAGCAGTGATCGTGTCTGTGGGCAGTTGTGTGTGTGAACGTCTCGTACTTGTGAGTTGGGACGATGAGAGTCGTGGTAACCCAGAAACTCGAGGAAGCAGAGTCTCGGTCGTCTCTGTTAAGGAAAAGCTACAGTTGAGCTGCTGAGGACAAACCAGACTAACAACATTAATCAAGTTGTTGAATAGTGTTCAAATCTGCGTGTGGAAAGAAAACACACACCTCCTTCTTGATCACAAAGCTTCTGAGCTCTGCCTCCAGATTAGAAAAGTCAACGTCCAGACAATCGGCTTTTGTCTCTGTCACGTAATTGTCTTTAATGTTGAAATTCATATCAAAACAATTGCTCTGTTAAAATAATAATAATAAAAGAAGATTAGACTGTTTCAGCTTTTTAAATGACTTTGGATTTCTAAAAGGTCTCGCAAACGCCAAGGCCAGGAAGTTTATAAAAATGCTTCGGGTCTCTCGTGTATCCTGTAAAAAAAAATACTGTAATACAAGGAATTTGTCTTGGATGAAGCTGCAGAGAATAAATCAAAGTATGAATAACAAACGTAATAACCAGCAATTAAACTGAAAGTTAGAAAGACCAACTTACCCCAAAAAGGTGCTGGACTATGTGGCTCACTGGGTAACAAGGAGCATCATGGGATTTCGATGTTTCTGTAACAGGTTTTGCCATGACATGAGTGATGGAGGTGAACGTGGGAGGAGGACAGTTGTACACTTCTGCTCTGCCAGCTTTCAGGAGCCTGAGTGACAATAAAGAAAAGCACATTTGTTGCTGTTTTTTCACTCGCAGCTTTATTAACACACTTTATCTGAGTAAAATTCTATCAGACCTTTTGAACATGGCTCTCCTGGTGGGCTCCTGAACCATGAGGAGAACTCTCCAACCCTGGAAAGCACCTGTTATCCTCCCATTGGTCACCTTCTCCCTCCACTGTCTGACAGGGTACAAAGCAGCTGAGGAAGGTGGGAAAATGGCCACTTCGTACGGGCCTTCTGCCAGCCAGGAGCCGTGCTTCACACTGTCCAACACATAGTCCGGAGTCACAACCCACTTCCCTGGGATACGTGAACAACAACAAGAGACAATCAGCAGTTGTATTTAAGACAAAAACTCAGTAACATACTGCTTATGTTTTAAACATTTACTATCATCAAAATCAGAATTTTAATAAAGACTGACCTGCTGCACAAGCTGCCAAAAACTTCTCACTGGATAAAACTTGGGGGATTATCAGATGGGTACTGCTGTGTTTATATACCTGTAATATAATAATTTCATACCTTTACTGACATGTAACAGGAGAGTAACTGAACAAATAGAGCAAGAAAACCCTGTCGACTCATATTCGATTTAGCAAAGCAAGACACTTCAAGAAAACTCAGAGCAAACAACATCACTCAAAAAAAAAAAAAAAAACCTGAATGTCAACGAAAGGCTTTACGCGATCAAAACAAAATCATTCTGTAACAATGAGGACATCTTAATGAATTAGCTATTATGAAAACACCTGTCAGAACTTTTGTAGTTACTTGGTTGCGTAAGGTACTTGAACCTAAGCTGAACTATAACTATATACAAAACTGTGAAACAATTAGCTGGAGGCAAACTTTAATTACATACAAACAGCGCATACCAGCTGTTTACGCACTGTAGGATTTAAAGGTGAAGTAAGTGATATACAGTGATCAAAGCAAAGGTTTATTCAACTTGGCTGTTTCTTTATTAACACAAAACTTAACAGGAGAATGTTGCTATGGGAACTGATAGGAAATCACAATTTAAACTGATCACTATCTGATTGTTATCTGTTTTGATATATAATACATCAATATAGAATGACTCATGTTAAAACTATTTCACATTTGATACCACTTTGTTTGCGGTTCATCTGCATTTTCCTTATTTCCCCAAAAACTTGTTCCAGAATCTCTACTCACCGAGCCACCGATGTATTTCCCACCCAGCTGGTAGATTCCTTTAATCAAAATTCTCTTTTTTTCACGGGTTTTGATTCCAGAAATCTGGAAAATGTGTCTGCAGCTCTCCATCCTGTCAAGACAACTGCAACAGAGTCAAAATGAGATTAAAGTGAATAAGATCAATAACAGAATAAGTAGGTCACACTATTTGCCGAACATTACAAACACAATGCTGTAATTCTTGTTTGACTTGACTTTGTCTTCAGTTGGCAGAGCTACTAAAACTTTCTGATCACTAAAAGACTGACAAAAGACAAATGATTATCATCATCATTCATGGAACTTGTTTACACTTTTTAAAGTTAAAAATAATGATTTAAAGAAAATCTATGTTTTCTAGGTGTCATGACTAGGATTTTAAGCAAGTGTGTTTGAAAAGTTCCCAGAACTTTGTCTGACATATCTTCACTTTCATCCGCTGAGTCCTTTGATTGATATTTTGAGATCAAAACATCCAAATTCATCTGATCTGTTAACATCTGAGAATATGGAGCCCCTGGAAGATATAATCATCCCACTGAATACATGCGTTTTACTACAAGGACACCAATAAATGTAACAAAGATGCCAATTTTCTCTAAGGAGACGATTAAATATTGAGTATAAGTTATAACGTTTGCAAAATATATCAGCCAACTTTACCTGATTACCTGGATATAAAAAAAAACAAACAAAAAAACTTTAGCGTGACATATACAGATGCAGCTAACTTAGTGCATTTTATAAACATATGTGTTACTTTTCACACAGTTTAACTTTTTTCAGTGCATAAACAGTAAAAGAATCAGCTGATCGATCCTCGTGTAGTTGTACCTTTCTCACAGCACGATGACTCCCCCTTACATTCTGGCGCGCCAAAATTCTCGCATTGCACTCCCGTTCAAATACGAGTAAACAACCAAACAAACAAACACACGATTTAAATCGCTATTTGGTTTCCCCTATCTGACTATATACTCAACTTTGCTGACACATGTACACAATGACGTTTCTAATTCATGTAAGTACAAGTTACATTTCCGTCTGATGCTTCTACAGCTTCTACACGATTTACTGAACTATAATATTGAAAGGGGTAGTTCACATGAATAGACGTGTTTTCCATGTTATTTAGACAAACAACTGACGGTTTTTTTAAATAATTAAAATTATAACGTAAAGTTGTGTTATTTTATGAAATATTCAATTTCATAGCTACTAAATTAACGTGCTAACTTTTCGCAGTGTGTTATAACTGTCCCCCGTTAAATATGTAGGTTGGTACATCCCATCAACCGGAAATTACAACAAACTACTTCCAGGTTGTTGTCAGGGACGCTTTCATTCCGCGGAACTAACAAAAACAACACAATAATCAGTCTGACCGAATAACGGGAATATTTTGTTGTTTCCATCGCATGAAAATAATCGATATTTCACCCAGAGGCTATATTTATAGAACCACGAAGCGTTGTGTTCTCCGTCATGGGTTGTTACACTAAATAACGCTTGAAGTCACAGTAATGCAAATATCTGCGTTTCATCGTTGTGTTTTAGCTACAAATCACTGCCGCGGATCAGAACAGAGGCTGCAAATGTCGTTAGCCTGATTTTGGTCAGGCTGAAATGGATTAACAAGGAATGGATTAACGGGGAGCTTGTAAAAGGTAAATCAGTCACTGTGTGAATAAACATCGGCTTTTATTTGACACAAACACGGACATACAACAAACATGATGTTTCTTTATTGTAAATTTGCACTATTTTGCGAAAGAAATAGGAAACTTGTTTAAAAGCCTGTCAATAGTCAAGTATGTGTCACACACACAGTAAATAACATGTTTATACTCCATTCCATATCTGAATAACCTGCAAACTATACGAATCAGACTCATTTAAGATTTAAACTGAAGCAACGTTTGGATTTGGACTCATTATTTAGGTGATCAGTAACGCTGTGTTGAATGTGTGATAGTATCAGAAACCCCCACACAATCTGTCTGCGTGCTGATCTCAAATAGGAGCTGAGAAACTTCTGGAGATATTTTTTTGTCAATAAAACAACATAACAACTAAACATATTTGAGTACTCATCAGTTCATCAGTTAAATATTTATCAAGCTTAAAAAGTGGATCATAAAAACATTTGCCTTTTAGATGTGCTAATTTTATGCTTTGCTTTATTTTAAAGTGTTTGATGTAAAATTGAAACTTTTTTTTTAACTTTTAGTCGTCGGCCGTAAGGTTTTAGTTTAACAAACCAGTTTCCACCAAAAGCAAAAAAGGTTATTTCTTTTAATGTACAGTAGACATTATTTTAAATTCAACCCAGATGAGGGTAATGTGAATGATTTTAGATGAAAATCATTTAGACCCCCCATTTAATGTTGTTTAATCACCTGTATTTTTATTACATTGAACTAGTAAGTGAACATGGAAACTAAAAATCTTTGTTTGTCTGCAGTATTTAAGTTTACTGAAGGTTTGGGTGCCAAGATATACACAAAATAGTTTGTTTTGGTCTCTCATTTATTCTTATTAATAACTCACATGTACATACTTGTCCCTATGTAGGGTATGGGGTGGGGATGTTGGACACGGTGTGGTGTTGCATTTACCATATTTTAAACAATTTGACAGAAGAGAAAGTGAAAAAGAGAAATAAATCAAATGGACCAACAGGGCTGAACAAAATTCATGAAAATCTGTCCGAGGCAATGTAATGTAACAAGGTGACGTAGTTGTTCAGTAATAGGGAAGCCATGCTGTCCACTGGGGGACACATGATATAGTTTTCAGCACTGTTGTGATCTTAGGAAATGCACCTGTTTAATTTATGATGTTTCCTTAACAGGGCTGTTAAGGTTCTCCGTTTAAAGTAATGTTGACTTTAACTTGACATGTTCTAAGTGGTTTTAAAGCTGCAGTCTGGGGGATATGCTGCTAAATATTTCAGGACAAACTCATTACTGTAAATGGGCCTCTGTGTTAGCTTAGCTGGAGAAGATAGGCAGCAGGAAAAGAGATAGGACAGTGATGTGTGTGTGTTTCTAAGAGGCTGCGCTTCTCCTCCTGCTCTAAAAAGTGTTGCTGTTGATGTCTCAGGCAGGCTGCGTCTCAGTGCCTGGCCCAGTTGTCCCTGTTGCAAATTTTGGAAACACGCAGGGGCTCATCTAACATCTGCTTTCTAAAGAGATAATGACAAGACAATGGAGACTGGATGATTTAAAGTATTGCACTAATGAGGCCCTGTGTGCTGCCTGGTGAATCCTAACCCATGTGCACTCTCATGCTTAAGATATGCTGGCAGACCAGGAGGTAGACGTCCAACAGACTTGCACAGTGTGGACATCCCAACCCTCTGACTATCTGTCTGTGTGTCATTTAACCCCTGAAGATCTACAGGGAGGACATTTCTCGAAAATACACACTCGCTGCACAGTTCATGTAATTATTATTATGTTGAGTTTCTAATCTGCAAGCTAAAAAAATCTTCCTCCCATTTAAGCAATGAGTGGGTTTAGACCCCCTCCTCAGACAGCAGCGCAGAGGGAGCATGACGACGGGGCTGAGCAGTTAGAGGGAGAAGAAAAGAGGGAGAAATAATAAAGGACAAGCTTAACTGGTGAGGCTGTCATGCAGAGGAAAATAATATTTGTCCAGCTGGACAGGCCTCCCTTTGTGCAGGCTAAATGAATGTTGAGCTTCCTGTCTACCCTGTCAGAGAGAGTGGCGTCGAATGTATGCTGCTGCAAAGAAGCAGAGCTGCGTGCAGGGAGCTGTTTGGAGTTTGACAGGGATTATTAAAATCAGAGCAGATGACGAGGAAGGAAGGGGCAAGAGGCGGAGAGTGAGAAACCCAAATTGACATAGACACTCTCCATTACCTTCCACTTGACTCACGCTGATGACAATGTTGATATGAGACCCAGCAGTGCAGCACCGACATGGGATTGGTTGTTAGCATGAGCATTAAGCACCATGGGGGTAGGAGGGGAGGACCTCAGCTCTGGAAGAGACCTAAGGAGACGAGTTGTTTATTTAAAGTCTTGACTGAAGAGCATCTCACCTCATTGTTTATTTATTTTGTGCGTTTCCCTTCCCCTGTGTTAACTAACTGTAGTGTCAGTGTGTGAAGCGGGTTGGAGACTGAGCCCATGCATTTTGATCAAGGAGCGCTCTTAGTGTAGATTATTTTCAGAGAGAAGGGGGAGGCGTGCAGGAGGGAACAGGTTTCATAGATGATGAGTTGCTTTTGTTTCAGGTGTTCCGAGTGAATTGATTTGTGCCGTCTAATAAAACTCCCGAATGAGGAAATAGTACATGATCGTAGACCACATGAGTGTAAGTGTGGGCTGCACAGAATGTGTGTCTTTCTTGACAGACAGCTGTGATAATCCACTCTTGATCATTCGGTTGATTGATTTCAACACAGTTCTGACACCGGGGGTGTTTTTGACGTTATTTTTGTTGGTGAACGGCTGCACATGAAAACTAGTTTGACCCCATCTCTCTCTCTCTCTTGCAGTGCATCATGGAATGGCCTGGGGATTTTCCTGATGACCATAGCTTTGTGGAGCTTCTGCTTCCAGGCGTTTCCAGTGATCTGGACTTTGATCAGTTTCTCAAAGACACAGAGGAGAAACTCAGTCTCAATGCCAGAAGGTCAGTTTGAGGCAGAAGGAGACAGAACGGAAACGTCCTTATAATATTCATTACCTGTAATATAAAGTTTAATATGTGTTAATTATTTACATTTTGTTCTTTTTTTCTCTCTGATTGTCATATCAGTAATTTGATTTAGAAAACGTTTGAATCTCCTCAGATATTGATTTTTTTTGTGGTGATTCCTGCCAGTGTTTTTGATGCTGTCAAGGAAAAAGTGGCCTAAATATAAGAACAGACCAATAGCTTTCTCAATCACTCATTTTCATTGCAGTTGAAAAAAAAAAGTTCCACATACAGACTCTTATGTGAAGCCATGCTGCTGTGATGGAGGCAGGATGTGGTTCAACATCGTCTTGCTGAAATATGCAAGACCCACCCTGAAAGAGTTGTCGTCTAGATGGAGCAGATGTTGCTTAAGAGCCTCTATGTGCTTTTCAACCATTAATGAAGCCTTTCCAGATGTGCAAGCTGCCCCACCACAACCCCATACCATCAGGGATGTTGTACTATTTGGACCAAATCTGATCATAGAACAGTTTTCCACTTCACCTCGGAGCATTTTAATCAGGCTTTGGTCCAGAGAAGAGACTGATGTTTTTGTGTCATGTTTAAATCTGTGTTAGCCGACAGTGATCTGGAAGTGATCATGCAGTGGTGTCCTGTAAAGAATCGTATCTGGTTTTAATGCAGTTCTGCTTCAGGACCTGCAAATAACAAGCATCCAGTTTTGACCTTTGACCTTGTCCTCTGCACACACAAATTCCTCCTGATTCTCTGAACCTTTTGATGATATAATTTACTGTATTACAACCCAGTTGTTTTAAAATATGCCAGTAATTTCCAAACTTGATTGGGCGTATACGTCCAAAACAGTGTCTGCTGCGATGTTGATTATTATTTTTTAAGTTTTCGGGTAGTATGTTTTAGTTTTTGTTATTTAAAATGGGAACATATAAATGAACTGATATTCATCTCATTTTACAATTTCATTAACATTAGATTTTAAATTTAGGAGATATAAATGTTATGGCAGAAAACCATTCCACATTGAAAATATAGATATCTTTATTTGCAGGCAGATGCAGATAATTTAAGAGTGCTAATAGATTGATAAGAAGTGAGATACGGGGACACTGGAGGAAAAAGAAAATCTATATTTCAGGTCTTTTATCGTTTGTAGTGTTGTGAGGTTGAGGGCAGATGATGAAGGACAGGCTAAATGTAGCAAGTGAACAAAGCTTCACTCTGGCACCATTAGTGTCTGGGACTCATCCCTTCTTCACTCTCTCTCACTGTCTCCCTCCCCCTTTTCTTTTTTCTTCCTTTCTTTCCTCTTTCTAAATGGGAACATAATAATTGAAGATTCCACATCTTGAAACGAAAACCCTTGGGTAGGTAATTCAAGGCTTATTACTGAAGGCTGGGCCATTTTTCTGCTTTCTAAGCATTAAAGGGTTATTTTGTGTTCCTGCAGATGGGAGAGGGATAACCATTATGAGAACAAAGCATATAGATAATGGAGAATAGGGCTAAAAATAAGGCAATCCTCCTCTCGCCACGGGGAACCTCTGGTCAGTGTCTCTGTCAGACTGAAACTAAGTTCCCTCCAGACTACTTTCTGTAGCGACGCGACCAGACAAATAAAAATCTTCAGAGGCCTCCTTTTTGCCTCAACAAGGGTGGGCTGTTTGCACACCCGTTCTAAAGTCTGCAGCTCACTCACCTGCCACCCAACTGACTTATCAGTGCCTGGGACAAATTACGGAAATGGAGGAGAGGAAAGACAAACCGAGAGATCGAAGAGATGGAGACGCCAACACCCGTGAAGGGCCTACATCCTGTTTTTGGGTCACAGCGACTAGCTTGTTCACGCTTCTCAGATGTCAGAGATCTGCCTGAGAACTGCTCTCTAATTGAAGGAGATTAAGATAGGCTGACAACAGAGCTGGCGCCCACAAATTGAAATGCTGTAATCCATTAATTTTCATCAGGTGGGACAGTGCAAGCTTGGCAAGACTGCAGCCGGATGGGGTGGGCCACCAGGAAAAGACCTCTAATGAAGTGTCAGTGCATGGAGACTAAAAACAGGCTTCCAGTTTCACACTGATGAGCCAAATGGCTCTCTGTAGTTGCCTGACAGTCTCGATTAGGGAGCAGTATCAATACTTCTTCTGATTGCTTTATGAACGATTCTTATTACTGGAGTTTTGAATACGTGAAACCCTGAAAATCAAAAGCACGTTATGTGGAATGACTCTGTAAAGTTGCTCTTCAGGTAGCAGTGTTACTGATCTCACAATATGCTTGTTGATTTTGTGTTCTGCTGCACGCGGCTCGTGTGTTAAGTCGGTATATCAGCTTTATCAGTTGTCTTGCATCACTGGCTGCACTGGGTGGCTTAGGGCACTAAGTGGGCGACGAGCTGGGCCAAGATCGGATTTGTTTTCAGCTGGTTCATTCAAGCCTTTTCCTCCTTACAGAATGGGACCCTTTGATGGAGGAGATACTCTGTTCTCAGGTGGTTGCTTTGGCACTGATTGCAGGTTGGGCTTATTTGAAAAGGATCTTCGTTGTCTCCACTCTCCCATCTCCTGCAGACGAGCGTAGAGAAACGGAACGCAGCAGAAAGACAGCCCCACAGAAGGCCACCCACACTAAATTAATTCTGACAAGGAACTTAAGATAACGTCAAAGCGCTGACTAATCGTAGGATTGGGTTTCTGTAAGTCAGGGAGCTGTGAAATGTGCCATCATATCTAATAAACGACCTCCACTTGCTCCCCTTCTTTCTCAGCAGTGGGGAAGGTTAGAGAGAGCGCAGTTGCAGCGTCGACTGTCTTCCTAAACTGGTCTGGAAAACAATTTCATTTCATTTCAGCACTGAAATTGGAAGTGTGTGTGTATGTATATATGATTGACATGTTGGTCAAGAGGCCTAAAGGATTCCTTCCTCCCAGTTTCCTTCTTCACTTTTCTCATTCTCTTGGTCTTTTGTTGAGTTTCTCCAGCTCTTTTGCCATTACAGGTTTGTCTATTGTCATCTTTACACAGAAAGGCGAACGGTTTTATTTTCTGTGACTGCTCTGTTTTCTCCCGACTTTTGCCTTCTTCTCTCAGACTCTGTCTTTTTTCCTCAACATCTGAGCTCCTTGCAGTGGAAGTCATCAAGTTGGGAGCTAATCCTGCCAAGTTGATTAGGCTGCGGGTAGCATTCACACCAGTGGGCAAAAGGTCACCACATTGTTGAGAACTTGATGGACTTCTTGACACAGACCAACCACAATGACTTTATAACTCTCAGCACAGGGACCTAAGGAGGGGTAATTGAAGGGTGAGAGCAAAGAAAAGGAAATTAGGAAAGTAAGAGTTTTGAGGAGAGAAGGGGGGAATAAAGGGAGGAAAAACAGAAAAAGGATAGATTAAAAAATGGGTCCGACTTTTCCTGCGTCCACAACTCTTCATCTATTGCCTCGTGCATGTGAAGGATTGTGGATTTAGTCCAACTGAATCTTCTCTGAGATTCTGTGTTGATTTTCATGACCAGATTGCTTTTTATTTAAACTAAAAGGAATTGAATTGTTCATAGTCACATTTTATTGTTTGTTCAATGTAAATTGAGTTTTTTGCAACCAGAGAGTACTCGATCTATCAAGGGTTAGTAGAAGTTTATCAAACCATCAATTTTCCTGTTAAACTCTGCAGTGAGAGTAAAGTTACAAGTTTAGTCTGTTTACTGTTTAAATGAACTTCAGAGAGTGGGTGCTATACAGATGGAAGGCCATTTCAAACCTGCTGTCTGTGTAAAGTCCTGAGGTGGAGCCCCGAATGAACATCCATGTTTTACGACTTCCTATAAACACACATAAAGTGCTCTGTGCAATCCCTCTAATCTGATGCAGTGCTTCATTGGAGGACATGACAAATGACACAAATCTATCCAAAGGTCTTATTAATAACTTTCACCTGCTTCATTTCATCTTAAATTTGCACGTCATTTTCTTTTCTTAAGTCATTGTTTGATTGATGCAAAACTCATGTTTTATCACAAAGGGAAAATGTTTCCTATATATTCAGCATATGTGATAAAGCATGATAGTCCAATGCAGATATATGCAGGGTAAGTTGAAAAACACAGAGTAAAGACCTACTTTAGTGGGGGATTTGATTGTTCTGCATTTGTTTAACAAAAATTATCCTTGTGTCAGATCACTCAGAACACACACACACCCCTTTTAAATTCAGGGTTTCTGACAGTCGGCAAGAGACAAGAGAATAAAATGAGACGCATCATCTGGTCCGCCTATAGAAGAAGAAAAGAGTGACGGGACGGGTAGTTAACGTGAGATGGAGCAATAACATTAGACAGTGTTCAGTCTAGAGGATAGCAACTCAGAACAGTCTATAACATTTTATCCCCTTGTGTTTTTCCTCCCCCTCCGAAATGAAAGTGTGTCAGATTGAACGGTTGTTTAATGTGATGCCATTGCAAGACATCTGGATGTGTTCACGGCTCAGGAGCAAGCAGGAGGCAGTTTATAGACCTGCGGTAGGGGGATGAGATGACAGACGGGCATTTTGGCTTTGCATTGCATATATACTAACACACGTACACCGAGTCTTACACATTTGGGAGCCGGCGTACAGTTAATTTATATTGCAGTTTTCTATTTGTTTAACCTATTGATTTATAATCAAGTCACGACGAGTGCTGACGTTTGATTCAGTTCAATTTGCCAAAGGAAAAAAAAAAAAAAACGTCTTTCATGGATTTTCCTAATTTTATTTACTTATTGATTTTTATTCATTAAGCAATTGTTCATTCAATTAATCATTTCGGACCCAGTGTCACGCGTTTGTGGGGCTTTGTGTACATCTACATCTGCCATGTGCAAACACAATAACAGCCTTCACTTTAAAACATAGTTTAATTATGTAGGTATCCTGGCTTACACACATACACACACACAAGCACATACACACATACAGACACTCAGTTGCCGTCTTGCATCCAAATATATATGCATCGATTTGCATGGAAATGACTAAACATGTCGAGCCCAAAGATGTCATTTCTAATCTGTCATATTAAAGAAGAAACTGAAGAGCTGGGACCGTCTGTTAACATCAAAAGAATGGCGTTTGTGTGTGTGTGTGTGTGTGCGTGTGTGTCAAGGGAGCGAGTAAGACATGAGATAGCAAAAAAACTGTGTATCTCAGATGCCTGCCGATGCCTGTAATGCCACTTCACACCAGATGCTTAGCACACACTCACACAGATATATCGGTGTCTGTGTTCATTACTGTTGATGCTTCTATATCTGTCTTCTGGCAGTACAGTCACTGAGTGAGAGGGAGGGAGACCTGTGTGTGATGATGTGTGCACGTCTTCAGTTTAGATGTCTTTAGTTTTGTTTTTTACGTGTTTGGGATGCAGTAGCGCTGCCTGTTTTGGAGTTTGATGGAGTGATTTGGTTGCACTTCACAGTGAGGACAATATGTCACCAGATACTGACGGTAAACAATATCCACAATCACATTCAATCTTCAGATAGTTTAACTCAGGTAAATAGAAACTTTGTCATTTTCAAAAGCTACAATGAATGTTTGGGTTTTAAATCGCTGTTCTCTCATATCTTCTACCATTCTGTTGTCAGAAGTGAACTTTAGTTAAATAAACCCAATGTGTCTCTCTGATGAAAGCTTGTCAGTATTTAACAGTGTCTTCTGCTCATCCAGTATTGAACAACAGCTAAAGGAGCTCCAGGTCAAAATGGGGGACTCCAGATCGGGAGATAATCCACAAAGTCCTGCAGAAGTTCTACAGTGGTTCAGCAACAGAGCACAAAACAATCTGAAGCCTGTTACCACGGGACGTCAGGAACTGCTGGACTTCTTCAGAGCTCTGGTAAATGTCGATTCTCAGCTAAAGTACTTGAACTATTGATAGTTTGTCTGATTGAAAGAAAAGCCTTCCGTACTGGACACACGTGAGCGTACTAAACAGATCAAAAGACAGGCATATCTGAGGGCAGCAGTGTTGATACACTATTTTGTAAATGCACTTCCTGTGACAGGTGCCTTTCCATTGCAAGAGAGCTTTTCAATCCAATACTTGCAGATCCAGAAGGAGGCTAACAGGAATATTATACTAACTTTAAAAAGAACAATTTGTAGTACCAAGTGAAAATGGCAAAACCTTAGTATTGTTGTTTTAAATCTTTCAGAGCTTTATATAGTTGACTAAATAGAAAATATTATTTTTAGTGACAAAATATGGATCATTTTCCACAGGTGTGAACATGTATTGATCCAATGTTGGCCCGGGGTAAAATTCCAATATTTTCAGAGGCAGAAAGTACACAATCAAAAAATAAACTTCATAATTCAGCTGTCTGCTGTCCTTATCAAATACTGTAAGTTATATTTTATGTAAAAAATTTACCTGAATTTGTAATTGTTGTTCAGTTTCAGTTGAAAACCCTTCTTAACAGGAAGCGACCGCCCTGAATCGAGTCACATCTTTGTGTCGTATCATTGTCATGTTTTCATTCTGTTGTTCCTTCAGCAACACTACCTGAGATCAGATGAAGAGGCAAAAGAAGAAGAAACACTTGAGCTTCTAGTGAATCTGTCTGCTCAGTGTGGCATCTGCTTTCCTTGTACGCCCTCCTCTTCCTCTTCAGCTTCCTCTCAAATGACCGACTCCTCTGTGCACATGGTGCACACAGTCAGAGATGACTCCCTGTTAGAGGTATTACCTTATTTTGGACATGTTTAAAACATACTTTACAAGGTTTTAACTAGCTTCCTTTGTCATGCTTTGGTTTTAGTTAAAATTAGTCTATAAATAGATACCTTGTTTTGTAATTTACTTATTTATTTGTTTGTTTTCTGAAGATCCAGGAGGCGTGGGATGCTGTGCGTCTCCCGCTGCAGCGCTTCTTAATGGATCGGCTGTCGTGCCGCAATCTAGAACATTCTGGATCGTACCAAACTTCAGTTCTGACCATCGCTGAACGGGTCCACTGTCTTCAGCAGCTATTTTTTCTCTATCCTGAGTGTGAAGTTCTAACAGATTACCAGGTGTCATAATATTGAGTAAATTGAAGAAAAATCTTGGAAAATATTCATTTAAAATCATCGTTTTCAAACTTGAATTTTTACTGACAGGCTCTCAAACACACCTACGTGATGAGTGTTCTACACTCAAGCCTGTGCTCCAGCCCAGGTGGTGAGACCGGCTTCGACAGACTGGTTACAGGTTTCTCCGGTGCCGTCCCACATCTGACTCGAGCCCTCACAGAGGAGCTCCAGGTCCTCTCAAGACTAACGGAGCCCCACATTCTCATTGCTTTTCTAAATGTGGCCTACTTCAGTCCTATGGCCCAAGAACTGGCATCTCAAATGAAGAGAGAGTGTGAAACAGCTCAGAGGGACAACACTGCGCTAAGCAGCAAGATCAAAAAATATTCATCCAGGTCTCGAGCAACTGTAGGTAAGAGTAAAAAATAAATCTTTATCTCTTATGTCTATTTTTTCTATTTTAGAACGCTTAGTTGATTTTGCCCTTTTTTAACTCCTGTATTCTTCTATTATCTTGCTTCTTATTGGTACCTAGTAAAAGCAATTAATTGTCTTTCCCTCTTTTCTTTTTTTTTTGTTATATGTTTTTCAACTGAGTGTCGTGATCTGAGTCCGTAAGTGACTCCTGTTCGCATTGCAATTGCTTTCTACTGCCCCCTCTTCCACCTGCCATGCTTTTCTTTTGCCAAAAAAAAAAGAAGAGCAACATTTCCATGACCAAAGCTTCTTTTTAACTCCTCAATACCGTTCAGAACATATTGCATCTATGACTAACTAAACCCTGATCTCCAAAAGGTCCAAAGTCTTGTTTCTTCTTGTTTAATTGAGAGTAAATTTACCTTGTTCATCTTGTTCAGAGGTGGATTTTGTTTCTGTAGTATAAATATCCTCTTTACACAAAAATCCATTGCAATTTGTTGAAAAGGAACTGAATAAACTTTATTCAGAATTAAGAAGCATTTCGATACATCCTCATAACCTTATTCTGAAGAGGCCAAGCTGAAGGATCTTAACCTTGCACTGTTTTTGGCACTGTTTAATATATGACAAAGGCTTGAGAAAGAGCTGTTAAATGAATAGGAGGAAGGTTCAACAGTGTGTCGACCTTGTTACGCAGGAGACGGCTCTGAGAAAACAAAAGCATTACTTTTAATATTCTCCTCTAATGCAGTGCGAGTGTGTGTCTGTGTGACCTTACACTCTGATGCTAGACCCTTACACTCCCCGTTGCTTCTGATACCTGATTCCCTCACGTTCTCTTTCTTTGCTTTAAACTGGTCTGTTTACAACTTTCTGAGAGTAAAGAATAACAATAAACTGGGAAAAAAAAAGTGTTTGAGCCATTGTTTACTTTTTCAAAAATGGTGCGCATGCCAGCTTCCCCACAGAACGAGAAGAGGAATGCTTTCTCATCTGCCATTCTTCGATAAACACACCACCAGCCTCGTTTTTTTTTATTATTATTATTTTTTCCCCTCCCTCCTTCCATCTCTCTTTTTCCATTTATTTCCCCTCTCTGGTTTTTACTTTCCCTCTCCTTAAACGTGAGATGAGAGGAGGCAGCCGGGATAATTGGCCATGCGTCAGTTAGGTTGTTTGATCACGTAATGCGACTGAGGCTACACACCAACGTGCCGCTCAACAAACCGTCAAATGTAGCACCGGAGGCAGAACACGGCTCCAAAGGGAGCGAGGGACCCGTGCTGTGTAATGATGGTAAAATGGAGCAGTTTTGCCTGTGCTACTTTTACTTATGTGTTTGTGTGTGTGTGTAAGTGTGTTTGACTATCAGCTGCAACACAAGCTACAACTGGGATTACATTTCTGTACTTTTCATGTTTTAAGTCTCCTCCAAAAAAAAAAAAAAAAACCCAAAAAACAAAATAAAAACCTTAAGAACCCACATCCAAATGCCCGTGGCTCCTAAAGAGCCCGAGCTGGAACATTAATGCATAATCTACTTTCACACCCTACTGTCTATCTACTGTATGGAACACACATAATTGTCAAGACAATTATGACAGTGGCAGAAATAAAAAAAAGAAAAAATGTAATTCTCTTTTCATAAGCCTCCAGTGAGTCCTTAGATCTCTCCCTCTCTCCTGCTGTGTTATTGTTTATTTCTGAAGTAAAGGCAGGCGGTAGGTATATTTTGATAAGAGCCATGCCGGGGAGACGCTGGAGGCTCCCAGGGGAGCTGCGCTGTCTGTAGCATCAGCCACTGTCAAACCACTGAACCATTTAACAGCTTTCACAGCCAGATCTGCCTCCTCCTTTAACCCCACAGACTCTAAGGCAGGCCCTGACTTTGTACTTAGACAGATGTGAAGGATCTCACCCTCCTCGTCCTCCTCCCTTTCATCTCTTTTTCCTTTTACTCCATCTCTCCCATATCCACATCCTCTTCCTTTTTCTTTTCTCCATCTTTCTGTTCTCTTTTTCAAGTCCACTGGGGTGAACAGAGGGACTAGTTGCGCTCAAGAGGTCGGTTGGTCTGGAACAATGCAGGCTTTAGACTTTACGAGCACACCTCAGTGAGTTTGGGGGAGAGTGGTGATGGTGGTGGGAATCCAAGTCTTCATGCGTGTGTCTCTGTGTGAGGGTTTGCAGTGCTGACTAAAGAATAAAGAAAAGGAGGAAACAGCATTTTTTTCTTCCTTTAAATATGCAAAGCATCTAAATAAAAATGGTATTAATTCAGGCATTATTAAACTTTCTCAACTGGTTATTTTGGAGTGATTAATACAAGGAGAACATATCAAGTTTTGAAAAGGTACCATATGAGATAATGACATGTTTACAGCTGTATTGCATCACCTTTTTCTTTAACTCTGTCGAATTCGGGGGCCGATAAGACGAGTTGCTTTGGTTTTGAAAATCAAGTGTTTTTTAACTTAACTCATTCATAGTTTTTTTCATAATGCATCAAATAACTTCTTTTATTGTTTTAAACTACTACGCCGCTGTATAACAAACTCTGCTTTGCCATCGTGTTACTAGATTTACATAAATAAAGAATATTTGAATAATATATAAAGATAAGATGAGAGCATCCACTGTTCCAACCCTTGTGGTTCTTCAGCTTTTACACATCTGTACACATCTGTAAATTGATCTTATTAATAGATCTTATTTCAGCACTGCACTTCACAATGGGATGTTTGGTTTCAAACTCTGCACCAGTACCAAGTCACAGCTGTCTTCCTTCCATCATTTCCACTTGTACATTTCTGGACTGAGTTTCTACTTGTTCTTGTAGGTGGACTCGCGTTAATATATATTGACACTTTTAAATGAACACGTGTGGTTGTGTGTTATGTGTGTGTGTGTGTGTGTGTGTGTGTGTGTCAGTTTGTGCTTTGTGTTTATCTACGTGTTTGTTTCATAGTTTCTTCCTCTGTGTGTGTATGTTCGTGTATGTGTGTGGTGTGTGCAGCAGACTAATTGCAGGCCCACATAAAAAAAAATGTAAGATCAAAAGTCATTAAATATGTCCCTGTTAAAAATGCATCATTAAATTTCCATATGGCATTGGTAATTTGCATTTGTATGCATAGCAGTTCCCTGTTTTTGTAGGACATGAAAAGCTTTTATTCCAGCTCCTCAACAGGCACACTTACAATTTATTCCCTAACAATTGACCACAGGGGTGAAGTCGAGGTTGAGAAAGTCTCCTCAGACACTTTGCAACACTATTTTTGATAGCAGTGATTTCAAATTCCACCACCGCTAATTTCACCATATGACGTCGACAACAGCTTCATAGAGATAAAAAAAAAGATTCAGTTATAGGACTTGTATTGCAAGCACACTCGCCGCCGCTGCACCCTCCTCCTCGCCCTTTCAGACTCTTTGAACTCTTTCTTGGAGACAGCGCCGCAGCCTTATTCAGCAGGGAGAGAGGTTCTGTAGCGACGCGAGATAGCTAGGCTGAGGCACTGACTGGCACTGGAGATGCTTGTGGGGATTGAGGCTACTTGGGAATGGCGTTTGTTAATATTTAATAAGAGCAGCTCCTCACCAGATCATATCGCTGCCTGGGTTTATACACACTATCAGCCAGGGATGTGCACAAGCATACTGCCACATAATTAAGGTCTGGAGGTGTTTGTGTGTGACACTGTGAACATGTGGAGAAAACTCTTTGCGTGATGCCTTATAGATGGTATTTTTTTTTGTTATGCAGCTCTCTTGCTGTCCTTGCAGGATCAGTGTTTACAGATGTTTTGTTTTGTTTTTTACTAATCATAATGGAAAAACCTGCTCGGCGTGTACGTGCACATCAGCGGACATTTTCTCTAAATTACGGTTCAAATGAAATCTCCGAAAAAGATTCTGTTTCATGGCCCTTGAGAACGTGTATAATGCGTTTCATTTATCCCCCCCATATCCTCTGAGTGATCACAATGGCTTTTGTGTACCACTCTTGAGCAGCTCAAGGATATGAACATTGTCCTGGCACCTTCTATTCAGACCAAAAAAAGAATATGCATAGCTTATTGAGAGGATGCTGCACTCTGTGATGAAGAGTCAGAATGAGTTGCTCGAGGCTTGAAAACAATAATGTGAACAAGGGCACTAAACAAGTGGGATTTAATGAAATGCTCCTATCATGACGGTACATTCTTCCAGTTCTTCATCAAGGCTATTTAGTTCAAGTATGCAAAGAAGGCCAGAGAAATAATAATCCATAGTTCTTTACCACGGCAAGGTTCACTACATTAAGTGTTAAAAACAATGATAAACACACTAAAGGATAGAAAAACACATTAAAGCAGAGAAATGTTAACCCTGCCTGTCTGTCACCACCCAGAACATCACCGCCATGACTACACATCCCTCCTGGCAAAGAAAACTAATTGAGACATCAAATATTACCACTTTCTCCTTCTGTGAAGGCCAAGTTGCCCCTGCTGTGGCCTGGTTGGACAGCACCCAGGGAAAGAGGCACAAGAGACCAGCATTTGTGTGTGTCTGCATGTGCATGTGTCCTGCTGTATATTGGGTAAACACAGCAGGAGTCCTCCCATAATAAGACTGTCTTGGGGAGCAGTGAGCCGCAACTGACGAAGAGAACCCAAGCTGTCATGGGGCCTAGCAGAAGGTCCATGGAGGCTCAGAGTGTCCTTTCACCGATCTGCACAGAGACGTACCTCAAGGCGTCACATGACCCTGATCGACACCCTGTGAGATGAACACGCACGAAGAGGCACAGCCAGACAGGAAACACAAAGGAAATGAAACACAAAGAACTGTAACATAACATGACACATTGAAAGTAAAACACCGTGTTCAGAATGAAGTGGTACACCCATTCACATACATGTTAGACTGAAAAGGACCAAACCAGGTGGATTCTGACCTCCATGTGTGTTGGCACATTTTGTATCAATGAATTTGGTAGCTTGATGGGCACAGCACACACCGGCTGATCAACAGCTTGAACTTAGCTTTAGCTTCTCCTCCGTTAGAAGCGTTACTCTAAAAGTTTCAACAAATTGTTCAGTTTAGACTGAAGATATTTGAATTTATTGGGTAATTAGTTTCTAACCTCAGATTGCATATAGCAATGGGAAATGTGTCTCCATTTGCATGCAGTGCCATGTTCTTTATTTTTTTAAAGCCATAATCAATGCAGCATATACCTTTAGCTGAGAGCCATGCCTCTTTACCCACACACAACACTAGTATTTTTAAGTATCATATTAATATCTATAACTATATTTATTAGAAAATGAATATTTGAACAGACACCTATTCAAATGTGATGCACCTTCTTAACCTGAGATCTTATAAACCCACATTTTGGATGGGGGTATATAATATTATATTAACTAAATCTCGTTTAATTTTCTAAACTGGAGTGAAGTTATATATCATCAATATCACTTAGACAGTGATTGGGCTCACTTTAAAGAGCCACATTGACTGAGTATCTTGATCTTATTCAGTTTCTGACCCACTTTAATATTTCATCACATCATGTGTACTCAGCTTACCTGACCTTCTGAAATGTTTCTGTCCTTAGCCTTGTGACTCTGATGTTGCCAAATACTTACATCACCTGCAAAGGGAGTTGTACAAAGCCAACATCTTCTCGTTGTTTTCTGATCACATGATGAAGAGACTGCAGTCTAATTGGACAATGTGGAAAGAAAGACATAAAGTATCAGATGGTCTCATTTACACTACAGAAAGGTAAAAATGAAAGAAAGAATGAAAAAAAATGAGGGACAGAGGAAGACAGTGTGTATGAGATGCTCTGCTGGAGAGAAATTAAATCACTGGCCAAATTATTCTGTGATTGCTCATTCCCCAAAGACTTGGGCATCATTTGCTAGAAAGTGTCTAATAATTGGTTTTCGGCCATGTCAGACACATGCAATTCCCGCTACTAATGGCTCTGTGAGGAAGAACTAGGCCTCCTGGGTCAGAAAAGGACAGAAAATAGCCAGACGGCAAACAGCACCCTAAACCCTTGTTCTTTTGTCTGTTTTTTTTTCTCAGTTAAATGAGAACAAGAGAGGTAAAGAAAAAAAAGACAGTGAACGAGAGAGATGGCATGAAGGAGAGTGTGTGTATGCAAGCAAAGAGGAAATGAAGTGGCAATAAGTGCAGCCAAAGGGGAAATGCTCTTCACCGTGAGTTTAATACATCAGACTGGGAATTTGGCAGCCCGCCACACAGCAATTGTTTACCTTTTTGCTCACTGGCTGCATCTGTTCTGTTTTGTAAACGGCACTAAACTATTCGCCCGTAAACACCGGAATCAATAACAACTGCTAAGGGAATTCCCTTATCCTGCCCCTCCTTCTCTTCCCCATGTTTTCATCCATAACCACTACCTCTTTTCCTTCTCCTGGATCTCCTTCTTTCTCTCTTTTCTTTCTATTCCCAGCCAGTCAAGACCAGTTTGTATCTATGTGTGTGTGTGTGTGTGTGTGTGTGTGTGTGCGCGTGTGTGTGTGTGTGTGTGTTCGAGTGCTGTAGAGCTGGTGAAACCCACAGAGATGTGAAGAAAGCGAATACCTCGCCAAAAATACCTGCTCTGTTTGTTTTTTTCCTTTTGTGTCATGCTGCAGTTGTTGTTATTACAAGCTACAAACTACATGTTGCAAAAGTTTAATAATTGAAATCTCTAATAGTTTCACTCTTTAAAAAATCAGAACAAAGTTCCACTAGAGCCTCACATCGCTTAACGGCCAACATATTAATTTAACGCTTTTAAGACTTTTGACAAAATGACTCCTGCTTTTATGGTCACATCAATAAGGCTTTTGATTTATCTTCTTGTTTAGAAGAACATCTTTACACTATAATGTCATGTGGAGGATCTCTTATATAAACATATAATTTGTACCCTGCTCTCAGCACCAGCTCCTCCTTTATTGATTCTCAGTATATTGACCTTTAGTTGAACTCCTCTGCCCGTTTGTGCCCTCCCCTCCCCATTCTGTTCTGCAAGACATGCTATGTACTTTGCTATATGACACACCTGGGTGCTTTTAAGCACACCCTCTCCATCAAGTGGCTATGGGAGCCTCCATTTGGTCTCACTGTTGTGACAAAGGTATAATGAGGTTTAGATGGCTATGTACTAGACTTCTATGGCTATAGGCCTATTTGGCTGGGGAGGTGACTATAAATACCTACGGCAGAGCCCAATGAAAGACAATGCTCAGCGCTGCTAAACATCAAGGTCAATGTGCCGCTATTTAGAGTTGACTTAGTGAGCAAGTGAAACTATCAAAGGGTCACAGGTTGATGGAATGAGTGGACTGAATGGTACGAGAGGAGAGAGGCTGGAAAAGGTGATGCTCCAGATGAAGTGGAAGGTAATAGTTATTGTGCTCAGATGAGCACCCCAGAGAAGGTAGGGATTGGGGGCAGGAGGGCTGTAGTGAAAGCTTTTACACAATCAAGTGGCAATCTTCCAAACGTGTCCCTTTTCATTGTGTAGATTAGGTTACTTTTGGATTGTTGGCAGTTTTAGTTTCCCCCCGTTTTAAGTATCAGATGCTCTTCAAAAATAGACAAGACTGGTGGTGCATGCGTGAATCTGTAAGAAAAGGAACAAGGCCGGAACATGGGTGTCAACCATGTCATCGTGCACACGTGCAGAATGAAGGTGGTCTCTACAGTCTGAGCTCCCACTGGAACCCATTACAGAGGTGCTGCATACTAGTGGAACTTAATTACACACAAACACAAACACATGCACACACATTTAAAACACACTCTGGATAATTACACAGCTATGCACCTGCAATCTCACACATGCATTTACACACACTCACATATAAATACATTTATACACATTCAATTGCAAATAAAAACAGTCTGGAGGTTTGCATATCTTCATGGTGACCACAACATCTGGTGGCACTGTTGACAATTATCTTGCCAAGAATGACATGAGCAAATGTGTGTGGAAGTGTTGTCTACAAATCAAGTTATTCATAATGACCCACATTACATGCACGTCAACATGCACACATACTCAGACACAAACACACACACACACAAACAAAACTCAGTGACTCATACTCATTAGTACTGCTATAAACATACACAAGTGCCCAGACACAACACACTGAATCAGACCTCATGCATGATTAAATCAGACATCCTTCGGGACAGTGTTGTTGCCATATTGTCAGATTTTGTTTAACAATATGGCAAAATTACATTAAGATCCAGAGGCAATAATGTCACCGTTATTGGAAAGAAGCCCCCCCGCCCTTCTTTCTGTCTCAGCGCTCAATCATCTCCGTTCCTTTAGAGTCAAGGCTAATACTGAGCTCATCCATTCCCAAATGCCTTTGCAGTTGAGGAGCTCATTTGAGCGGACCCACAAAAGTATTTGTGCATGTGTCTCAGCGTATGGCAACACATCTCCCAGCCGCCCATTCTCCAGCTTAATGCGGAACATCCCCCGGGTGATGGCTTTGGCAGCCTCCAAAATGGGAAATCCATATTTGCCGAGAGGGTCATCGGCGGGTTAGGAGGGAAAAAAAAAGTTTTGTGCTGAGAGGGAAGGTTGTGCATGTGTGACTTCTCAGGGAGCAAAGTTTTGCATATTTTTTCCCCCTACTGTTTTCTTTGTTTATGTGGTGTATGGGGAAAACATGAATGGGTCGATATTTACAAGTGGTGTCATGCACAGTAGAGTTCTGTTGGTGGGGTTGTGGGGGGGCTAATGAATGTCTGTTGGCAGAGAAAACCTCTTGAAGTTGTTTATTCCTTTTTTTCTGAACATGAAACCATCTCTCAGTCAGTTTTGCATCTACAATCTCATATAATATTTGTTTGACCTTTTTTCCTTTTTACCTCCTTTGCAGCACCAATGGAGCTTCCAGTGAAAAGTAGGAGCTTCAGTTTGACCTCCCACCAGCTGAAAGCATTAACCCAGCTGGCGTGCATCCTGTTGGGGTTCGAGAGTGATGTGAGGGAGCTGGTCACTAACATGACCTTCAGTTATACAGAAGATGCACCCTGTGATAAAGGTACAGCTTAGTTTTTATCTGACACATTTTTTGTTTAAAATTCTATACAGAATAGTTTGTTTCCGTTAAATTTAACATGTGAGCTCAGCCTTCCTAAATCTAAAGTTCTGCATGTCTACCACTGTTTCGCCAGCCTCAAACATACACACACACACACACACACACACACACCATTACTAATTCTGGTATAAAATCTGAGTTGTGTCTAAAAAAAAGTGTTTATTAGTTTGGAATTATCTTGGGTGTTACATAAGCCTTTAGTATCCCTTTTCCTCTTTCCCCTTTGAACTGCCACAGCAGAGATGTTAAATGAAAGCTTTTGGTGCGTGGTGTAATTTCCATAAAGGTTACATTTACAAAAACAAGACTTGCGGAAAGGCTCAATTTACAGAGAGGTAAACAGCCTTTAAAGGGCAGTTATCCAAATCATTAATTCCAGGCAATCAAACGGCTTAATTACCAGAAATTCATCAGATGGGCTTAAAGGTCAAAAAGTGATGTGCTCACTGCTTCCTTCTTCTTCCATTGCATGCGGTCTTGTTCGGGTAAATTGCCTCGCCTGGGGTCTTACTCTTCGCTTTCTGATTAGGAAACTATGGCCTTGATGTTCATGCTTTTTAATTGAAACCCAACTCAACATCCTGCTTGTATTCACAGCATCTTCCTACACATTTTTCCTAAGGTCCCCACAGTTGTTCCTCACCAATTTACCTTATATGTTGTTGCTAGGTTTAAATGAAATCTAAACCTTAAATTCTGATTTGTAAAGTCATTTTTTAAATACTCTCTTTGAGACAGTGATATTCTAGTCATGGTGTAGCTTGCTTGTAATAGCTGACGTGAAACAGGACGTTGGCACAGATGTGACAAAGACTACAGTTTTGTGAGTAGCCTCAAGGTATGAGCATCAGTCTTTATCAACTACCATTTTAAAATTCACCTATTTAGAGCAAATGCTCCCATTATTACAACCTGAAGTGAAACACAGCTTTGGTCTCTGTAGCCAGTAAATGTGTGCTCCAAAATGATTGAGGTTTAGCAGAGGGACATGACCTCACTCAGGAAGAAACAGGTGGCTGAGGAAGAAAAAAAAAATCAGCATTGGACCACATCCTCTACCTTTATGTCAGCAGTGCCCATGATTACAACAATCAGCTATTCAATCTGAATAATTGCAAAACATGCACTGTTTATTCTAAATAGGTGTTTTAGTGATATATGGGCCTTGTTGTTGTATATGCTGTTGTTCTGTGTTATTTTATATTTTTTTTTGTTGATGATGTCCATTCATAGTGAATGTGAAAGAGATACCAAAGGAATAAATTCCCCAGTGAAATCGCTGAAATTTTCTAACTTTGACTGATTAACTTAACCATTTAAAACAAGTGAACAAGGCAGATCTGCTGGTGAAGAGTTTCTGTCATCCAGGGTAACCCAACCAGGTCAAAATGAAGACACCTAAACGACTGTTTTTAAAGACCTTTTGCTTTCCATCTGAGCAGCGTTCTAAGCTTTGATAGCTGCTTAGAGAACTCACATGTAAATACTCCTCTACTTACCGAGGGTCATTCGGGTCTGTGTTGGCCTGAGCCACATGTGAACGGTTCTGGTCAATATGCATGAAGGTGCAAAAGGGTGTAAACTGTTTGGGGCGTTTCAAAGCTGTTTTATTTGTGCCAGAAAGGTGAAACCAAAGACCTCCTGCTTTGATTGATTATTGTTTCTTTTGTTTGATAAAGATGGACGCTCTCATTCCTCTAGAAACATTGATTTTCCTGTCCAGAAAATAAACGTTAGTCCCCAAAGAAGTGTCCCAATATCTTTGAAATATACTGCACAGTTTATAGTTAAATGCACAGTCTGTAGTTTTTCTTATCTCACCCATTTAACTGCAAATAGTGTTGCTGCTTTGAATAACAAATATACTGTATTTCCCAATATTAAGTCAATTTTTATTGCCCTTTTATTGTACTGCTGATTGAGGAAATTTTACTGATAAAATCAAGAAACTTGACATCGCATATTTACTTCTCGTGTACTCCATACTATTTCCATTCTTTAAATCAAAATGTATTGGTATTTTATTGTGTCATTTGTAGACATCCTGAAAAAGATTATGAAAGATGATTTAAATGTGACAGCAGATGACAAGAAACCAACTTCAGACAAACTTCACACTCCAGAGGTGAGACTTTACATCTTTTCCCAGCGTAAATGTTTGTCTGTTCTATTCATTGCTCTATTAGCTCTTTACCATTTCTGTAACAACAAATTGGCAAAGCCATTAGTAGAAATTGAAATTAATTGAAAAAAAGTTCAATTTTCATTAACTGTTGGCTTTGTTTTTTTGTATTGCTTTTCAGGTTCCGATTCTGGAGTTCGACTGGAGGTCAGCGTTTAATGGACTGGTCCCTCAGATGGAGCATTGTGTCAAAGTGGTGTTGGATGATGTCTGTGCCAAGAATCTGCAACAAGAAGAGGCCTTACATTCTTCTGGTCATACCTCTGTCATCCTGAGCCCCGTCACTGAGTTCTCTGTTAGCAACAAGCATCTTAAAGAAGATTTCTTCTGTTATTACTCAGACAGAGAAACTCCCAAAATAATAGCCAAGGTACTCTTAGATAGGAAGATACAGAAGTCTGTCAAGGCACTCCATTCTCATATTTATTCTGTTTTTTTTTTTTGGATAAGCTCATCATGTAATCCAGCAATGTCTTGGTTTTTTGACAAGAAATCCTACAATATTTAAAGCGAATAGTTTCGATTTATGAAACAATTTTCTCTTCCACTCTCCCAGTTGTTTTTTATTTATTCACTCTGTCTCTAAGATTCACACTCTCAAATAAAGTTAAAAAAGCATGAACCAAGTTAAATATTTAATACATTTTTAAATGATCTTGTTGCTCCTGTTCAATGGAGAAGGAGTTCTGTTGCCTCTCACTGTCAGTCCAAACTAAGTTATATTTTTAACACTTTTCTGTGTATTCCAATTGTTGTGTTCCAGATTTCTCCTCCTGAAACACTCGCAGGTCTAGTTTATGGCTCTAATTCTGTATACAAGTAACCTCTGGATAAGACCTCAATGTGTCACTCCTCCTCTTGTGTATGAGCTTGTTTTCCACTACACAGTGAAGTCCCTGTTCCCCTTCATCCTTCTTTATTACTGTCTGACTGAACAATGCAGGTTTACACACAACACCCGAACCCAAGGAGATTAATGCATTTTGTCACCCCAGTACAAAGCTCCTGCTGTAATAGAGAGCGCAAATAATTTGGGCCTGACACAGTTGACACCCTGGATCAGAAAGGGCCTTGGGAAGAGTCATCTGTATTACCTGAAGCGAGGACTCCAGTGACAAAAGAGACACAGGGAGAAACTGAGAAGCTGTAGATTTGATATTATGAAGGCTAGATGATGTGTAGATAAAGGTTTTCAATGGGGGAAATGGAGGTGTACTAATGATAGAAGGATCTATCACAAAGGCAAAGTGGCCAGGATACCAAGCAGGATAAAAAAGGGATGGTTTTAGCAAAAGGATGAGAAGAGAGGGCCTGGGAAATGGCAAGGAGAGGGTAAAGCAGATGCTTGAGATTGACTTTTCTCAGGAAGAAGACCAGTGTGTGATGTGAAACCAGGATTACGATCTAAAACCACCGAGGATCTGTAGTGTTTGGTGCTGGACAGCCACAAACTTACTGGCACTATCTCTTTAGCCTCTTTTTGGTCTCTTTTCGGTTTCTTTATTGTCAAACAGGGAGCTTCGCCTGAAACTCCTTGAAAGTTTCTCTAACTTAGATTCCTCCTATCAAGTCCTCTCCTCCACACCCGACCCTGTTCTGCCCCCCATAATTACTACCTCACCCCTCTTCTGTCATCCTCCCCTCCACCCTTTCTCGTTTCATTCCTTTTTACCTTGACAGCATTTGTATCTCTAATTGCAAACCAGTGTCAGGATTTGCCTGTGCTTGGGACCTGTACAACGTACTTACGTGTAGGTCAACGCTTCAAAGATGAGAGCTTTTCAGGCAAAAGGTTATACTTGCATGCATTTGCATTCAGTAACACTGAGCAGGAGAGACATACATATATGCATATATATATTTCCTCAGTGCTCTTTCTGGCACATGTCCTAGAAAGCAGAGAGCAAATAACTTTGCAGTATGTAAAATATTGTCAGTTGAAAGACAAATCAATATTTCACAATTTTGTCTTTATAATTTTATACCTCAGTGCTCTATTTTTTTATATCTACTCTTTTCATTGTTAATATTGCCCTACATATGCAGGCTGCAGTCATATCGTTCATCTGTCAGAGTTCTGTACTGCTTTTTTTTTCTTTTTTACTGGAAGACATATGAATAACAAATTGCTTCTGTTCAAAAGCTGAAACCTGACCCGTCAAACTGGTTGAACTTTCTTTGTTACTCTGCCTTCTTTTTACTTCAGTGTGAGCTCATGTTCATAACTACAAATAGTTATTATTACTTTTTTCTTGCACTTGGACTTATGTGAAAGGTTTATCCAAGTCTCTTCCACATTCTGAGCACTCACACCTTTTCTAGTTCTTTAAAACATGATACAGTCGGTTTTAAATTTCCCTGGTGGAATTCCAGATTTTGATTGCAGCTGTTTAAGGTTTCAGTTTGTCTCTATCAGATTGGGATTATTGTGTATGTATTTGGAAAAGCTGCTACTGATTCTCTTCATTAACTCGGGCATGCTGTGCTGTGTGTGGCTGCTTTCTCTTTTTCTAATCTGAGCTTCTGATGATGACATGCAGTCAGATATCAGCCTAATTTTCCTAATTGTTCTAAGACAAACTTGGAAGTGTTTGTGGAGAAAGCTCTTTGAAGAGATTGTGAGTTTATCAGTTATGTAGCTCTAATGTAACAGTACATCAAATTGCCCAGACATTAATCACATTTAGTTGAGTCAGTGTGACAGTGGAGGCGAGCAATTCATGCCTTGACTTAAGATACAGAGGTTTATATTTATATTTCTAATCATCAGCTTTTAACGAGCCCAAACTACAACCGATTTATTGCTAAGAAAGAACTGCAAATTTTTGTTTCAACAAAATTGATTGAAACATATCAATTTAAAATACTGAGTTATAAAACCCACAGTCCTCCTATGTGCAGGCAGGCTAAAATATTTTAGGGATCTTGATCAGCCAGACTCCTTGGACCTGCAGGTCTGTCTCTGCGACAAATGTGAATAAGTATTGTTTATTGCTCTGGCAGTTTATAAAATCATCTGCAGGTCTTTATAGCGCTGGAATACCCCTGTTTCACTCTCACCTTTGCCTGACCTTCTTACCTTATACACTGCCTGTCTCACTGCCTCCTTTGTTCTTTAACATCTCTCTGTAAATGTGGTTATTGCAATGAATGATGTTTTAGAATCAGACTTACTGATGTGTCCTTAAAGTTTTTTTGCTGTTTTCAGAAGTACCTTTCTTAACATATACTGTGATGTTAAAAGTATTGTCTGGCTTTAGATGTACATGAATTTTGTTGACATTACGTTCTTAATCCGGAGGGTTTAATAAAGAGTTGGCCCATACCTTGCAGCTATAACTGCCTCAACTCTTATGGAAAAGCTTTCCACTAAGTTTAGGAGTGTTTATGGGAATTTTTGACCATTCTTCCAGAGGCACATTTGGGAGGTCAGGCACTGACGTGGGACAAGAAAACCTGGCTCACAATCTCCACTCCAATTCATCCCAGAGGTGTTCTATCTGGTTGAGGTCAGGACTCTGTGCAGGGTTGTTAAGTTCCTGAACACTAGATGTTGTCAACCATGTCTTTATGAACCTGCTGTTTGCCCTGGTGTACAGTCATGTTAGAACAGTAAGGGTCCATCCTCAAACTGTTCCCACAAAGTTAAGGGGCATAAAATGGTCTAAAATGTCTTGGTATGCTGAAACATCTAAAGTTCCTTTCACTGGAGCTAAGGGGCCAAGCCCAACCTCTGAAAACCATCCCACACCATGAGCGCCCCCCCCCAAACCACACTAGACACTTTGCAAATTGCAGTCAGGCAAGCACCATTCTCATGGCAACCATCAAAACCAGACTTATCCATTGCCTTGACAGACAGAGACACACGATTCATCACTCCAGAGAACACATCTCCACAGCTCTTGTCCAATGTCGGCCTGCTTACCTTGCACTTATCCTGCTCTGACCTGAAGTGGCCTACCACTCCTTGGCTGACTGCCATTGCTCTCAATTGCTTCCACTTTGTTATACTACCACTAAAATTGACCATTTGATACTTAGAAACATGAAACATTTCCCACAAATTTCCTACACTTTCATTCAATGAGTTCCTGAAAGAGACATGTTCTCTTGCAGATGTTTGTAGAAGAGATCTGCTTGCCCAGGAGCTTGATTTTATACACTTTTGGCCATTGAAGTGATTTGAACACCTGAATTCAGTAATTCTAAAGGGTGTCGTAACACTTTTGGCAATATAGCATATACTGATGTATTTTACATCTGGTATTGATGTCATGCTGTTTCATCTTTGCCTCTCTGTTTTGCCACAGTTCTGTGGAGCGATTCTGACTGAGCTCGATGCCTTACTACTATTGGCAGTAGCCTGCAGGAGCAGTTCTCTCCTGGGGGTGCGATCAAGCTTTGTGGAAGCTTGTGGTAGAGCAGCATTTGCCATATTGGGACGTTTGCAAGAGAGGGCCCTGGAGGTACCATCCTCTGCACCCCTGAAGAACTTGACTGCTCTGCTTTCTACTTGCATTTATGTGCACCAAAGACTAAAGTGTTACAGTGTCATGCTGAAGGACTCAGATGCAACTTCAGCTAAAATGTGAGAAAGAGATTTATGGTGATGTGTTACTTGTTGGCATTTCTCTTGTTTTTAATGTGGCAATATTATAGGTTATTGTATTGTGTTTCACCAACATGAGACGTTTGTTTCTTTTTCTTTGTGTAGACCTCTGACTTTACTGCCTCTCCAGAAATACCAAGACACTGTTGAAGCCTTCAAAGAACAGCTGACTAGCTATTGCATCCAGGTTTGCTTCACATGCATTCTCCAGGATGCAGAAAGTCATGACTGGGCTGACCTTAAACCGTTTTATGAGGTAAAGCATCTAAATATTTTCCTCTTCTTCATTCAGCCTAATTAAATCTCACACCTACATCACTTTGATGTAAAATATGCTACAATATTCTAAAAACTCTTTGGTTTTTAGAAATTTCCCCGAGTTTTTTTTTTTTTTTTTAACTTTCAAATATAGAGCTGTAGATAAAGCAGCTCTTGCACTGGATGATTTCACTGCTTCAGTATAAGAAGAGGAAAGTCTAATGCCTTATGTCTTAGTGGCCTTGTTCTTTAGATTTTGACGAACTCCAGGAATTATACTCTAGAGCTTTCTCACTTCTCTGTTTCATTCCAAAAATCCACCTTTACCTCCCACTTTCCCGTCTTCTCTTAGTATTATACCTGAGCTTCCTGAGAACATCTGTAGCTTCCACGCTGCCCCAGGGGCTCATGGGATTCAGTTGTCTGAAGTCTGCAGTCTATGGGACTGTCTGGAAACGGCATACAGCTTCCCTGGAACTCTACTGTCTTTTTGCCCTGAACTAGTCTAAACCTTGCTTCTCATGCTTGCTTTATCCTGATCACCCCCCCCCCCCCCCCCCCCCCCCCCCCCCCCTTGTTCCTTCCTCCTTCTTTGGGTTATTTGGTGTCAGACAGGCCTGCTGTGTGCAGGTGTGTGCTTTTGTTCATCCATCCCCGACTGCATATATATAAATGAATGTGAAGTAGAGAGGGGAATCGCATTCAGAATTTTCACTTTCTATTTTACTACAATACTGAAAATATTTAAAAACTCGAAATTTAAATGCCAGCAACACACTTGATCAAATTTAAGAAGGATGCATGCTAACTATAGTTTTATATCTGCCTTCCTTAATCGTTTGGCAACTGAAGAAACAAGTTCTTAAACATGTTGATCATTAATTTGTTTTGTTTTTTTATATACTATTTTAGCTCTTAAACTGTTCAAACTCATCTTTGTCTTATTCTCCTCTTTGTGATGCATCATACATCCTCAATAGGAGACAGATTTAGACGATCAAGTGCTCACACTGTGTTCCTGTAACAGCATGCTGTTGTAAGTCTTACAAAGTAAAGTCTGACATTGTTCTAAAAAGTCTTCCTGAAAAAACAAGTTGCTCAGATTGTATATCATATGGGTCTTCAAATTCCAACATGACCTATGTTTAATGGCTGGCACTTCAAACAAGTGAAAATATATCAAATGTAAGTTTTAGCTTTTTTATTTTTTTAGTAAACGTTTCTGGAAATGACGTGTGATGTGAGGTGCAATTTGCTTGGAATTAGTTTCTCTGTCTGCTTTAGATCAGCAGAGACCAGTCAGGAGAAGGTCAAGTTTCCTATCAATGGCCAATATCCGAATTGTTGAGAGGAAATATATAGTATGGGACAGATGAGTTAAAATTGGAGGAAAAGACAGGTGCACTCAGACAGGTGTTCAGGAACTGATGAGCTGAAGACAGGTGGAAGTTGGAAAGTTGTGGTTTGGATGACTCAGTATCCCTGCCAGCTTATTGCTGGAGGGTAAATACAGTATAGTGTGAGGAGGCAGTGGGGGAGTAGAGATAGAAAACTCAATGCATCCTATAAATTTCTGACAAAGCTGCAGGAATATTGATCTGTTCTACCCATCCCCATCTTTATTTAACGCATATTCTCACTTTATTTAGAAAGCTTCTTCTCAGTCAGTCTCTAAAAACATCAGTGCATGTTTGTGTAAATGTGTGCCTGTTACAATGTGTCTTTTCATGACTTTGTGACTTTAAAGCAGCCTAAAATCCCAGTGGGAGAAGAAACCCAGGTGCAGAGTGCAGGTTGCATGACCACTGACACATCCTGGTGATGACAGGCCCATCTCTGTCTCTGTCTTTTTTGTATCCTCAAGTTTTTTCTCTCACCCTCTTCTTCCATATTTATCCTTTCTGTGTTTATATTAAACTCTCAGTGTCCACATCAAAACATACAGTATCTCCATCTGCAACCCTCCTCCCTCTCCATCCACCACTTTCTTCCACAGGGAGAGCGGTGTTCCTTCTCGCTGCAGATGTGGTTTTACTTCCTGTGTGGGCTACGTAGTGACCTGTGGGCAGTCCTCCCTGCAGAGCTGGCCAAGGATGTGCTTGGACAGGTGCTGACGGAGACGTTGAAGCTGCTGGTACAAAGATACTCCAGGGTTCGTGCTTCATACAGAAGACACCTGCAAATCAGGTATTTTATCAGGTGTCGTACTTTGTGGAATTACTAGAGCTGTAAAAACAATTTTATACTATTCTCACTGCACACTGCCTTTTGTGTTCCTCCTCTTCAGGAATGTTTTACTTTATTTTATTTAGTAGGATCATTTTGTAGAAATACAATATAGCACCAGTTTTTGTCTTTATTACTGTAGAATCATCCAGAATGGAAATGGTAATTTCAACATCAAGGTATTTTCTTTTCAAGTCCGCTCAGGCTCAAAGACACCACCCTGTTGCACCCCCATTTTAATTATAGTACCTCAGAATGAGCAAACCACACATATCCCGTGAAGATTTTTTGTATTTCACACATTATTCTCCCACAAACCTCATAAATAATTTATCAATCAGCAGGTATTCAACAAATTGTCTAACCACTGTAAGCTTCCTGTTTAAAGTCTTAATGTGATAAAATATACCATGACTTGACATTTAATTTTACTCATTTTAATTAATTTCTTGGTTGTCATAGGCTCATCAGGACTCATTTCCTTTTTTGGATAATTATCAAACAGTTCTCATAATAAAATTGTGAATATCTCAGTATTAGATTACAAGTTTGATATTTCTGTAGATCGTCTCAATGTAAAATTGTGTGTTCTGTTTCCTTATGTTCTCTAGCAACCACTCCACGGAGCAACAGTACACTGACATAATGAGATAATTTTTAGGAAAACAGCATCATCACATTTATATTGTTTTTTAAACAGAATTTTTTTTTTCTTGCTGTCTTAAATGCTTGTCTCAGCATGTAGGATGTTGTTTTGAGGGGCTCTAAAACAGAATGCAACATTAGCTTGTTGTAGTGAAACATCTGAATACTCTGTGTTTTATCACACTTATGATGAAATTACAGAAGTTAGATGAGTTTTGCTTTGACCCTCAATCAGAGTGAGAAATAATGACAAAGATAATTTTAATTTTGGTTGTGTTTTTCTAACAAAGCTCCCGTGTGTCAGTCATAATAATCATAATAACTGTTTTCATTTTTACGTTAATCTTATCTGTTTTTAATCCATGTTTCTAAGATGTGACATCACCGCAGTGTTGCTTTATGTGGAACACCTTCTGTGGAGTGTGTGTGAGAGTCCCGAGTCCTTGATGCTGGTGGATCCGTCCTCAGAAATAACCATTATAGCAGGCGGTTCTGACTGGCCGTACCAAATCCATAACCTCTGTGACCAACTTATGACAGTTCTCATTATTGTCACAGCACCGATATCTTTACTTTACAGGTTCGTATTGTGCACACAAATATTTTTTTTAATACAGTAAAGTTTTACTAAAATTCCTTTCATTTAAAAAAAGTCAAAGAAACAAATTAGAATAAAATAATTAAAAATATATTTGTGATAATTCAAACTGAATTCAGAGGAATGTATTTATTTTACATCCCCAATTCCCCCAAAATTTGTGACTCTGTGTAAAATGTGAATTAAAAACAGAATCCAGGGATTTTCAATTAACATAAACTCTTATTTTTTTCCCATTATAACATGAATAACATATCAGATGTTGAAGTTGAGACATTTTCCTGTTTTATCTAAAATATTTGTTGATGTTGGATCTGATGAAAGCAACACATCAAACAACTTGAAACGGTAGAAAAAACCTTGAAAAAGTATTTGACACAATTCCAAAATTGTGCGCATTATTTTTCACACTGATTCTACCTGATTCTCTGAATCTTTTGATGATCTTGAGGTCTGCGCTCTCCGGGTACTTTTCTAGTATTCAGTCATATTATTGAGCTGTTAGCAATTTACCTAATTAGTTGACAAATGTTCCTCCAGTTGTTTTTGAATTGTACCATTTAATTTTCAAGCTTTTTTTTTTTTATTGCCTCTGTTCAAACTTTTCTGAGATGTGTTGCTGCCATCAAATTGAAAATGAACAAATATTTTCCAATAAATAGTGAAATATCTCAGTTTTAACATCTGATATGTTTTATTGAAAGTAAAATATGGGTTTATTTGCTAATCATTTCATTCAGTTTTTAATTTACATGTCTGTAAAGTTATTTTTTTGAATCTGTGAATGTAATTCTTTCAGTAGTATTTTTTTCCACCATTGAATAGACCTTTGTTGCAAACAGCAGATGTTTATATTAAAGCTTCTATGTGCAATTTAAACTCCTCCAGGACATTTATGATTAATGCATCAAAGGATTCTACGCCATATCCGACTGAAAGCCCTGTTGCACGCTGGCTAAATGCTATCAACCCTGACCTTTACACAGAACAGGCCATACGGTATGTAAAGTACACCCGTCATACATGTTCACACACAAGCTCACATGCACACGCCCCAGTATTCAACTCATGCTTTATGGAGAACTATGTGTAAGTGTGTTGAAGTGCACCTGCATGTTTTATGTGGAGATACATAACCTTCTACTCAGGTCTAACCTCCAGCTTTGATCTAAAGGCACCATGAAACCTAACGATGGCCCAGAATGAGAACTTCATTGTTGTTTCCGAAGGATTCCTCACTTCATAAAAAAGAATTAAGACAAAAACAATGCATCTGTTTTTGTTTTTATTTATTTTTATTTAAGTTTATTTGTGTTTCTCTACTTGCCTACACACACATGTGCATATCCCTACACGTGTGTGTCTTGGTTTTGTAAACTGACCCTGCACTGTAGATTTATCAGTGTAGTTAAAAGAGGATTTCTTTTGGATTTGCAGTCCGGGTGACATCATAAATTGCGCTGTCAGACTGAGGCATAGTTTTCTTCAGTCAAGGATGCTTTCTGCCTGAGTCTTTTGGCTCAGATAAAACAGTTAATTTCTGGGTGGACAAACTTCGTACCGCCTCCCACCTCCTTGCTTTTAAGACCAACTCTGACCACTCTTTCCATTAGATTTTATTGAGATATATAAAATAACATGCAGGCACACATGTTAGTGTGCTCTCACACTTTCACACATGCATAACCACAGTCAAAGGCTCTGAAGAGCAAACACACACACATACATGCTCATATATTTACACACCAAGGATACGGCTCATTACTCACAGCTGGCTGCAGCCTCTTGGTTATACAAAAGATGTAGGAGGGGGGTATTGCTGTATATTCTTGTATTTGGCTGTCTCCCAAAAGTTAATTTGCTTTTAGCTGGCTAAGATTAGAGCTAATTCCTTCCTGTTGCAAGCTATAAGTAAGCATGAGTGAAGGCATTTTGATAATAAGCCTTTATTTGGAGTGAGTGACACTGAAAGGTGTTAGCATTGTAACTATTTCCCAGCTATTAGCACCCAGACCTCCAAGACTTCTGTCAATGTGTCTGATTTGTAAAGCCTTTTTCCATCTTTGTGGCCTCTTGCTAAATAAACTTCTATCTAAATGCTCACCTGACACTGCAGAACTGTCAACCTTTTTTTTTTTTTTTTTGTTATTGTTATTCTTTTTGTCTCTCTCAGTGACGGTTTGATGGGCGAGGCAGCGTTGGCATGCCATTTGAAGCTACTGACCTCTGACCCAGGATGCAATCCCAAGTTACTGCTGCGAATGCTTTTGCACGGAGACTGTCACCTGCCCAGATTACTCCTGGAAAACTCTCGTGAGTCTGCGGTTTCAGTAAGATTTGGCATGTTTTTGAATGGCTGTCAGCATGTGTATTGTTTATGCTGAGCTGTCCATCTTTTAGGACAACCCAACTCCCCCCCCCACCCCTCCGTTCTTTAATACTTCATATTTTTTGTAATTTAGACCATCAGAATGGATCCCACTGGATAGATCTGTGGGAAGTGTTTACCAGTGTCTTAATTATGATGCTCTCAGATCCAAAGCTAGTTATATAGACTGGAAGATGAGCTCTATCCATTTTATGAAATTATCATCAGCATCTTTGCTATCATCATCATTTTCACCTTGGTCATCATCATTACTAAATCAATAGAGCGAAGTAATAAACACTCAACTGGCCCAGGCAGAGCACACGCTTTGACCTTTAAAGATTTTTTCCCCTTCCTTCTTTTCTCCTCCACACGGCCACAGTCTAACCTTTAAAGACTGTTGTGCACTCGCACATTAATTCACATTATAGCGACCTCATTAATAACAACCCTCGTCGGCTCGTTCTCTCGCTCGGTTTGGGCCTGACTCAGAGGCCGTGCGTTGCCTCTCCCTGCGTGCTGCCGTAAATCAACATTAAAAGCGCTGACGCTCACGTGTTATTGCTGTGACGGGATAATTAACCAGGATACAGACAGACAGGAACAGGAACAGCTTGACTCGAATGCCTCCTCTGCTATAAGCCACTGCACTTTCACTCTATTTTTTAGAAACGTTCCTATTGATAAAAATTCTACCCTCAACTTACATAAATAATACACTGAATTCCAAATTACTGTAACTATATTTATATTTTTTCTAACATCTGTCTATTCAGGTTAGTGTTTACTGTCTTTTAAAATCATCTGCTAGCTAAACTAAAAAAAAATCCCATGTTTTAACCAGCTCTGTCTCTTCTCCAAAGTGAAATGAGCAGTTTTTTTTTCAGTACACTCATGCACACACAGTCTTTTTCTTGTCTTCAGTGTGTCTGCTTCCAATTAAAAAGCTTTGCAGAAAGGGCCCTTGTGAGTGGTTGACTGGTCGTCCGGAAGATAAACAGGTGTATGCACTGGCTATGTATCAAGGTTGGAAATGCATAAAGACACAGAGGCAGAGAAGAATTAGAGCAAAGCAAATGAGAAATCAGCATAGAAACAGAAACACATTAGAATCTTTGTGAGCTGCAGAAGTTGTGGAAACTGTTCCAGCGCACTGACATCTGTTTTTCTGAAGTCCTCTGCTGCTTCATAATGGGATCATTATTAAAAGCCACCTAGTTAACCTGCCATGCTCTCCAGCACTCCAAGTGGAAATTAATGTTAGTCAACCCTGCTTCTTCGTCCCAGCGCAGCCACAGCGGGGATATCCATAACACTGTCCCCTTAAGGACCAATTACCAGACAGACAGCGAACGAGATGCCTGCCTGATCCACTTAATGCCACTTAATAGGCTGATTGTAGGTCGGCTTCGTTTACCACTTGTGAAGCTGCATGTTTGCAGACTGATTGTGGATCGACAAGAGGACCTTGAGTGACATCAGCGCTTCCTACCTGAATGTTACTTAACTTTTGGATCCGTCACCGTACTGCTGCAGCTAATTTTTGCCTTGTCATTTTAAAATAGTCCGGCATTAGTCAGTAGGAAGTCATGCCACCCTCCATCACTGCACAGCCCTCCTCATTGACTGGTGCATACACTCCTATACAAATAGCTGTCATCTCCCACACAGTAAGACTGACAGACCGCTAGATGTCTGCCACCTCTGGAGCAGCAGGCTTTTCCTCAGCAATCCCTGTCAACTTAACACACACATTACACACATACCCTCAAAAGTACACAAAACACATTTATATAGACATCCATATGGGTTTTACACACACACACACGCACACACCTTCATCCTCAGCCCTCTGCTCAGACAGCAACCCCCACAAGGACACCCTGTCAAAACCTCTTCCTTTTCACTTCCTGTCTCTATGTACCATGGTTCCCACAGCCAGGGGCTTTGAAATCTGTTTCTTTTTCAAGTTTTTTTTTCCCCAACTAACACAGATGTGGATTTTTCTTCCCCTTCTATTCCACACTGTCTTTTTGTTCACCCTTTCTGTTAACATGTGTCAGGCAAGGCAGCCTTGACATTTTCCAGTGTGTTTTTCTTTTTTTTTTTTTTTTTGTTGTAAGAAATCAAGATGTTGTTTTACAGGATCGGGTTCTATGTATATCTCTCTATACATAACTATTTAAAGTTGATATTTTAAGAATTAGAATTCAATAATGTTTTTTTTTTTTTTTCTCTTGCTTACACCCCCCTGAGTATGTGCTTGCATATAAGTAAGCTATTTCATGTCCTGGTGCAGTTGATTGTTTGTGTGTATGTGGGTGTGTTTATGTGTGTGTCAGGTCCTTCATAATATCAAGATTTAAAAAATTCATTGTCGATTTGAACATCCACACAGGCATTTGTATTGTATGCACGAGTGTCTCAGCAGGCCGACTCTGTGTTTCCAGACTTTTGCCAGGAGAGTGGCTCAGAAATGTCCACAGAGAATCGCGAAGCAGGAAATGAATTTGTAGTTGCTTTGTTCAACCTCTTCTCCTACCTGAATAATGTTCCCAAGGCTTTGACTCAGGCCCTTCAGCCATACCTGGAGAGAACACACATCTGGAACCATCTCTACACACTTTCAGGTAATGCAGCACACACGAGTAGATTTATATGGTTTTTGTTTAAGAAGAATGGTAGAAAGACACAAAAAACAGAAAACCAAATAACTAATAATTTTAAATACTGTATTTACAGTTTAATTCCAAAGAGTTTCACTCTAAAATAACATAATGTTTACCTAAATTTTCGTGCAGTATCTTCAATGTCTCAGTCATTTCTGCAACCAAAATATACATCCAGGTTAAGCAGTCACAATCACAATGTTTAAAGCTTGTCATGGGACCAAAACTGTATATACCACCATCCAAACAGGGATGATTAGGACAGTTATATAGTGTATAAATGTGGGTTTTAAAATCATAAGGTAACACGATGTGTTCCCTCTTCTGAGAGATTGTTTTGACAACTTTGTGCACTGAGCAGTCATCAATATGTAACAGATCAGACAAGGTAATGTATAGATATTAGCAGGCATGTCCTGCAGCACTGATGTTGAACCGAAATGCACGAGAAGAGAAAGTAGAAACCATACTTGGTTTATATTTGCAGTGGACCTGTTTGTGTTGAAATTAGCTACATAGCGTGTGCTGTTTTTCTGTATGATCCGAGCGGCGCCCCTCAACACTGACGCTCTAGCTCGTCAGGCCACATGTTCTACTGATTGTGTTTTCTCCTTTTATATTGAGTTCTTCAAGTGTAACTTCATTGATGAAGCATCATGACAGACATGGCTTCATAATGTCATAGCAACATGGTGGCTGGATGCTGCTGATCTCAAACATCTTTACGACATTGTTCCAGGTGACTTCAGCATCTGCTCAGTGAGTCAGTGACAGTATTTACATTAGGGTTTCCTCGGAGTTGTCAACATATCACTTAAACCCAACCATCTGTGTGATATTTTGCACGCTTAAATGAACAGGATTAACGACTTTTAGATAAGTGATTAACTCTTTGCATCTTGGACAGAACACCATATATGGGTCAACTTACAATAAATCAATGGGTCTTTCACTGGACTGTACGAGCCTCTCCTAGCACAAATGAGCAAGGGCACACAGGCACCTGCATGCCGATGCACCTTGTTTATTTTTATCCCTCCCTTTCATTCAGTTGTATAATCTGGGCCTCTCAAGTCCAGCGATTTTAAAATGTTAAAAAAAACTTTATTTACTTGATGTTACTTTAAAATTTGCTTTTGTCTGGCTAGTAAGTTCATCTCACTTCAAACAAATAACTAACATCAACTAATCAGACTAATCGGCCCAAAATGGGTATTAGGCATTTAAAGACACAAAAACTGAGCTGAGTGTTTTGGACATAAAAAGAAATGTGTTCTGCTATAGAAGAAGAGACAAGGGGTGTGCTGTGGGATTAATAGGTTTTTCATCTTATTTTAGTAGCTTAGTTAACATCAGTTATGCTTCAAACACTTCTGTTTAGAGGACAGAAATATATTAATTTCAAGATTTGACCACTTCTCCCATCCACTGATGAGATTTTTGCACAAAGTTCAATTTCTAAAGGCATTTTATCCCCAAAGAACGTCTTGATGTTTTGTGAAGCTAATATTGACACTGTGTGCACACGAGGTAAGGCATAATATGATGTTTCGCTGACTGCAATAATGCCCTAATTATTATTATTTCTTTATCTGTCTCTGATGCAAGCTTTATTGCAAAGCTTAATCAGAACTCCTGTGGAGTTGAGAGCTCGTTTTAGTGGTGATTCTTATATCCTAGCTGAGTGGTAATTATTGTAGCATAAATTAGGATGCTTGGAGAGGAGTATTTGGATCGAGACAGAGCACGGGAGGGGTCGACAGAATGAAGGAACGAAAGAGAAATAGAGTTTGCCAGAGAGAGAGAGAGAATTTCAATGTCAAGCAGTCATCATTTAGTCTCACAGGGTAATTAGTTTAATTATTGAACTGTTCCAAATTTTTATATTTTAATTTTGGTTACAGGATACCCTCGGTGCCCCCGCTGCTATTTAATCTGGATGGCGTTAGCTTTCATAGATTACAGAAAGAGTTGGACTATTTTGCTTCTTATTCTGGTATTTCATCCCTCTGTAGACATTTCTAATCTGTACATTCATCAGCGTAGTCAAGATGGTGGTTTCAGTCAGTATAGATCCAGACCACGTTTGCCACAGATCCATTTTCTTTCAACATAAAATTAATTTGTTGTTAGTGTTTTTTATTTTGTAGCATCTCATCTTACAGCCACAACTGTAGAAAATGTCTCTTCCAGCTTCCACCTGTAGCTGTGGTGTTATCTAAACCACCAAATAAAGACAGTAGGAGTTGTGCCAACTGGCCATCTTGGTTTGATTGAGAACATCTGAATTAAATGTAACTTTTTTATGCTGTGATGTAAATCATTTCAAAGTTATGTGAACCTTGTGAGTTTTAAGTTATTAATACTTCTGTATCTTCAATTTGGTTGAAAAGGTGATTCATATTCGGACCCCTTATTTAGATCTTCTTTTCTGTGTTATTCAGAATTCCAGAAACAATATACATGTCTGTTCTTGTTTATCGTAACTTCCTGTTGTTGTTTTTTATTAGCAATAAAAATAGATGATCAAATTAGTATAAAGACTTTAGCTAGTGTATTTCAAACATGTTATTTTTGTTTTTGTCACTTTTAAAAGACACAACGCACACAGCACCTGTGGTGATCAGCTGTGTTCGGGAAATAGTTATAAAGTCAACCAGCAGCATTTTGGTTCACCTGGTGTCCATGGTTTCGAGCTGGCAAGCTACAGAGGAGTCCAAAAGAGCCGCGCTTAAGCGAAATGTGCCAGAGAGCGTCCTGACGCAGATACCTAAAGACTGGAATTATAAATCACTTGACAAACAGGGAAAAGACACTTCCAGTAAGAGCACGCAGCTCAAAAACATTTCTAACAAAATGTTTGCTGTTTTCTAAACTGAGCATTTCTTTTTTCTTTCAGCTTCCATATCCTTAATAATTCAAGCGTTGTCCTTCATTTTCACCAACCTGCCTTTGGCTGTAGCAGCCTTGCCTCTTCCCATTCGCTTCCTTTTTCAAGTAGCTGAAAAACATCTCTCCCAGCATTCCCGGCAGCTGCGCTCAATGGGCCTGTTGCTCTGGGCCCTGCTGGGCTGCTTGATTCAGAGCCTGGAAGACCCAAACACCCTTGAACAGATCAGCGGTCTGGCTCTGGACAGCGGACCAAAGGACTGCTTCTGTCTGCTTGGAGAGTGTCTACAAGCTGCTATGGGCATTCAGTTAAAGGTGGAGAATAGGATTAGTTAAATATCACTAATAAAAAGTAGTTCATGGTTATAAATTGCTGCAGTTTAAGATAACGCATTGGTGCTATCTTGTTTTGGGTGTGTGATCTAATTCATGATTGATTTGATATACCTACCTTGTTTATAATGCATTTGTCTTAATGATCTATGACAGGGTGTTCCCAAACTTACAGTGCACAAAGTTCTGCAGGCCCTGGAGGAAAAAAGACCAAAGTGGATAAACATGCAGATGCAGAAGGCCCGTAAACTCTGTGCAGACAGGTGAGAAGCCGCGTGAGAGGCCCAGGCTCGAGGGTTACAGGTGGTTGTTTATACTGTGGGCTCAGGAAAGTGCTGCTTTGTTTGGTATCATCACTGCACTCAAAAAAGCTTTTAGTTACAGTTAGTTTTAATTTTTTTTTCAAAACATTTAATGCAAAAATGCCTCTTTATGCAATCAGATTCCTAATTGTCTGATTTATTATTACTAAGATGAAGATTGAAGGCTGCTTGTCTTGTACAGGAGAAGCTTTCAACTGATCAGACTGACTGATGTCATGTTCAGCTACTTGACATTAAAAATGATTGTAAAGAAATATTTTTTTTTTAATTAGATAAGCCTTTTTAATTAAGCATTTGATATGTGATATATAGTATCAGTAAGCTATTTTTTAATTTAAAAGCTTAAAGTAAAATAAATGAATATCAAATGCGTGTTGTGGTAAATGACGTGGTGGACATGTCATTTGACTGAGAGCTCGGGAGGGTGGAATGATGGGAAAACAGCTTTCATTTTGGGTGTATCTCTGACCTTTGACTCTATATTTTGCAGCTTGTTCCCAGAAACAGCCCCTCTGGCTGCTCACTTCATCAGAACAAACTCTGGATGCATCAATTCTCTTGAAAAGATGATTCAATTGTGTAACAGCTTTAAAAAAAAAAAAAACAAAAGAGCTAAAAACATTGACTAGGCTGCTACCACTTCTAGGAGGAGCTGTCTGTTACAGTAACAAGACGAGAGCTCAAGAGAACAGATGGGACAGTGAGAGCTGTTGGGGGGGTGGGGGGGGGGTGGAGGAAAAGTGAAAGAAGAGTGATTATGTATCACCTGTCGGAGGCATTCAGTAGGATCATTACTATTCATTAAACTAACCTTCACAGGGAAGTGACGCCTGACTTGTAAACAATCAGAGTACAGTGTCGGACGGAGAGGAAGCCGCGGATTTAATAACTCCAAAAACAACCAGCACTTTTCTTTCTGGCATCTCGTGCACATCAACACACAGAGTTAAACCTTTAACAGAGAACATTTGCCCCGTGTGTCATCCGTTCTTTCATCTCGCTTTCCCTTTTTCCTTTACCAACTGTAACCCCTCGTCTCTGCGCCACCCACCTTGTCTTTGCAAAGTAATTTGTAGAGGAGAAGATTATTGTTCTCCATCATGGTGACCCTGGCTGGGCTGACGGGATGCATACACAGATGAAGATGAATGCAGTTATTCCTTGGCGGAGGTCTGCCTCTTTCAGGGCACATTGGCCCTAATGACATGATTGATAGGCTGTCCCAAATCCGGAGGGGCCCTCATTAATCACCCTGCTGACTGAATCCAATCATCTGCTTCACCTGCACAGTGATGGACAGGAAAGGATACAGCGCAGGTGCTGACACGGATGCACAGCCACCACCGCCGACAACACCACCGCCAGGCCGCCAGGCAAAAGAATGAGGCGAAGTATACGGACAAGACGGGACTCCTCTTCTTTTTCACCCTCAATGTCAAACAGCCAATGGCTGGCTGACAGGCGACACAGCTTCTGCCATATTATAATTACAAAGGGAAAGAAGGAAAGAGGAAGAGAGAGGAAACAATGACAGGAAGTATATGTGAAGGGGAACATTTGATGGACGGTAGTGATACCCATCCATACAGAAGGAGCAGGAAATGATGTGGGCGTATGTCAGGGTTTGGGGACTGCACATGCATGAGAACCTTGACATACAATTACACACACACACACGCATACGTATATGCCTAAAAACACATACACACAAATCATTTTTAGTTCAGCAGCATCCAATGGTCAGAATGTTCCAAATATGAATAGCTGGGAAACTACAAAACTGTTGAACTCTAGATAATTTATTTGATTTTCTAACTTATTTTTAGCATTTTTTTTAGACTGGACTAAAAGAATTCAAGATGAGCCTGATATAGACTGGTTTGTCCAAGTGAAATGATCATTTCAAAAAACAAACCAAAAAACCTTAAATTCAAGATTCACAGCTCGCTTCATTTTGTGGTGAACTAAATACAGATTTAGATTTCAAGTTCTTTTCTTAACTAGAAGATGCTTCCTTAGGTTAGATGAGGTCATCATGAGTGAGTCCTTCTTCTTCTTGTTTCTTCTCACTTGACTCTGCATTTTGTCCCAATGTTCATTCTCATCTTCCCGTCTCTGTTGCTCTTTTAGTGTATATGAGCAAAGAGTGGAGAGAAGAGCTGCAGAGGCTGAACTGACTGAGCAGAAAATAGGCCTGATTCTGCTGGAGGTCTGCCACAAAGCAGGTGGCAGCAACTACCTGAGGCAGATCTATCACATCATCCAAGGCAATGAGGTAGGGAAGCACTAGCTCTCCCCCAGCAATTAGGTGGCTGCTGGCCTGAGGCTGCAGGCTGTTCAGGAGGGGAAAAACAGAGGGAAGAGGGCTACTGCTTGTGTGCAGTCTGCTGGCTTTGATCTTCTCATGTGCAGGTGACCTCAAGGGGGCAAAACCTTCAGTGATTTCTCAGTGGAGAGGAGATTGAGTCTCACGGGGCTGCAAGATTCAGCACAGGGCTCTTTAGAAGAGAAAACAGCTACAGTACACTGAGGTGTCGCTTTTTTTTTAAAGTGAATTCACTTCAAAAATTTTAACAAAAAATACCTGAGGAAAGTTCATTTGAGTTTATGTATGTGGGAATTACAAGGTTTATCATCCTGAGTACGTTGTGAAAAATGTTCATCCATTTAAAAAATATCTTAGTCAAAGTTTCTAAATAAACAAAACAATGAACTGTGACCTCTATGGTATAAATATAATTTACTCTGGAATATTTACAATTAAATTACTTAATTATCTTTTTATTTTTTTCACGTTATCCACTTTATGAGATTTTAAAAAGATCTGAAAATGTATTTAAAATTAGTTTTGATTTCCTTCTAATCCTAAATCCTAAAACTATAGACTAAGCAACAACCTTTAATTGAAATGTATAACACTAATTGATTAGAAATTAGTTCTTATTTGCTCTAGAGCTCCAGAATCTCCACTTTACTGGGGTCAAGGTAAGAATATGCTGCTCAGGGACAGATGAGGCTGCTGGTAAAGTGAAGTGCAAGAAAGTTCAGAGGTCATGTCAAGCTGACAGATGGGAAAACATTGAATTCACAACAGGGTAGCCATGTATGCATGACAGCACACTGTAAGGTATACTGTATTTAATATTTTTTTCCTGTACCTCCTACAAGGAACCCAAATTAAAGGGAGACATTAAATAAGATCAGAGTTAAATTTAACACTTGAAATCAAGTAATTATCATTAATACATTTATAAATGGTGGACATGTATACCTAATGTCCATTATTATACCATTCTTTAAGGGTTTTAAAAGTACTTGCAACATAACTTTTTGTCTTTTGTTTTTTTTCTTCTTATTAGTGGTTTAAGTTTGCTCTTATTTTCCTTTGCATATTGTTTCTAATCAGTATATTGTGTCACAATTTGTCTCTTCCCTTCACTCTTACTTTGAATGCAGGAAATCCTGATGAATAAACTGAGTAGAAGCACCAAATACCCAAAGGATTCCAATCTTTTGGTGGATTTTAGTGTCGGTTCAGAGAGTCCTGCTCCCACTTCCTGTTTCAACCCACTCCTACAGTTTGACCATATTGGCAAAAAGAAGCTGGATCAGGTTTGTTAAGCTTCTTCTGGTTATTAACATTATAGTTTATTAATATTAGTTTCATACATAATATTTTATTTAACTTTTTGAATTAAACACTTACATTTAATTGAGTAATTATTTCATTTAAGTTTTTTAAATATATTAAGTTTGAGCTCATTGCAGATTGTTAGTATTGAATTGAGTTGAATGTGATTAACATTATACTTTTTACAGTGTAAGTGCACTTGTCACATTCAGTGTGCTGTCATTTAACTTGAACCAAGGCCAGAAGCGTAACGTTGAGGTGAGGAGCTGTTTGACTCCCTCGTGAACTGGAGACTATAACTTCCTCTGAAGCTGTCAGGTCTTTTTGGGGTTTGGCTTTCGTGTTTCCCAAAAGATTGCTGCTTCTTCCAAACTGGGGATTGGCTGGCAGAACTGTGAAAAGATGAGAGATATTTTTCTTTTTTCATAAAAATAAAGTAATAATGTTAAAGGAGAGCATAGACTAAAAGTGTAGTTTTTTTGTTTAAGGGGTGTTGAGGGCTTAAGGGGCCTCATTGCAAACCTATTCTCTGGGGTGTCATCATATTGTTTTTTTTTTTTTTTTTACTACAAAGATATGAGGTCTAGTTACAAGTAATATAAGATCATCCTTCTCTTTTGCTGGTGATCTCACCAAAACAATACATGATTTTATTTTTTTTTCTGTACAGTAAAGTAATAAATTATAAGCACTCTGCAGTGTTTGTGTTGTTGTATTTAAAGGACAAAAACATTTTAAGTCCGATGATTGGTGTGTAATCAGCTCATCGTGGGAGTCTGCACAGAGTCTGCATAGAAAAGCTTCAGGTGTTGTCAGATAAAATAGGAGGAGGAGAAAAAGTTACATCCATCAATCAAGCGTATGTGTATGTGTGTGTGTGTGTGTGGGGGGTAAAATAGGATGTGGATGGAAGGATTAATAGATGTAGTGACATTTTAACAATCAAAGTTACATTAATTTTCTTTTCCCAGTACAATATCACTCTCCACTGTTAGTCCATGTGTGTGATTGTGCTTGTGTCCGAGAAGAGAGAGGGAGTGAAAAAAAAGTGGATCAAAGGAGCAATGGGGTGGGGGGTGGGGGGGGGGGTTGGCTGGGTTCCATTGAATATGGAAAGAAAAAATACATAGCAAGAAGAGTAACGACTCACTCCAAAAATTGATTTATCTTTCTATAAATGATGGCTACATCCCCCCCAAATGGCTTTATAAATTAATTGCTGTCTTATTGGAATAAAAACCTTCTTGTGCGGACATGATTGATCACCTGGTGTCACGGCCTGTGCTGGAGAACCCCCCTCCCCTTTGTTAGTGGGTCCCAGCTGTAGCGGTAATGCACTGATGGTATTAACCTTGATTAATAACTAACAATACGCTCTGCTCATGCATCAACAGAGTGCCGTGGTCGACTGGACGTGGGACTGGCCGATGCTGCTGCCAGCCTATGAGGGCATGAGCCGAGTCACCTTCAGAAGTCTGGTCAGCAACAGGTAAAATAATTCACTTGTTACACCTGCATTTCTTTTCTGTGGCTTATTTTTGTTGTTCACTTGGGTAACGAAAAAGTCTTCAGACTCACAGATACAGTTTGAGTGTTCTCTTGCTTTTTTGCAAATGCAACACAAATGCAAATACAAGGCAAAATCTAATAATCAGGCTATTTAGAGTTAGTTTGTAGGTTTTAATAATGCTGGAAACTGTATGAACTTTATAAAAAAATCGAGAGTTGAATTCTCTAAAACCAAAGTGCTTTCAAACTGTTAACATTTGTTCAGCTGTCTTGTTGATATCTGAGCCTCTTTGCATCTGTCACCAAAACTCTGTCAATAAAATCTAATAATTTGAACATGAAAATGCTTGTTCAGTTGAGTTTATGACGCCTAATCACGGAGTATTCGGAGACTTCAGGACAACTTTTGAAAGTAGCTGATGATGGATAAAGACTAGCTGGTTCAGATCTCAGTGTCACCTGATTGAAGCTTTTTTTTGCCCAAGACCACCTCTCCTGTCCCGTCCTCCCATAGCTCCCTTCCCCTCCTGCTCCACTCTGCAACAGGCATAAATATTTATGCAGGTATGTGACACATATTAGATTGCAGTACTTCAGGCTGTTCCCTGTTCTCCATTCACAGCTGTCACACTGCCAGCTATCAGGGAGCTATGGGGCTACTGCACCTTGTCTCCACGCCTACGCCCAATCCATTCTAAATCACTGCCATTGTAACACACACACACACAACACACACCTCTCTAACAAAGGGCAAGCTCTGCATCTGCCAAGGACACAGGCCTAATAAGGGTGAAGTACGCAGCTCTGAGCTGTGCTATGACGAGCGTCGTCGCCTTCATGCCTCCACCCCATCTTCCCACATACACATATCCCATTCTTCCTCCCCTTATTTGCTGCTTTGTTGCATGTTAAAACAGATACTGTCATTGCTTGACTGAGCCAAATTAGACTGGGAGCATTCATGAATAGAAACCGAATAAGGTGGATATTAAGTCAGATAGGGGGAGACTGAGAGAGAGAGAGAAATTGAACTTGCAGTTTCAGATTGTGACTGACATGTGAAGAAAGAGAAGTCGATTCTGACAAGAAACCCCCCAAAAATACAAAAAAAATATGAGAAAGGATGGGAGCGGGAGGGGTAAAAGTTATATAATTCACCCTAATCTCGCAGTATCAAAGTGTCTTAGATTCTGTCATTCGCCTCATTAGCCTCTCTTTGTTAGGCCAGAGGAGCAGATTTCATGGAGGATTTGGAGAATGGCTTTGGTTCTGCCTGAGTCACTCACGGAGAGCAGGAGTTTACTTTCATGGCTGGCGACTTGAAAGCTGTCAAAGTTTTCTCAGATCCATCTGTGACTCAAAAATATCTCCCAAGCTATTGAAGACTATTTGCAGGATAAGGACACTGAGCTCCGATCAACTGATTTGTTTGTAAAAGCAGATAAGAATAAATCTTTCATACACGAGCCAGAATTACCCTCAACTTCTTATCACAAAAGCTTCACAACTATTTCTATTACACCACTTTCTGTTGGTGGAGAAATCAATGCAAAAACAATATGTTTAAAAAAAAAAACAATGGTTTTATTGTCACAAACTAACCCCCCCCCACAACATACTCTGTATATAGGTTTTAGTCTCCTTGGATGACTTCCCTCTCCTGTACAGTGGTGGCATGTTTTTTTCTTTTTTTTTCACTAGGCTTTGAGCGTGTGCAGATTGGTCCATTGGCCTCCAATATATTGTTATAGTGGCAGGACAGTTATTGTGCCCAGGGTTTATGTCATGTTCTAATGGAGCAAGGCTATGAGTTAAGGGCGGCAGGCTTTTAAACCAGGCCTGTTAAATCACAGTTCAGATGACTTCATTAGAAGAACAGGACACATGCTGAGACACTCGTGCCTGCACACACACACACACACACACACACACACACACACACACACACACACACACACACAGATATACACACAGACACCTTGTCTCATGCATACACACACATATACATGCACTTAAGGCTGTGCTGTCTTGACAGTGTGGCATCGGGGCCAGACAGGAGGGATGGTGGATTTATACAGGTGTGTGTGTCCTTCTTTGTCATCTGTCACTTGAGTTCCCTCAGCATGATGGCTCATCCATCATCTGCAGATTGAACTTTTCAGCAGAAACTAGACTGATTAATACTGTAGGACCCCCAGGGTTGACTATCTGACTTGCTGACCTGGCTTCCAGGCAGGTTTGCTGTTTGTGTCAGTAGTACGTTGGCTTACTTGTGAATGAGCTAACTGTTTATATTATGTGTTTTTGTTGATGGCATGGACCGGTTCTGCAGAGGGCAGTTTAAAATAAAATACTTGTTATGGGTTAAAAGATTTTTGGATGCAAAGAGTAGAGGGCTTCCTCTTCTAATTGTTATTGACTGGTTTTATTAAATAACTTGACCTCAAAATTATTCAAGGGTTTGTTGATTAACTTACTGACTGGTTTTTAAGCCAGGAGGCTTTTGATTTTATTCCCAAGTCCTAAAATACCTGGTGTAGAACAAAGCCCTGGCAATTAGTATTGTATGTCTATTATTATCTCCATTTCCAAAATAATATATTAAAAAAAAGTTAATAACAGTATGTTTTTCATCACATTTCTATTCCTTTCATTTCAATTTTTATTGGCTTTTTCAACCTGGTGATTAGTGATACAGTAAAAGTGTTTGTCTACCTACATCTCTGTTAGTGTGTCTAATAAAGAGAAAGACACAGAGATGGATGGAGATCAGTTTCCATCACCTTTTTCTAACCTGTCAGTCCTTTAGCACTAAATTCTGTTGACCATCTCAATGTTCAGTCACTCATTTCCTTGGTCTTGAGACTCAAGGAAGGTTTAAGGAAAAGTTCAATTAATCAAATGCCAAAATCAGCTGCGTTGCACTCCCAGGTTTAATATATACTTGATATTTTTACTTTGATAAACTTATACATAAAAGGTTTATATAAATTATTATGATCCAATGATCAAAATATCTCTGTGCCACCTCACTTTTTGACTTGAAGGTATGAGCCACTCTTTCTTAAAAAAGCGTTGAGTCAAAGGACTAAGTGTTTCAACTCAAATGAAATAATTTCTTTTCATTTAGGGATTCACAAATGAATAGCTCGTCTGCTTTGTCCTTGGTCAGCCTTTGAAATGATCTCTTCTTCAGTGACCTCTTGTAACTCTGTCTCAAAACACTTTTCTACAAAACAGTCAAAAGCAGCTCAGCACCTTTATGGGTTTGTATTAATGGCCGCTACGCTGACCCTTCGCTTTCTTCTTTCCAGCGATTGTGTTACAAGGCTTTCATGTACCAAAGTCTTTTATGCCATTTTTCTTTTTTATAAAAATAAAACAGAAAAAAAAACAAAAAAGTATATCATATTGCTACAGATGAAAGTCAAGTTTTAACTGTCATCTGCCAAGGTGACTTTTTGAAACTATTTCCATGTACCTGCATGTCAGAGAAGGTCCTCTGACCTGCCCAATAAGGGGGTAGCCATTCATGAGGGATGAAGCTTCATGTGTCACAGGGCACTCGTCCACTCCATCATAGACTCTAGCCCTAGTATCATCCAAGGACATTGACACTCAAATCTTGTGCCTCTGCTGCTGCAGGTATCCCTTCTTAAACCCAAAATGGTGCATTTGAGGTTGTCCTATATTGACTAGCAATAAATACAGAGATAATCTCTCAGATTAAAAAAAAATTCTATTCAAGTAAGTACCTGTCCCTACATTTTTATGACAGTGTAACAGTAACAGTAACAGAATGCTAGCAGCACTGATCCAGGGATTTACTACCCTGATATTGTAAGCATAATGTAACTTTTGAACACCAAAGCATTTCCCTTGCATTTTCTTATTGTTTCTGTTACCCCTCAGGTCCATAACAATAGCAGTTTATGGAAAAATGCCAGTCTGTGGCATTCTCTTGCTTGAGCAGCTCCTTAAATTGCAGCAATAGACGCTTGTGCTTTCAGAAAGTGGGCAATCGCCATCTGTTCGTGGGCGCTGCCATATGGTGGGCTTTTTTCTTGGGGAATAAAATAAAAACAAATATGTCAGAATGTTCATCTTCCTCCACGGACTCTGATCAACCTGGGGAAAAGCTGTATCTGAGTGTGTCTGGATTAATGGTCTTACTTTATGCTTCGGGAAATTGGGGGGAGGAAGGGGGCACTCATGGTTGGCGGGAATTTATGAATACAGTACATGTACATCCTTAGTGAGTGATGCACACATTAATGCATGTTTGTGTATTTAGAAGTATTTCCTGTCTTACATAAAGGACAGTCTCGCTGTATAATTTTGTGCAGTTGTTCACCCCAGTCTTAGAAGCATTAAACAACGCAGAAGGAAAGAGCTTCAAGGTTAGTCGAAATGACATTTCATGGCTGCTACTGCCAGAGAAACAAGATGAGATGCTCTCAAGCCTTCATCAAGCTCTCCATCTTGCAAGGCCGTGAATTCAAAAGACTTGTCACTTGTGAAAATCAGGAGAGTGTGATGTGTCATTGAGGAAGGGCTTCTTTCTTCTCTTGTCGATCCCCTTGTGTGTCCCTTCCACTGACTGACAGCCTGAGACAAGAGTTTGTTTTGGTCGAGACAGAATACATCTTTTGTCTGCTTGGTTATACATGCCGTGTTTTGTCTTTGCTACCTCTGGACAGAGCTGACACATTGAGGTTTTCATTAGACGTAAGCAGGTGGGGGGAGGAGGGGGACAAACACGCATATGCTTTTATATTTGAGCGTTGGCACTGAGCAAACTTTCGTATAGTGTAAGAACATCAGGGGCGACTGGGGGTGGAGGGATGGTGGGGTGGGTGTAGGCATGTTTCTGCCTGCATGTGTGGGAATGTTCACCATTACATTTTGTGTTATACTTGGAGGTTTGCTCCAAAGGCGAATAAATCAGTGATGCCTGGGATAAGGCCACGGCCCCTCCTCAAACTGCACAGACAAGCTGAGAGGCTCATTAATCAAACGGCCAGTCACAGATGTGATGGCTTCCACACAAACTGCCAGCAGACTGTGAAAGTCACATCCAACAGAGTCAACTGTCAGCCAGGCAGGCAGGTTGCACTTTCCTCCCCACTTTGCTCTTTCCCCCCTATTGTATTTATCTCTCACTCTCACTTTACCTCCTCTCACCTCCAGCGTGAGGCCTCAGTATGATACATCTCAAATATTTGTCTCGTCCCTCTAAAAACGATCTCAAGGGTCGAAGAAAATCCATCTTCTCCAGGAGTGGTCATGGTCAAACCATTCTAGAGACACGAGACATCAGTCATCGCGGTGCGTTGCTCTGTTCTGTGTGGTTACAGTCCTAATAACACTTTTTTTTGTCTAACCTGTGCTACACAGAATCCTTTGTGACATAAATTCTAATACTTTGGTAGTATGAAAGTTTAATGTAGGACAAAACTCTGACTTTGCAAAGTCAAGGCATGTGTTTATTCTAGTGTTAAACAATATTCTCCATTCTAAACTGATTAGATCGGAAAGTGTGATAAAACTTTAAAACGGAGAGATAAAAACACCTAATGTTCATTGTTTTTAACTTCTTTAACACCCATACATAAATGAGATTAGATTTTCCTCTTGGCTTTTGATTTTGTCTATTTCATGAAACTTTAATGTTTATTACTTTAAAATATTCTCCGTGTTTTTGTTTTGTTACTTTTTTTTTTTTTGGTTGACAGACAAAAACAAAAGAATCACAAACAGAAAAGGGAGGCACAACGACATCTTGTCCAGACTAAATGAGTTCTGTGTAAAATTGGAATTCAACCATAAGTAAGTTCAGATTTTTTTGTTTTTAGTTGTGTCAATTTTAAAGCTGAAACCTCGGCTCTAACTTCCATGAAATTGGTCACAGTCTTTACCAGCTACTTACTACATGCAAACACATTACCACTGACAAAGAATGCAGATGCCACAAAAACAAACTTGTCAACAACATTGTCTAGCAACCTCTTGTGTAGCATGAGTTGTAAGCACCTGACCTCCTAAAATAATTCTTTAAAACTGGAAATTCATGAAAACCTGCCAATATAAATAGGCATGATTAAATGTCTGTGACTATTCCAACTTGAAATCATGGGTGGATAAATTAGTTGGAGAGATTCTAAGACCAGAGCTAAATGGAAATGCTACATAATCTACTTCAAAACCCTCCAAGAATGGGTAGAAATGCTGGATTGAACAGGGATCAGACAAAGCCACCCGTTCCTGATTAACGATGGAACGTCCCAAGGCTCCTTACATCCATTGACGTGTGTGTGATGCTGCAAATAAAGAGTATGCAACTATGCTTTTGTTTGTTCTGTAGGGAATTTAAGAACTTTCTGATTTTAGGGTGGCAGAATTTTGAAGACGACTTTATTGGATGCGGAGCCTCACAACATTCAACCCGTTCTACACAATGACAAAAAAATGTTATGTCATTCAACTATAGAAACTAAGATGCTTTCTTAAAGGCACATTTTTGAAACAAAGATCTTTGTTACCATGGTAATTGTTTACGTCTGACCATCTACATTTTGCTTATCCCAGGTTTGTTGCATTTCCACAAAGATCTCAGCTACAGGAGCAGGCAGCTGACGTGGTTCTTTTATATAATAATTTCTAATGGATTGTCATTGGTATAGCTGTAGATTGTCAACTAACCAGCCCGAAAGTTCCAGCTAGATTAAGAAATGTTACCGCCCCATGAAGGTCATTTTTCAGGGGTAACTTTCTTCCCTGGTACTTTGTTTTTACCCTGATCCATGCAGGCCAAATAAATAATAGCCCGAGAGTACTAACCTAGTTCCTGTAAAAAGTTCCTGAAGTTACTATGATATTATCATATTATCTTACTATTATAAGTTCCTGTTATTATACCTCTAGCATTTGCATGTTTAGTTACTACATCTGACTTTTATGGGCTTTTAGCAACTTTTTTTTTCTTTCAAACCCTTAATGTCCTTTAGATATTTGTTTCGGGATCTCTGTCAGCAAAATAATGCCATCTTTTTGGCCTGGAGCTGGAGCTAGTTTTGTCAACCAGTTTAAATGGACTGGGACTCTGTTCAAGACGTGGCAGGACTGTTTGACACTGTTGCCATTTTTCCCGCTGATTTATTGAGATGACTTTTTAGCTGACTGCAGCAGCTCATTGTCAAGAGCCAGTTTGTGACCGTATGTTCCAGTTCATCATAGTACATTTTCTTTTTCTTCTTTTTCACTCTTCAATGTGCCATCTTTTTTTTAGACCAACTGAAAGCAACACTGAGACTTTTAGTTTGGAGGATGTCTTGGGTTATTTTTGTTACACTGTAAAACTAATTATTGACACAAAAATACTTTTCTTTAATTCATCGTCACTTTTTCATTGTGTTTGTTGCCCTGCACAAGAGTCACAGGTGTCAGAAAACTTTCATTTAACTGATAATACTTTAGCTAATAAGTCATTTTTCCTGAGCTTCTTTGTATTACTTCATTATCAGCCTCCTAGCAAAGGGGTTCTCGTTAAATGCCTAAATGATAATGCCTGTGTGTACATCTTCCTTTTGTGTGATGGTAACGGTGTGTTTTGATGGTACATCAGGAGGTTGTATTCTGTCGCCAGGCTCATTAACCCATCGGCAGTGCCCAACCAACCCCAGCCAATCGTTGCTCTCAACTTGGCTCTTCCATTTGCATGTGGTCCAGGAAGAGATAATTAGAAGGCTCTCTGCCTGTCACTGTTAATCTGGGACTTAGTGAAGGGCTGTGACGCCGACATGCTGATGGACTGACACACATGTCTACACACACACGGCATGGTGTCATACTAGTGTACACACATTGGAATCCGATACAGACACACAGATTCCCAGGGAAAATGGAGTACCTGCACACAAATAGTGAGTGTATATGAACAGGCCAACACATACAAACACCATCGCTTTTATCTTCCCTTTCCAACTTTCAATGACACTCTTTATTTCCTCTCTCTCTTTGACTTGTGACCAGTAGAGTTGTCTTTTTTGTTGTCTTTCTTATCTCCCACCCTGCAGTGCATAACACTAAAATATATCAGTCTTTCCTCCATTGGTATGTGAATGATCGCATGTTGATTCAGGCGCTGTTTACACCAGTTGTACTACGCTGTTGACAGAGGTTTTAGATCCCTGTTCAGATAGACTGCGCGCTTGTTGCTTCCCAAACAGGCAGAATGCTCAGTAAGCCTTCTGAACAAGCCCAGCTGTCATCCCTATATACAGTACTTTCACAGACCCCGCGTGCACACACACACACACACACACACACAAACGCATCCCCGACAAACATGCATGCATGCTCATGTTCTGGCACATCCCCAGCTACACACATGCAGAAAACACACACATCGCTGATTGGCAGGCCTCCTGTTTCCTCATAATTCCGTCTGATTTATCCAATCAATCTCACTTGGAAAGCTGCTAAAGCATTGACTAATATTAAGAGTAGAACATGCGACAATTAAAACGTCTTTCAGGTAATTACAGAGCTGGTTTAGCAGCAAACAACTGAGGCATTTTATCCATTCAGCCTGTTGCCTGTGTGTTTTATTTGTACCTGTTTGAAAGTTAATCGGAGGAAATGAGGTACATCTGTTAATATTTAAACTGTTAATGCACATGTCACGTATTATGTAAAATACCACATCATTAGCTAGATGTGTCTATGCAAATATTGACTCTCTTCGTCTAATTGAATATCATAGACAGCATTTTTTCCTGCTCAAGAAAAGTCTGTGCAAGAAGGCCTCATAGATGTTCCTGTCACTGAAAAGCCGACTTCTATGCATTGACAGCTAGTCCTTTTTTTGCACTCCCGGGGATCGCTAAATGGTGCATGTTGAGGGAGGGGGTGAGTTTCATTGCCGACCTTATCTGTCCTGCTGTGTGACCCCATGTCACCACTGATGGCACATAATAGTTGACATTTGACTTTAGGGGCTCTTTAAGTGCCAAGAGTGCCCAATGCACTGGATTCATATTCTAATGCAGTCATCTTTCACACTCTGGGTCTCTGCTTTTTGTCCAGGAATCTTTGCTACACTTGTTTTGACTTTTTCTGTGCCTGTCTTTATCATTCTGTCTTTCCCCCTCTTTTTCTCTTGTCTCACAAAAAAATGCACATGTTATACACCAACACAAAGGCTTTTTGCAAAGCTGAAATGTTGTCTCTTGCCCTCCTGCTCCCACCTTTACAGGTGGACACACAGAAGTGGATTTTTTTGACACTTGTGTCTAAAGACAGCAGAAGCAAAAGGTCCAGCAAGAAACTGCTTTTTATCTCTATTCTATATCCCCATATCCCTATATGCAGTATTAATCCCTATTATCACATAGCTTCATTGCCTCAACAAAAATAATACTGAAAGGCTACACATTTGGCTCATTGTTTTTTTTCTTGTTCATTTATTCATGTTCTTCAGTTTGAAATTTGGCAAAAAGGGTCAAAAATACTAAAATAAAATCTAGGCAGCCGTATGAAACTAAATGGCTTTTTTTTAATCAACATTGTACATCAATTTTAAAAGCAGTATCTAAATATGAACTTTCCTAATTGCACAAAAGTTTATGCATGCCCACCTTGTGATGTGCATCAAGGAGCACATCCATCCCAAACTCTTTTAGCAAAATAAGGGAACCAAATGTATTCCACCCTTTGCTTATAGATCAGTCCACACTGTAAATATCACAAGGCTGAGTGTATGTGTGTGGCAAAAGACAAATATGTGCTTGCACCCACCCACTCTGTTCCCCTACCTTTCTAGCTCTTTACTTTATGTTTGTCTCAACTTTGTCTCCTTTTACCTGCTCTCGCCTCTCCTTTCTGCCATCTTCTCAGAGAAACCATCATGGGTCATGTTGTTTTGAGTCTTTGATCTCTGAGTAGTCTTTCAGCATGTTGACTACAAGGCCTCTCACCTCCCCGGTAGTTGTTGCAGAAAAGGGGGCAACACTTATCTGCCATCTGTGATGTTGATGGTTGAAAGCATTTGCTGATCTTGAAAGAGTCTGTTTCTCTGTGTGTGTCTATGTATGTGTGTGCGCGTGTGTACTTTTGAGTGCCTGTGTGTATGTGTCCACTCAGACATGATAAAAGACCTTGTTACAGCACTGGGCTATGATCAGTTGAAGGAACATTATCACTGTGCTCTGAGGTGTTGATAAAGCAAAGAATTCTTACACATTGGATCTCACTGCTAATGATAGTATGACACTATTATCATTTGGCTAAATAAAACGAACTCTGGTTCAAGTAGATATAAAGTCATTTGTCTTAACATTTCATGTGTGTATTCAGTTGTTGCCCATCTCAATTTTTTTATTTTTTTTGCAGAACTCTTCTTTTGTAGGATGCAGGGGATGGCCCTGGTGTGACAGCCAGTGATGTTAGTCCAAGTTACTTTTGACAGAAGAAAAAGAAAATGAGAGAAGAAAAAAAAATCTCCCCTGCAAAAGCAAAGAGATGGAATTTTTCTTTCAGGATGTATTGACTTTGTAGGAATCAATTATTTCCTCATTCATTTTTTGTTGAAAAAAATCCTATTTGTTTGCTTTTGTATCTTTGCTTTGTCATGACTGTTAAAAACAGTCTGTTTGATTGAAGTTGCCACTGAAGACATTTAGTGATTTTGATTTATTGCTTGGATGGACGAACCAAGCTTGCCAGAAGCATCTGTTTTAGATACCCCCACTTTCTCTGTGACATTATGGAAACAGGTCTACCCTTTAGAGCAAAGTGAACAGTGAGTGGGGTTGTTTGACATATTGTGCTGATACACGCCAATTTATAAGAATGCCAATGACAATCATAGGAGAGGACATTTAGATTACCGCTGAGGCTCCCTGTCCTGTCTCCTTCTATCTGCCCCCCTATCACTCCATCTGTTTCATAATCTGCCTTCTCTTCATCTTGACTTGTAATGATGAAGGGTTGGTCAGAGGATACGGGGGGTTTTGTGTGTGTATTTCCAGCATCTTTGCCCTCTGAGTCTGAATGTGACCCTGGGGTTGTAGCTCGCAATCAGTCAGCCTGCCTCGCCCTCCTGACCGAGCGTTTCTCCTTTAAGTCCTTTAAAAAGAGCTCTTCTCATCGCCGCATGGTGGACCTTCACTCTGCTCCTTGCTGTTCTCAAGGTCTCTGCACCCATTCTGTTTGGGCTCTGACCTCATGCATGGTCCAACATGTGCAGCTCATAAGAGTTTTATTCTCCTCCCAAGTTTCCTCTCAAGGTGAATTACCAGACCCCCCCATCCTTAAGCACATCTGAGGCCAAGGAGAAAGTTTAAAGGTGATTCAACTCCTTCATTCATCTATTCTCATGTGGGGGAGTTGCTTTGTCTCTTTCTGTTCATCAATCTGTTATATACATAAACACGTGCATACCAGCATTCTGCTGTTCTTAGATCATCATATGATAACAAAGAGTGAACTTTAAGGCATTTTTTCTCTTTTCCGTTTTATTCTTACTTGAAAAGTTTGCACTTCTCTTTTTTGTAGGTATCTGTGAGGTATGTAGTTTCCATGCCTGGTAGAGAGGTTGAAATGTCAATTGTGGTCTTTGAGCGTACCAGCAGTAAAGGCATTTCAAAGAGGTTTTCTAAACACAGCTCCATGTTCATAACTATGTTACTGTACGTTCTGTAATTTGTAATCCAAGTGTTTTGAAAATAAACATTAGGACCCCACCCCCAAGGAAATTAATAAAATACACTGCTGATCAAAAGTTTTAGAACACCCCACCTTTTTCAGCTTTCTATGGAAAGTGATGCAGTTGAATGTGGCATTGCACTCTGACATGAAAGCATAGCACAAATCATGAATTTGAGTTTAAAAAAAACATAATGGAATCAATTTATAGACCAAAATGTATTCTAAACTTTTACCTCACTAAAGTCTCCACCTTTGGCAGATATAAGAGCTGAACACACTCGTGGATATTATTTCCACAATAGAAAGTCAGTATTCTTCCAAAAGGTCTTCTCATATCTGTTGCAGAAGTTCCCCTGTGTGTCACATGTAAGTTGTTTTTCTTTCACTCCAGTTCATCCCAAACCATCTTGATGGTTTTGTTTGTGTTTTCTTGAGGTAGTTCTGGCAGACCTTGGACTTGTGTTTAGGGTCTTATCTTGCTGTGGGATAAACCCTTGACCAACTAGGCTCATACCAGAGGGTACTGCATGGTGCTGCAGAATGATATGATAGCTGTTTTGGTTCAGGGTGTCTTTCACACTTTGTACAAGTCACTGACCCTGGATCCAGCAAAAAAGCCCCAGACCATCACACTTCCTCTTCCCTGCTTGACAATTGATGCCACACACTGTGGAACTGTCTTTTTTTGTCTACTCAATGGCATACAAAGATCCTGTGTGATGAACCAAAGATTTGAAATTTTGGATCATCAGTTCATAATACCTTCTTGGTGAGACAACTGTACTCATTGACAGTGTGACTCCTTTTTCCAATTTTTCTGTAGGTAAGACCTAAATTTTTGAGTACTATGATGATCTGCCTCTCTCCCAGTGTCAGTTGCCCTTTTTCTGGCCATTTTTGTAGTAATACACTTCTTTCTGCAGTACAATACAGATTCTCACAAAGGTATGGAAACACATTTTCTTCCAACACTGCTATGCAGAAAGAGGGGGCTGTATGTAATCCAGCACAGTTTGAACATCTTTAGGAATTAGTAGCACCAACTTTCAAGGCTTGATCAACTTCCATTGCTGCAGGACAGCTTTAAATTGTTAAGCCATTTTGTGTTACTTTAAAAAGGCCTTTTGTATAAGTCTGAAATTTAAATTGGTTTTCAGTTTGGCGTAACTTTACATTTCTTTAACCTCTGGCAGTTCACCACTTACCTTTGTATCGATTCAAGCTGAACTGGAAAAATTAGGGTGTTTTAAAATGATGGATGGATGGATGGATGGATGGATGGACCTTCTGTAAATGGTGTACCCACTGGTATGATGACAATTATCTTAAATTACGCAATCTCCTCAAACACTGCATCAATTTTAATTCGGTTTTAAAAATCCATTTTTAAATTTATTTTATTGTTTTAACATTAATTTTCATTTTTAATGAAGTACACATTGTTGAAAATGTTCATTTTTAAAGCTAAGGTCCCAGAATAAAGAAGAACGACGGAGGCAGGGACGAGTGGTTTCACACCAAGTTTAGCAAACGGCCAACGAGTTTGACAAACCTTGCCTTACTTTGCTCCGTGTTACACACTTTGAAGCTTATTTATTTATTTGGGTTGGGGGCAAATATATGTTCAGCGGCGCTGGTTATCAGTGACAGTGGGGATCAAAGAGCGACACCACAAATGAAGCTGTCAAAGTGGCCCGACAGCTGGGTCCCGAGGCAAACATCTTGTGCTCGCACATTTTATTATGATCGTAGTGATACCTCACAGCAAGAAGGAAGGAGAGAAAGGCAAGAAAAAAACCCTGTCATCTCCCCAGCTAGAGAGGAAGAAAAAGAGACAAAAAAACAAGCGCTGGAGCATTACTGCTGTCCATGAGAGAATGAATTATGAATGTGTGAGGGGGATTAGGGCACAATGGGTGAAGTCACGAGGATCCTCGCCTAGTTTCCTCACCCTCTGCCTGACAACTAATTAGCACTTTCAGCACGTGTATATGATCTCATTATTGTAATTTCTGCTTATGTAACATGCATGCAGATGTGCAAGCTTACATACACACAATGCAGCTTAATTGTATAAAGCAATTTAATACATAAACTCTTCTGTTTAAGGTTAAGCTAATACAGTTAGAGTGATGAAATAAATGTTGCTCTAATGTTTCCTCAGCCTGTGCTGCACAGTTTTTTTGGATTTCCTCTTTTGTCTTACATTCATTTGAGCAATTTAACACTTTAAGCTGACAATTATCCTTCACGTGATAAGTGCACAGGAAAATCTTCCATGACAAGATCATTTCTGGAACTCCCAGGTGCCTAGAGAAGATATTTTATGGTGGTGCATCAATGCAATGTTTTATTTTGTCTTTCACATAATCGCACAAACTGTTTGTATAGTAGATACAGTTCACGTCAGCTAATTAGGATACACATGCTGAGATATAGGGAGAGCAGAGTGGGGGGAGGAAGCAGGGAAAGAGTAAGGGTAGATAATTAGACAGAATTAAGCCATCTCTTTTAATCTAGCTTCTGAAAGAAAAAAAGAGAGGGAGAGGAAGAAAGAGAAAGAGAGATGGGGGTGAGATGGCAGAGGCTCTAGGGGTGAGGCCTACATATTCACCCTTCTGCTCTCTCCTTCACTCCCTCTTTGCCTGTCTGACACAGGGTGTGAATGTGTGGGAAACGAGGGGCCTGGTGCCTTTGCTCAGCAGAAGGGATCAGCTTGTGTTTCTGGGTCTCTAGAAGTGTCCCATTGTCATGATGTCACTGCAACTCAAGAAGGCTGACCTCTGACCCCAATGGATTCATGGAAGCCCAACGCAGCACCCCCACAAATGCCAAAAGGGCCAGATTGCCACTGGGTGCCCACTAGGGGGTACCCAAGCTTTTTGCTGTGAAAATCCAAGGTGCTGGCGGTTTTTGCGGAATGCAACTGATGGCGTATTCGCCAGTGAATCTGCTTGTCTACGTCCCCCTGAAAAAGGGGTCCTTTCCCTCACTTCACCCTTCTCTTTTTGCCTGCTTTCCTTCAGTTATTCTGCCATCTTGGGCTGCCATGGCTCCCCTCTCTCAGTATCTCTCTCTCTTTCCTCTCTCCCCCCTTCCTCCATGTGTTGTATCTCAGCACCCATGAATATAGCGAGCGCCACCAGATGTCGCAAATACATCATCTGAAGGATACGGCAGTGATGGAAAAAAGTCAAAGCACGTACGAGTGGGGGATGTGAGCTGACTTGAGCTCTCCGAGCGCTTGTGTGTGAGTGTGTCACTGTATGCCAGCATGCATCTCTCTGTGTGTGTATTTGAGATTGTCAATGTGCAAATGGGTGAGTGTGTCCCTTTTGTGTGCACACGCATGTGTGGAGGTCACAGCAGGTCAGCATATTGTCCCTCAGATGTTTGATATTTTATGTATAAGAGGGTGGCTAGCACAAGAGGATAAGCACGTTCCTGACAGAGGCATCTTTCTGCCACAATCCGCCGCCTCAGCAATGTAGAGCCCAGAGTCAGATCAACAATAGAGAGGTTCTGCCTCACACCGAAAGAGGGCTGATGAGAGGAAGAAAGTGAAAGAGTGGTAGTGAAACCAAGAAAAAAAATAAAATAAAAAAAACTAGCAGAACTGCTGCTGTAGCGTCAGAAGCTGTAAGTTGCACCTGATCATTCAGAATTATGTAGCTATCATGTACTGGAACTGCTTAAAAAAATCCAACAACTACATTTCAAATGACCCCACCTATTAACTGACAATGACTAAACAACATCAGCTGAGTAAATATGTGCAGGTGTGCATTTGTAACTTACTGTTGTGGGGGCCTTTGACGTGGCAAACGAGGGGCAGTACCACCCTTAGATCAGTCCCTGTTAGGGAGGAGATTCCCCAGAGTGGAGCTAACAGCAATCCGTTTTTTCTCCTTCAGGGGGAAAAAAGTTTACTGCCAGCTTGCTTTTGTAGTCAGCCTCAAAAGATTTGCAGCCATCAGCATTAAAAGGCACAGATCTAAGAAGACGCCTCCAACTGAAATACCTACAAATGAATAAGAGTAGGAAGGGAAAAAGTGGGGGGTACAAACTGATACAAACGTTAAAGACAGACTTTAAATGTTCCTCTTATTTTGGCTTTGTAACCCATAAACAACAAATAACAAAACTACCAAACATCACGATGTGGAGCTTTTTTCTCCTTACTAATTCTTTTTCTCATGCCTTTTGGGCTGTTAACACTCTTTTTTTGTGCTCAGTTGTTAAAAGGTTGATTTCTTTATTCTCTCTTCCACACAAACAGAGCTTACGTAGGTTTGTTACCAGGGTGATAATGTAGCAGATGACATCATGCCCTGACTGTTGTAAAGTGGTAGTTCATCGGATGACGGCGTAAGTTGCTGCCGCACTCCTGAATGTGTCCCTATGTCTCCTTCCCTTCTTCAGCTTTGGCTTGTCCAGTGCACCTTGTGTTCCCTGGGAACAGGATTAATTATTCAACACACAGCTTCAATTAAATTTGAATTTGGCAGTTCAAGTAACCTTTCAGCTTGGCACATTTATTATTAAGGCCAAAGCTTTAGTCCTGTTTAGATAGAACTTATCAGAATTGTTCAGCCCCTTATCAAATAGATAATGTCTGAGAAACTTGGCCTTCAGTGGAGAAAGTCAACAATATTTCCTTAAAGAACATCTGCTTAACAAGAGGGTATCCACAACCTACTTGTTCTTATCAAAGATTTCTCTGTAATCACTGAACAGTATATTGTATATGTACCTAAATCAGGAAGCATGTGCAAAATAGTTTGTTTCTAAGTTTTCTACCATTCTATCAAAGAGAAGACAGGACAAGGTGTCACGCCGACCTGCATTTTTCAGTGTAATGGATATTTGAAAAGCAAAGAGCCTTCATCGCTTGCAGAGGCCATCTTTTTTTCCTTTGATGTTCTTCCCATTTCTCTTTGTGAATATACAGGGATGCACAGGAACAAAATAAAGACTAAGAGTGATATAAAGAAGGAAAAAAAAACAAGAAAATCCATTTTGATACTCAATATTTTTGCCTGACACTAATCTCTTAAATTTTCTGAAAGTTGTAAGTGACTCCAGATGTTTTAGTACATCCACCAGTATGTGAAACCACAAATGCTTATATTTATGCCTGCATACAAGTGTAACACGGAACACAACTTAACAAGAAACAAGAAAAAACAGCCTTGACGGTTCTTTTTTTCAATGATCCCCATCCCCCAGTTTCTGTCTCCCCATTTCTCTCTTCCTCCATCAGAGGAGGTGGCGCTTTTGTCAAGCAGGAGCACAGAGACCTCACAAAGCGAGGGAAGATGTCACAACAAACAAAAACAGCATAGTAACCCCCTGAAATCTAATCAGGAGCCATTGATTCATGCTCTGAATGGAGACTGAGTACCTTGAGAGTGGCTCATCCAATAAGGCCATAGACAGCATGACAGGGGCCTTCACAATTCAGTTGTATAGTTCCCTGTCATTCTGTTCTCACCTTTAGACTCAAATCTATCAACTCAAAGATGATACAATCATCACTCCACTCCAACATTTTATGTCCTTTTTCAAGGTCTGCTAATTCATATGTCATCTGTGTGCCTCAATCAATGATTTTTTTCCCTTTCTGTTCGACTTCATGTGCTGAGTATTCTTTGAACACTAATAGGCTTTCTTTATGAGAGTGAAGAGACGTGAGCCTTTGGCACCTTAGTTACCCTAATTGCGCTTATAAAAGATGCTTAGATTGAGCAATTAGGAAAAACGTAAACCATGTTTACCTTGTGCTCCTGGTGGAGATCCAAGGCAAATAAAAGCAAAAAGATCTAGATTTCTATTTCAAAAACCATAAAGTTGCATATTACTGTAAGAGTGAGTAAACATTGCTTTTTTATCGTTCATCACATTATCATTATCATTGGGCTGCCTTTTGCTTTCTTCGTCACTGATCTGAGAGAGAGCAAAAAAAAAAAAAACAATCATATTAACAGTGTAACTCCATTAACACTTATAGCAGGAATCTGTGACATTTCAGATGAAATTATTGAATCTATAATACGCGCATGCCCTTCTCTGAGTTTTTTAAATGCTCAATCTAATGCAACAACTTTGCTCTTATTATTTGTAATGATACTTTGGCATTATAGGGTATAGAGATATTGATTTTGGAACCCGACGCATTTATCGTGGAGGTAAATGTTATTATTTTAATATTGGAGTCATGCTAATTTAATAGAGTGTAACATACACACCAGGGTGTGAGCCGCAGGGGTCTTGCCGCCTCTCTCGTTCTCTCTCCTTTAGTCAGCCAATAAGCTTTACGCAATATACGATAATATTGGGGAATGTCAAAGACCAAACATGGCTTTCCCCTTGACTTTTAATAGTATGATTGTACCTCTACAATCAGGACCTACATGTTTGGGAGAGTGTTTTCTCATTTGAAACGGAGGCAGACTGCTATGTGATGACAGATTTTTATTTAATGTTTACAGTATAATATGCATTAATACAGGGGATATGGATATTTCTATGAAGATTCCTCCATTAGTAGTATCTAGTAACCATTCCCTTTTATATTCCTTACTTACGTTATCTACTCATCAGCTTCATTCACAGCAAGTTAATTATTGAGTGAAATTTGAAATATTGAGGGAAGTGCACCATCAGTGATGGTATCACTGCAGTGCAGGAAAGCATAGTAATCATGTTGCTGGTGGACTCACAGGGTCAGGAGGTCTCATTGTCTCATACTGAAGTTATGAGGAGTCTCCAAATGTATACAGAAGATCATTTCAACATATTACCTCAACATGATCCAAATTTGTCAAACCTTTGATTCTTCTGGTTATTTTACAATAAAATATGAAATCAGATCAAGTGACACAGATCTTTTAACTCCTAATATTTCTAAAAGGAAAGTTGTTGCTATTGTTTTGGAAGAGTTATCCTTATGATTTACACCAACCTGAAGTGAAAAGTGGACTCTGAGGTTTCAGACAATCAACAAGACATGGACAGATGTGGCCACAACATCGAGATTACCCAACATCCAACCAGTATAATGACCTGTAGGATAAACTGTGTCAGCTGTGCTTACAGTACCGACCAGGCCTTCAGTCCTGATTGCCTCTTGATGCAGGTTACTGGCAGAATGAAATTTCTGTGAGAAAATAAGGACCAAAACAAAAAAAAAAAACATCCCTCCTTCAACTGGGTGCTTCATTCATTACCTACTTCTAAGTTATGTCACATGATCAATAAAAAAACCTTACATTTAAAGTTCACACTGTTCATTCAAGTGAATGTGAAAGTGTGCCCAAACTTTTGGCTGGTAGGTTTACATTTTATAGCTGTTTTTTAATGTGTGCTGTATTTACTTATTTATTCTTTACTTCACTCTGCTCTGCTCTGCCTTCCATTTATCTACAACATCTTTGTTTTTGTCCTTCTCTGCGCCCCTCTATGCAACTGATCAGCTGTATTAACTCAGGGACACTTGCTGAGTAGGGTTAAAAAGGTCACCTTTTCACTCAGCGCAGACACCCTCGACTGTGTGTGAAAATGCACGCGTTTCAGGTGTTCCAGTGAATATGTGTCCTTGTGTATTGGTGAATGGGTGTGTTGTGACTTATTAGAGTGGGGAAAGATGTGTGTGTGCGTATGTGTGCATGTGTAGAACCTTCCTCGGACAAAGAGGCGGAGCCTTTTTGAACACTCTGTCTAAGGCGTTACTAGTCGAATGGGGGGGGGGGGCTCTCTCCCCAATGAGCAGATATGAAGCTGTCAAGGGAAGAATAGCTGCATTCATTGAATGACACTTATTTTCTCCCACTTTACACAAGTGCAGTGAACAAAACAGGCAGGGGAGAGCTGAGGAAGACATTTTCTTTGCCTTCGACGGCAATGATAGACATGCAGCAATTGCTTAAAGTCTAAGCAGACACCAAGAAAACAGCCATTCCTGGGTAGCTTTGTTTCTGCATTCTTTTAAACTGCCTTGAGATTTTTTTATGTGACGGGTGTTTGTGCGTATTTTCAGGTGTGTGTTTGTGTGTGTGCTTGTTAGGTTGTGAGGACACTGCAGCATTCTAAAGACTCCCTTCTTTCCAGAGAATAAAGGTCCACAGGATTTAAATCAATACAATTTGAGTACATTGACTTGTTTTAACCAGGTTATTGCAATAATCCACTGACTTCAGATGATGTTTGGTTTTTTTTTTGTTGACTGTCATGGCTGAATTACTCAACAGATTCTTGTAACAAACAGATTTTTCTAAATCTTTCTGCCATTTTCTAACAAGTCAAAAAGGTGACAGAAAGAAGTGGATGTAAAGTGTAAAGCTTTTAAACCAAAGCAACAGGCCAAGGGGAGAAAAAAACTACTGTACAGGAAGCAGGAAAATAGTTTTTAGGTTTTAGGAAATACAGACAACAATTGATCAGATGCTGTTGTACTTTTTTCAGCTTGAACACAGATTAATTGAACTGTCCTGTGTTGTTATTCTGAGAGCTCATCCTCCACCGTGGTCAACTGATCTAATAGTTCATCATTTGACATGAGTTATAACCTAACTCAGGGTGGTGGGGGCTGATTCATGCTTCACAGTCCTTTTCACACGAGATGACATCTCTGGTATGAAGTTTAGAAAAAACAAAATGTGGGTGGTTTTATTTGGGTTATAGCGAGGTCCTTAAGCTCTAATTAGAAATGTGGTGAGCTTCCCATTAAACATGATGAGGTGGGATTGGTCCACAAAAGTATTCAGCATTCACAAAACTTCCATAGTGAGATTGTGGTAGTTTGTCATTGTGTAGGTGTAGATGAACGGGTGTTGCTAAGATGGCAGGGTACATGAAGTGGAGCTGCACACACTGACGTGGGGATTTGCACAATGACGTGGGGACTCACACACTGACGTGGTCATAGAGAATGTGTAGCAGGCTGGCCTCATTCCCATACAGAAAAAAACATGAACATACACGTCATATAAGACAAACACAAAAAACATGTGACACACTTCTCACAAAGTACGTGGTTTTGAAACAAAACAACAAATTCATTGCATGTATGTGAAATACCATGTGAACTATGTCTTTTTCACATGGGAAACATACTTATGTAACACAACATGGTGATCTGATCACATGTTTTTCATCACATGTGAAAACCATGTTAAATTCATGTTGTTTTTCTCGAAGAGGTGATAGAGTTGTGCTTGCACTGCTTGATCTTCTGGCTCATAGCTGCATCCTGACACAGTCTGAGAGAGTCATGCATGGCATTACCTGTGGCAAGTTGCAATTGTGAGTGTACGTGACAGGATTGTCACCATAATGAGCTGTGGACATAGAGGTTACAGTGAGGGGTCAGGAAAGCATCTCCGGAATGTGAAACCCTTTTTGTTCAGAATTTAAAGTGCAGTATGTCGTGACTGCAAGGTTTTTCTAATTAGTCCTAATCCAGCCATGTTCTTTCAGTAAGCGTAGTTTGTGGTGAACTAAACGGGGTCATTATCCCAAGTGAAGGGGGTCCTGGATAGTGAAAACCATGCCATTTGGAACATACATCAATAGGCTTAACTATGTTCTACATGTGCAAAGGTTCTCTATCTCCTATAGGATTTCAAGAGTACATTTATAATCAGCCACTATCTATTTAGGTTTTGTCAGATTGCCCACACTTGGTTATCTAATAGCTTGGCATCAGTGTGTTTCCACACCCTTGCCATGTGGCATAGGGAATCTAATCTGACCATGACTAAATTAAAAATCCTTTGGTGCGGAAGTGGATAACAGTGTCTCACCTTGCGTCCCTTCTGCCTCCTCCCACCTCTTTTTCTTTTTCTAGCCTCTTACACTTGTGGCCAAAAGCCCACTTTCCCACTAAGACCAGGTGTCCCGCCACACCAGTTAAGAGTGTGTCTTAATCAGACTAACAGACATACAAGCCACAGAGTGCTGGAAGCACACACACAACAACACACTCACACACACACACTAATTATGAGCACACAACCATGGGGTTCATTCATGCAATGTCAAATTAAGCACAGACTTACACACACTCACACACTTCAAGGGACACCCCACTGCCACCCCGCCGTATGTCAAGGAGTGACACTTGGATGACACCAGCAGCAGGATTATAAAAGCATATTTATTAGCCTTAGGAGCAGCAGGAAAGCACGAATAGGGACTAAAGCACATTGGCTGAAGAAAGCCAGAAACAGGCTAAAGGACATTTAAAACCTATTAATAATGGAGCAGTTAAGATGCAAATAGGCAACGTTAGCAAGTGTTTTAGTTTCTACAGACATGAATTTATGCTAGTCTCAAGGTGGTGTTTAAATTTCTTCTCTAGAAGTCATAAGTTTAAAAAAACTTTTTTTAAATTATTATTATTATTATTTAAAAAACTAGACTTGTAGTATTTAAAGCAGTTTTGTAAATTACTTTCTGATGTCAAACTGTTAGACAAATAAGGCATCTGCAGCACTGAACCTCATGCTGTTTTGCTAAAGTAAGATAAACTGTTCCTCATTAATTGACATGACAGTAAAGTTGCTTTTTGGGATGAACTCAGGAAATCATTTGCAAAAATAATCTCAAATCTCAAAATGACACCAGTGTGAACAATTTCAATTTGTCCTGCATATTCATTGTGATTCCTTTCTGTGAATACATACCTGTTCATTATTTTGCATAAAATATTCTGTGAACTAGCAACAAATAAACAAATGGCTGTTTCTCTATTTCATTATGCAAGAATTACTGATGATAAAAATTGCCAGCTATGTTTGAAATAATTAAGACTTTACTTTTATCTAAATGATTGAATGTTCTCCTTTACTTTGCTCCTGCTGGGTGGTCTTTCTTGTTTTGCTAATAATGTTACTGTACCTTTGTATTAGACTTGTATTAGACACTAAGCTGCCAAAATGAATTTGGTTTAACTTGTAGATCACATCCTATCTTGCCAGGGAAAGAACTAACATAGTTGTAACCCTTAAATTTAATTTCAGTGTGACTCTGCCTCTAACATCATGCAAGTAAAACAGAAGTGGAGCAAAGCAGTGGCAAAATACCAAGGCTCATTTTTTAAATCCTACAGTATATTGCCTCAAAACCCCTAGATGGTAAACAGAAAGTACTTAATCACCATAAGAAAGGTGGTGACCAGTGTTTTAAATAGAAATGCTGTCGTAAAAGTAATTTTATTTTACTTATCTGCAATCCATTGTGTTAAGAGACGAGTTTGGCCTGCGTGAACCTTGACTCTGTAAAGTATTAAGAGATTTTTCCAAGCTGAAACTTAGACACAAGCAATAGATAAGGGTGAAATGACTTTGCTATTTAAAGAAGGGAAATGTTAAATAGAGTTAAAAGAAAAAAATAACATGCTTTGCTGTAGAATTTTTTTCCTCCATTCTCTGTTCTTATTATCCTGTTTTGATGCTTTAGGGAGGCAAATGAACTTCAGGTGCCTCTGAATCTCCTAATGAACTTTCTGTTACCCCTTCATCTGTCCTGCATACACTAAGCCGAAGCAGCAGTGCTGACTCTGATTCTCTTTGGGATATGAGTGGTAACAAAAATCCAGACAGTCTCATTCAAAGTACAAAACGAAACCCCCCCAAAAAACCCACACCTGCACATGCATAATGGTGCATGCCTATGTGAAAACTGTACATACCATATATACAAACACACGTCCCACCTGTCTAGCACCATAATGTGCACTCTGGTGCAAAAAAACATGCAATGCATCGCTTAATTTGCAGATGAAAAATCTGTGCTGCTGTTGTCTGTTGCTTGAAATAATTAAGGTACGCACCATATGAGCTTTACATTAAATAATCACTCTGATTATCTCACGCAATAGAAGGATATGAACCAAACAAATACCATGGGGCATCTTCTCCACAAATAATTCAAGATTGCCGTTTTAGCTGAGGTTTTTTTTTTCTAGCACATACCGTTTTCTTATCAGTTTATTTGTTTGTGTGGTTTTATATACAGTTGTGCAGGTTTTAGGTCTCATTTCATATGTCAAGTAAAATTTGATACCTAATATTTTAAAACTGGTCAGTATTTAGAGATGGAAGAGGGGAAAAAAGTCCTTTAAATTGAACATCAAAGATGGAAAAGAGCCAGTTAAACACAGAAGAAAGGATGTAGATGGAAAATAGAAAAAAAGAGAGAGAGGCCTCATCATTAGGACAAATTCAGACACAAAAAGGAGAGAACGAAGGAGCCACTGAGACCAAGGAAAAGGAACAAGCAAATGAAGAGTGACACGGATTGGAATAGAACATATGTTAGGCTCGGGCGGCAAGCATGGATAGCTTTCTAGCTTCCTTAAGCTCTTTTCACAGCTATGGATGTGTATGGAATTGGCTGGCGGGCTAGCTGGTTGGCACTTGTGGCTGCTCAGTGGTCCTGAACCAGCCTATTTGAAAAGCCTGATGTGTTTTATTTGGGCCTGCTTCACACTGTCATCTGCACTCACAGATAGACTGTAATTGAGAGTCAACTCTAATCTGCATGGTGAGAAGCTGAGGAAAGGCTGTGCGCTGAAGAAGAACTAGGGTGCTTGAATCTGTGGAGGATAACCCTCATCGCAGCTTCAATATGGGACAGTCACTTTTTACAGTAATGTGGATATTATTGATTAAACCATTTTAATGTCTACGTATGCTTCTCTTCTTCTTTTTGCAGGTGAGTTTATCCTCTTTCCACACACCATCCTTTCTCATGTCAGGCTGTAACTCACACAACCGTTTGACTCCAACTTTATCCGTCTGGAAAAGTCTGAACTCAAGGTCTCTATTGTCAATTAACTTTTCAATCCTTCTCTTTTTCTCTCCATGTGCGATTCCACTCTCGTTTCCTGGAAATCTCTCTTACTGCTGTCCTTGGGTTTAAACACTGGAGCTACTTTCTTACCAGACAGTCAAGAAGAATGTTCATGCGTGTCTGTGTGTTTCTTTTTGTAAATGTATTTTTTAGTTATTCTCTGTGAAAATGTTTTTTCTCGACTGACAGTGAACCTTGGATAGCTCTCAGGAACAAGAGGAAGGCAGTGTCAGAGAGGCCGTGTATTGATGTCAATCTGTGGCTGTATTAACCGTTAACATGTGTGAGTTTTTTTCCGTATGACTGTATGCATGTTTCAAGTGTGAGGACACATGAGGTGGAGCGTGTCAAGTAGAGACTGTGACAACATCACACACTCTGTTAGCATGTAGCTCAGACCAACAAACAGCCAGTCAGGGGATGGAGATGGAGTATGGTTCTGGGGTTAGTCAGGGAGCTGTACAGTATGTGCTGGGGGCAGGGAGCGGCTCAGCAAGTCAAAGCCCTTCTGTCTCACTGTCATCTCCTGGTGCCATGGGGGTTGAAAGCGCCAGTGTGTGAGCGACGCAATGATGCGGGTGGGCGCACAGCCGAACGGGCACTTGACTGGCACTGTGGCACTTAGCTAGCAAGTAGCTGCTGGCTTGGCGTCAGTCCAGGTTAACTCGGCGTGCTGTGAGGTTTTTTGTATCCATGTGCGTCGGGTGATGTGGCACCAGATGCCATTCCATGTGCCCAAATTCTGTTGACATTTGGAGGAAGAGCAAGTGTGCACACATGAAGGAAATGGAGAAAAAGAGGGAGGAATGTAATAAAATGAGACAGCAGCCTCAGCTATTGTTGCAGTGGTGCATCAACTTGCGGACACAGGCTCGCTCACAAATCTACTAAAGCATATAAACACACCCGTTTTTACCAACTGGATTATGGCAGGATACATTTTTCACATAGTCTGTGGGAGGCCAGCAGATAAAAAGCACAAATGGAACAAGATTTTGGAAAGAAGAAGATTTAGAGGCAAGAAAAAAGGCAGACAGTATGGAGGGAAGTTGACTGAAAAATCTGCTTCTGTGTGCATGTGTGAGGGGGGTAATTTGATTAAGCAGGCTGGCAGGAGGAGGAAGTGGCAATGGATAGGTGACAGGTTGATGTCAACTTCTCCTGGCATGGTCTTCACCCCCACTGGGAAGAGACTGACTCGAAGGAAGAAGGAGAGGAATCACAGTAAATCAGGATAAAACAGGGCAGTTCGAGTTTAAAGAAGGATGCATTTAAGAACAAACATTTAAATACATTTCTATATTTTAATATTGCCAAATTTGTAGTATCACAGTTTTGCCTTTATAAAATAGCTGAACAGTGGTGCAGTGGGTAGTGTTGTTGTCTTGCAGCTAGAAAGTCTTGGGTTCAAAACCAGGCTCAGACCTTTCCTCATGGAGTTTGCATGTTCTCCCTGTGCATGAGTGGGTTCTCTCCGGGAACTCCGGCTTCTTCCAAAAATATTTATGAAGTTAATTGGCAGCTCTGAATTGTCCCTATAGGTGTGAGTGTGTGAACAATTGTTTGTCTATATGTGACCCTGTGATGGACCGGTGACCTGTCCAGGTGTGACTCTGCTTCTTACCAAGTGAACACTGGAGATATTAATAAACACCAGATCCCTATGACCCTGAAAAAGGAAAAAGCAGGTATAGATAATGAATGGAAGGATAAATAAAAAAAATGAAATGCATTAACCTAATATTTGATTAGATCATTTTTATGTCAAAGACATGCAGTTACATCGTAACACATGAAATTTAGAAGAAAAAAAAAAGAGAAAGAAACATACTTAAAAATAACAATAAATAAAAAAATAAACAGCACCTATTTATTCTGTCCCCAACATGAATTTTACTTACAAAAATTCAGAGAAACCCACATCTGCACAGACTTCAAGCCTCATTTAAATGCAGAAGGCCTGGACTAGCATCGGGTCTCATAATAATTATTTTAAATTGCTAAGAGGAACACATGTCCTGGTGGGATATATTACTCCTACTCTAGCCAGAGATGAATTTCACCTTGCACTTATGTACACTACAACCCCCATGGCTTTTTATATATTTATATAAAATATATATGTGCATGTGTTTGTGACCTACTGCACACACACACACACACACACACATACGTATATTTTTGTTTCAAATGGACACATACGTGGATTTTTTTTTTTTTCGAGTTAATATCATGTTGATAGTCTGGAGAAATATTCATGTGGCAACAAGGTCATAGAAATGGAATCTATATGATTATGTATGTCCGGTATATATGTGGAGATGTGGGCTGCTGTCCTGGGATGGTACACTGTGATTGCTTGTTTTTCTAAGTGGTTATTTGGATCTTATATCTTTGAGTGTCTTAAGAACTCATTCATTTGTTACACACAGAAAAACAAATGATGATACATCAGTGATGCATTCAGTGTTTGTCCTCTACCTCCAGTGTTGTACAAGTTCACACTTCACAAGAACTGGTTCAAAGTTCAATTCTCACATATTAAAACTGAATTAATTCAAATTTGTTGTTGATCATTTCAAATTTCTGAACTAAGTGCAGGTATCAAAATGAACTGCCTTATTAGTTTTGATTAAGTCTTCTCAAAGAGGGTTTATTGCTGGTAGATGAGGTCATATGTTAATGAGGTCATATGTTAATTGTCATCTCTTTAGTGTCATGAAGTTACATTTGCATTTGGCTCTCTACTACAATGATAATTGTCTATAATTTTGACTGAAACGTAAAAAGTCTGTCACAGTCGAATCATGAACTTGATGGTCCCGCTTAATAAAATCATGTTTTTGTTTAACCACAGTATCAGTTAATCATTTTCTATACCTGCTTGTTCCTGTTCAGAGTCACAAGGAGCTCTGGTCATTGGGCGAGAGGCGGGGTTAAACCCTGGACAGGTCGCCTGTCCATTACAGTAACCAGAGTCTAATGCTACTGATTCCTTGTTTACGGACATCAGATACAACATTGAAGCTGTTATTTTGAAAGTTATTTTTCTTGTTCTTTTATCAAGTTACGGCTGCAGTTCCTCTCTTCCGTTCTGCTTCCATCATGCCAAGATCTGGACCCTCTTTGCAGATGACGTATGCTCATGTAGGGGACCATGCAGCAGCAGACATGCAGGCACAACGTGGCACAAGCTTTCAGTTTGGACGATTAGTCCATTCACCTTTAGTTTTTATAGTTAAGTTTAAGAAAACAGGAACAGGCATGTGCTTTGTTAATAACTTCTCAGACAACGGTTCGAGTAGATGTATGTGTGTTTGTAACATCCTGACACTGCAGCACTAGCTAGATCCTGCCTTCAAGGGTCCTTACTAAATCTGCTTTCAATTGAGAAAATGTTTGTCCCAAAAGTTAGAAAAAAATGTTAAAGGTTGTTTAATATCACCAGAACTGCTCTCAATTCAAGTTTGTGTGTAAAAAAAGAAAGAAAAACAAACTGCCTAGTTAAGTTATAAAGTTCATGAACCAATTCAATTGAATGGATTTGTGCACGACACTGTCTAAATTAAAAATGTGTATTCTTCATTTAATATTGTGGAGATGATTCCATCCTCCTTTCTGTCACTCATACTAGAACCAATGATGCTGGGCAAATCCTGCAGTGATACATGATACACATTCATGGGTATCAGGGCTATGTTAAACACCCCCACCCACCCTTAATTAATACTTGAACCTTAAATAAAGCTCAAACTTCAAACAGGTAAAGTATCTGTTCTCCACTGTGCTGTCATACGAGACAGACATGCTGTGAGTTCATACTAGTAATGGGTTTCACAGGAAGTTTTTTAGACTTTACTTTTTTACCTTCAGGGTTTATAAATTACAGTAGACTGGGTCAAGTTTCAATGGGAGGACACTATTAGTCATAGTTGTTATCTTTTGCCTGAAGTTACAACTAAATGACAAGAATGAGAACCATAGAGGATCTTTTTAGACCTCAGCAGCAAACTGTTAAAGCAAAGAATGATTTCATATAGTTTTTTCTCCCTTGTTTGAAAGGTTACACATATATAAACTAAAAACCAATGGGCTGTTTCTTGAATGACAGTCAGCATCAATAAATCAACATTCTACTATCTTTTTTTCTCATGAATCACATTTTTATCACATTTCAATTGAATATTTTGACTCTTGTTAGTTTAGTTGTTTTAGTAATGCTTTAGTAGTGCTGTGATGTTGAGACCAGCACAACACAGTCAGAGTGGAAAATTTATAGTATTTGTCAGGCTAGACACTTTTAAATTTGTTTGTTGTTTAATGCATCTATATCATGCATTTCTGACTTGTGGTTTTTCATTTTTTTGTTATTGGTCTTTGGTCTAGAACCATGTTGGTTGGTTTTTAGGAGGAGTTTATGTTGTGCTGGCTGTTGTTGTATGTAAGTGGCTCTCATATATTACTGCACCTTTTTCCCTGACCCTGAGTTAAGTGATGAAATATTTGCCTTATGATCAGCTTTGTTGACAGACTGCAGACATTACATTAGATAAGCTGAGTAATGCAGTAACTGTAAGATTTTATTCTCCTGAAACACTGATTACATTTGGCCATATATGTTGACTCGAGGCTAGTGGTCTTTGATTTTTGATTCCAAGAAAAATGAAACAACTTTAGTGCAACTTTTTTCACAAATAAGGTCAATATTTGCTGAAACTCTATTAAAGAGGCCATTTCATACAAATTTTAGGACTTTGTGGTTATTTCTTAAGTATTAACCAGTAATATGAAACATTTAATATCTAAAAAACGAAACACTTATTAACAGACCTTTCAATCTGTCTGCATTAAAATTTGGGTGGTTCCGGCTGGTTCCGTCAGGCTTCGTCAGCAGCTCGTTCATATTCATTATTCGGATTTGCTGGACTCAGATTGGCTAACAAACTAGCCTATGAGAGCAAGGTATACTGTTTCCTGCCCCGCTGTGCATGGCAATGTCAGACATTGTGTCTTTCTATTTGCTACGTCTTATGCTACAGCTTTTAGCCAGCAGCATGCTAGGCGTGGTTTCAATCGCGGGAGCTGCCGAATACTAACGAACAAATGAGTTGTGATGAAACAGATACAGGCCTTTCGGACTTGGGAGAACTTGGGTGTTATCGCCACCTGCGTAGTTTGAGAGATTAAAACTGAAAGAGAGTTGTTGACCTGTTTTCACACCCACTATGAAGGTAAGAACACTTGTGGAGCTAAAATATTCAACAGAAACCTCAGAAAAAACGTTTTTAATGGAAGGGCCTCTTTAAATTAGCTGCTTTTTACATGTATGTGTACAATTATACATGCATTCAGAAAACAAAACAATGGGATTGTTTAACTAAAGCTTGAGGTTCTTATTTAGCATGCAAGTGACAGTAAATCGCCTCATCACAAAGGTGGCACCCTGTCAGGTATGAGTTTTCTGGATGGAGGGGAGGTAATTGTGTGAGATATATACGGCTTGAACAGTCATGTGGTGGAATGTAACGCTTCATAAGCCAAACTCCACTCAGAAAGAGAGGTGGAATTATAGAGTTATAAAGTGAGATGCACTCTCCTCCTATCTGTGCCTTCGCTCATCCTTACCTCCGTCCTCTCTTCTTCCTTCTTTAACCCGCACCTGAACCTGTCAGCTCTGTGTTGCGGAGAATTTTCCGGCAGCTCTTCAACATCTCACTCTCGCCCTGCCTGTCAAAGAACGCTGAGGGCAGAGAGAGGGAGCAAGAGGATGTACTGATGAATCCTTTCGCAGAGCAGAGAGTTCACCTCACAGGTAATCCTATAAAAAGCCAAGGTGAGCTGCTCCTCTGCTTCCTGCTCATTACAGCATCTTTACCCTGCTCTGCAGCCAGTGCTCCATTGCTACTGTTGCTATTGGGATGGTGGAGCACAAGGCGAAGGGGGAGTTGGGCAGGTGGGGGCAAAGAGACAGGGGAGAAGGAGACCTTCTCACTATGCACACAGTGCTTGCACGTTGCACCGCATGCGCCACATCTGTTAGACTTTTTTGTACCTCTCCTTCTACTCTCTCTCCTTCCTTTTCTCCCTATGTCCCTCCCTCCCCTCCACTCGCCTCTTGGTTCCTTTTTTAATCTTTTATTCATAGCTTAGCAGGTGATGAAAAATTTATGCCCTGAGTCTGGCATTGAAATAAATGCAAAACGAAAACAGAAGCAGTTTATACTGACAGTCTGAATATCTCTATCTAGAACAAGGCTGCTAGCTGCAAATCAGGAAACCTGGTGCTCTCCTGTTAACTCTGCTGTGTAAATGATGCTTTGTGGTTCCTTGTGAAGCTGAAATATTAGTGTGTTTCTTTCTCCCCTTGATTCCCCACCTTTCATCCCAACAGATGGAGAGGGAAGTGGACACTTTCTGTTTTTCTGGGCATCATTTCACAATTCTTTTCAGTAACTCTCCTCCCTTATCCCCCCCCTCTCTCCCTAAGCCCAGCCCTCTTACCCCTACCACTCCCTCAACCCCTCATCACGAACGACTTGTTTTCCATTAGCCAATCAAAGCGGGTGAACTGTTAGATTTGTTGTTCTTACATGCCGGTTGAGTGTATTCTCTGGTGGATTGTCAAACCATGAGTGAATTATATCTGGGAGTGAATGTAAACCCTCACTTCAGCAGAGGCTTTAAAGTCCCTAACCTGCCTCGAAGAACACATTCACACATTCTGATACACACAGACCCGTTGGCTCTTGAGGCATATAGGAGGGTCTAGCTCTCTCTTTGGAAGTGTTATACAGAGGCTAAGTCTTCCCACCAGCCCTGTCTTGTTGCTGCTGTTGGGTTTCAAAGTGCTACCCCCCCCCTCCTTCCCTTCCACACCCTTCATTTTAAATCTGTTTATCGCTGCCTGACCCCACTATCTGTAATCAAATTTTAGGCATTAGAAAAATCTGTCAGTGAATGCACCATTAAAAACCGTACACAGCGATCTCTTTAAATTTGTAGAAGCCTCATTGCTTTGAAACACTGGATTTGTATGTGTGTAAGAGAAACCAGTAGATTGGACCATGCACATAAACATGACTGCAGGTTGCATACTTGCGTGTGTGTGCAGATTCGGTGCCTTGTGAAGTCCTGCTGTCAGCTGTAATGATGTGTTGTGGTAGAGTGCTGAGAGCGAAAGGGCCGGCCTGGCCTCAGCAATGGATCTAACTACCGATCTGATACTCTCTGACAGCCAGGGAGACGGGGGAGACAGAGGCTTAGAGATGGAGGAGGAAGGAGAGGAGAGGAGCAAGACCCGATTTAGGACAGGGAGGAGGGATGGCAGGAAGTTTGAGTCGAGAGAAACGGCAGCCAGTGACGAGACGTGTGAAGGACAAGACAGATCTTCAAGAATAGTAAAATTATTTCTCCACACAGCACCTCATGCCTAAAACAAATACACACCCTGTAATGCCAGTCATGGATCATTCAAAAATATGGACAAAACCAATTTAACATAAAATAATTGTTTTTTTTGTAATAATATTTTTGATTACATACATTTAGCTCCTGGTGTTAACCATTCTCAGTCTCTTCTACAAGGTGACATCCAGTCATCCATTTTCTTTCTTGTTCCTGTTAGGCACCAACCCTGTGACCCTTTCTTATAGGGAAAAAGGCGGTTTACCAATCCATCACCGGGCCACATAAAGACAAAAAAAACTATTCACACACTCGCACCTGGGGCCAGTTTAGAGCTGCTGATTAAACTAACATGCATGTTTTTGATCTGTGGGAGAAGACTTGGTTCCCTGGAGAAAACCCACTCATGTTCTGGGAGAACACGTAAACTGCAGGCATAAAGGTCCCAGTGGGGTTTCGAACCCAAGACCAGGAAATGAAGGCTTGTGGAAAAAGTTTATTTTAGTATTTTTTAAGTTTATTTATATTTATTTATTTATTTTAAAAGTAAAAATGGATCTGTTGGAGCTGGAAATGTTTCTATTAGTTTTTTTTTTTTCCAGAATATAAACCTGCAGTCATTATTAAAAACATATGATACCAACATGTTTTCACTTTGGTCCCTAAAAACAAAATGGCTTCATTCGGCAAAAGTTATAAAAAGTTAGCTAGCAGCAAGTCGCGTTCCTCTGGGAATTATCAGAGAAATTCTTCAAGTTGTGTATTTATGAGAGAGTGGCTGTATTTGTGCATATGCATGAGTGCACGCATGTGAGTGTGTGTGTGTCCCTGGCCTTGCCCCAGTGCCACAGTGCCAGTCTTTGGCAGAGTGTGGCAGTGTGTAGCGACGATGAGTACAACAGCAATTAAATAAAGATCTCTAATTGGCTGCTTCATATTAGGGTCAGCAGCTGGAAAGAGAAGAGAGGTTTGTTGCGTGCACTTTAACACACTTTATAAAAACGCTTGTGTGTGTGTGCGTTTGTGGTTGTGTATGTATCACGCACCTTTGCTCACACTCATCTACTCACGCACACACAAACATGCACGGCTCCTGAACAAAATTCAATTATGAATGGGCTGATTGCTCGAGTGGAGCTTCACTGGGAATCTGAACCTGCCACACTGAATAAAATAAAACCACTGCTTTACATTTTCATTATACCAAACCGTGTTTTAAATTGCAAATGCATCTCGGAAATCCACTGTTGCCCCTCCTTCCTTTGCCCCCCCCCAGCCCCGTTCCTTGCCGTCTCACTACAGCAACCCACTCCACTTTCCATACTCCTCCTCCTTGTCCATGTCCTCACCAGATACATGTATATCTGCATGCGTACACACACTTACACACACGTGCACACATGCATATTTTACTGCTGTGGTTTGTGTGTGTGTACAGGCACCATTAAGCAGTCTTATTAAAGAGAAAAGCTAGGTGTTTGTGTGTGTTTGTGTGTGTGTGTGTGTGTGTGTGTGTGTGTGTGTGTGTGTGTGTGTGTGTGTGTGTGTGTGTGTGTGTGTGTGTGTGTGTGTGAAAGGAGTTGTGTGCATGAGGAAGTGCTTTTGGGCCGCAGCGGAGCTCCTTCGCTTATTTGCAATCAGGTCAGACAGACAGCACCGCCACATACACCACTGTCACCTCCCTCTAGACTTCCCTCTTTCTCTCCTCTTCTCTCTCCATCCCTCTCTTTAACCCCCTCCCCAAACCTCCCCTTCTGTGTTTTTTCTCCAGCACCAGTGAAATAGCACACTTTGTCAGGAGTTGGATATCTCAATTATCTCCTTGGTAATACTGAGTACATTCCATTTTTGTTGCACCAACTGACTTTGTTTCATTCTCTTCGGTGACCCACCTGCTCTTCTTTCCTCCCTGCCTCTTAAATTTCCATTTCTAATTTGCTTTTATACATTTCATCATCACCTTGGTTGGCTTTATTCTTGTGGGATAATTTAAAAGACAGGATGCAGCTCCTTCTGCATTTCCATTTAATTCTCAAGGTCCTAGTTTCGTATGATTATATAAACTGTCTGTTCAAATAATAAATAAATGCGTAAGAAAAAATCACCACTTAGATCTAAGTAGGCAGATAATACATACCCATTGTAAACATATCTGAACTAATGTGGCAAGATGGTTCTTACTGTGCTTAAAAAAAACATCTTCTGGTCATGGAAAAGTTGTTAAAAAGTTTTCAAAGAGTCAAAACATTGGTTTGCATTTAAAACGAACTTATATTATTGTTTCAAATAAGTAAATGAACTGTGGTAACAATTATGTGGTGCAAAGATCGTCAGTGAAATATCAGTTGTAATGAAATCAATAAAGAACAGAAACCGCGGAGCTGACAGGAAGTTCTAATAGTGGGAGTGAAGATGTTTTTCTCACAGAATAAAACTCAAAATGTAGAAAATTTGTGTCAATGTAGGTTGAAAATGCTCACCGTTCTGGGTATCTGATCAAAAGACTGTCATTTTTTAAAAGCACAACAACTGGACTTTGCATCGTGCGCAAAATGGTCATGTGATCTAAAAATGAAGACGTATCCTGTCCCTCAATGATGCAAAATTGCACCCATAATTCCGAGCCCCTTCTGTGGCCTGTGTATACCCTGCGCTGGTTTCGCCTGATCAGGCCCAACTTGAGTAATCTTATTTACCCCCCACTCCTCCCCCCCGAAAAAAAAGAATCAACAACATGAAAATACTAAGGTTTTACTCTCAGCAGATTATTTTCTTGCTCTGTATAACAAGAATTCAACGTGGCACAGGATTCATTGGGCTCAGATTGTGCAATAGTGATTCAGGAAATCACTTTTATACACTGACTCTCTCCCACAAAGAACAGGACTTAACCTCACTTAGAGTTTTATGGGAGATGATTTCACACAGGAGTATGACTCCTTGAAGAATAATGAAACTTTGGATGGAAATAAATGTTACGTTCAATTTTAACACAGCTTTGGAAAAATGAATGATGAAATTATTAAGGTAGTTCAACCAAATATTAGAGTCTGTGACTTGTCTTTTTTTTTGGATACACCATTTACATTGTTTTTTTTACATTCTTGCTAACATGTGTTTGTAGTTTACACATTCAGGCAATAACGTTCCAGTACAATAACTTAGGTGTGAGCTTCTATATAATTGCTCTTCTCAGCTCCTACAACCTTGCTGTAAATGCTAACCTAAACTTCTTATGTTGATTTCAATCTGTTGCTGCTGTAAATTTAAAGTGAATGTGCTCCTTTTCACCAGCAAGATTTCCTCAATATGTATGTTTACAACTGCTAATGTGAAAGAAATGTGGAGAAAATGAAGAATTATTCACATGCAACTAAATTAGCCGGCAATAAGAGGTAATGAGATGGAAATGTACGTTATCGTAGATGAGTAATAATTTTTACTGCATTGTTTTTTTTTTGCTTCCTGTGCTTCTGTCTTAGCTTCTACAATAGTCACGCTATTATAGAAGTGTGTGTAAATTTGCTACAAGTATCCCCTTTAGTCTGTTATTAATCTTACATTGGATCTCATGCAGCTTCCTATCCTTTTTTCCTGAAAGTTTCTTGTACTTGAATGTATGTGACTTTATGCTCGTGTGCTCGGTGACATAAATTTAATAGGCGCCCCTATGTGTCTTAGTGTGTGTGCCAGCAAACATCTATTTGTGTGTGTGCTACATTTTTATGCATTCCCTCCTCTCTGTGTTTCTATTTCTCTGTCCTGCTTTGTCTCTGTGTCTGTGTGTGTGTGTGTGTGTGTGTGTGTGTGTGAGTGTGTGTGTGAATGAAAGTGCTTATAGTGGGGACAGAGAGGCTCATGGGAGCTGTGCTAAGGGCCATAGTATCACACTCCACTGTCTCTCAGGGCACATTGTTTATGCATGGAGGCCACATATGCAGCAGTCACAGACACACACTGCATACTTCAAGAGACACTGTGAAGTTGTGCACGCTTGTACTTGTGTGCATATTAAAGAGTGTCTGCTCTGTGTGTGCATGTGTGTGTTAATGTTAAAGCACATACACTCGCCGTTTTGTGTTTTAAAGCTTTAGTGTGTGTTTGCATGCATGAGAGGCTCCTGTCACGATGACAGCACACGGATGCAACAGTAATCTCATCCTTTGGTTTCCAGCTGTGTGTCCAGATGTGTCAGCACCCCACCGGCCATGTTGTTTACCTTCACACAGTTTGTCTTTGCTCTGGAGGAACCTGTCCCCCAAAAGCACACACACACAACATACACTTCTGTATACTATATATGCAGTTTTACTGCATTCGGATGAGTGTTAGACTTGGAATGTGTATGTGTGTGTTTGCCAGACAGACAAGTTGAAGGTCAAGCACTTCTCCTTCCTTCTTCCTTCTGCCAGAGAGAAACAAGTTGTGCAGGATGTCTTGTTAAAGACGAACTCTCAGTCCTTCCTGACTTTTCTTTTACTCGTCCTTCTTTTCATTCTTTCTCTTATCAGTCAGTTAGCAAGTTTTTTTTTTCCTGCATGAAAAGGCCAGTGTCACCAGAATTTGGGATTCATCCATGTTATTGATAGCGATGGTCATTTTCTCACCTGTAAGCAAATATTCATTACTAATCATCTGTTTGGCTCTGGAAGCTGGACTCTGGTGAGACTTTGACTGCTTTGGTCAAATAAAAAAGATGCTTTTACACACGTGTGTAACTTCACTGTAGGGAATTTTAGAGACACAAACTTTGAAATTAAGTAAATACATAGTAGATTTTCATACCAACTGAAAAACAATATGAAGAAAACGCCACAGTCATAAATATTTGTGCTTTTTGGAGATTCAAAAATGCCATTTTCAGGATAAAAGATCCTCCTGGGTGCTGGATTTGATGTTGAATTGATATTTTACTGAATTCTTTGGGTTAAGGGAAACAAATGGGTTCAAAAACTTTGTGTTAACAAAAAAACTGATCAAATTGCACAAACCGCAGCATAAATAAACAGTAACATCAGAGATTTAGCCTTTAGTTTTTGGCAGGTTTGCACCTGAGCTTCGACACTTCCTTTCTAATCCATACTGCGTCATTTTTAATAGCTGATGAAATGATGTATGTGTGTGTGTCAGGGGTGGGTTTTTTAATAAAAAAAAACAAACATGTCATTGCAGTCTTGACAACAAGGTGGCACTCTGCACTAAGGCAAATCCCCTGAGGCTTTTTTTAATCCCCAAGAGGACACCTTGATCCTTTACCCAGTGTTCTTCACTGTTTTATACTCTGTTTGAATGTGACGCATCAAAGATGCTCTTTTCCAAACTATATGTCTATTAAATTGACTTTGTGACTTGTGAGGCCCACCCCCTAACCAGTGTACTATGTTACACTCAGCAGACATTGCAAATTAGATGATGTGAATATGTATGTGTACAGAATTTGTGTAATGTAGTGTGCTGAACATTTGATGCTTAAGGAAATTCATCTTTGTAGGATTGAGACGCTGGTTGTGCTCACTGAAAAAACAAAACAAAACAGTGTTTATTAATTGAGCCGTGCATATTTTTTGGGCGAATTTCTTCAGTGTCTGAACTTTTTCCATGTCAGGTAGGAAATGTCAGAATAATTGTGTGTGGTTGGAGATGGAGATTAGATAATTAAATGTGACATTTTTAACCAGATACCATCTGATTTTTGCAAGTATTCAGGATTTCTTTAATGGTTTAGACTAGAGACATTGTTGTGAAGACCAGTAGAAGCTGTTGAGTTTGTTTTATTTATCTGTGTGTGTGTGTGTGTTTGTTTGCATCTGAATGGTCCTGTTCTTAATTCTAAATTTAACAGACTTAACGTGATTCATAAATGCAATTTTTTGTTCAATTTTGCCCCAAAAAAGAAAAAAAAGAAATCTAATTTAAGTTTCAAAATAGACATCCAATGAATTCCAATTAGATAAAAGACATTTTTTTCTTTCTTGAATTAGCACATGGATATCTTTATCTAACAGACAGAATGAACATATTGCTATTAGTCTTTTCTGTCATTTCCATCCTAACTGTGTGAGGACACCAAAAAACACCATTTATTTGTGATGTGCAGTCGTTCAAACCCACACGGAAAAATGTGCTAAAATAAATACATGAAATTCCAATACAGAACATCCAAAGTGAAATGGTTTGTTCACTGAGAGCCTTTGTGTTTCTAACAGTGATGCTTTTAGTCCATGAATTAGGATTAACCAAGATTATGTAATATAGACTGCTGTATCCTCTGCGTGATGCATTCAGGAGCTGGGATGTGAGTTACACTTTGAGCTTATGGAGCAGCATACCAAGAGTATCAGTGCAGGTTATGATGCAACTGTTGGTTGTTTGTTAGTAAGAAATAATTTGACCTGCTCTTTTTGGCTGGTTGCAATACTTCATGCCAACCACCTGTGTGAACGCACTTACTTATCAAATACACACACACACAGACACACACACAGGTAAAACTGAGTCAGTTAAGTCATAATGCATTTAATTGACTCATGTAATTAAGTGTCTCGCCCTATCAGTGTCTGTATATGTGCAGTATGTTCTTTTCTGCGTTCTAGGCAGAGTCCAGGTCTGTAAGGGTGCTGATGTTACTGGAAAGAGTTCAGTGACAGTGTGCTCAGCGCCATCTGCACCAGACCTCAGACTGCAACATCTGTGTTTCTCACACACACACACACACACACACACACACACACAAGTGTGTTTTGTTATCCTTATGGGGACCGTCCATTGACTTCCATTGATTTTAGTAACTAGATTTATACCTAACACAAACCCTTTTCCTAACCTTAACCATTACTGATCTATAACTAACCCTAAGACTAACTAAAACTCTATTCACACCATACCTATAAACCTAACCCCTAACCCTAAAAAGGGGAGTCCCCCTCATGGGGACCAGGCTTCGGTCCCCACAAGAACCCTCGGACCCCAGAAAGATAGTAAAAGTCAGGAAACTGGTCCTCAGGAGGTCAGAAATACAAACCCCCCCCCCC
>SSNP01000040.1:3637955-3749761 GCA_006937955.1 Pachypanchax playfairii | reverse complement strand
TTTTTTTTTTTTTTTTTTTTTTTTTTTTTTTTTTACATCCTCTTTAATTCTGATAGTTCAGTGCATGTAGCTGATCATGGACATGTTCATGTTTTAGAGCTCGGTGACTGGCAGTGGTGAACGCCACAGACTCGACTGGATCATACATTTACTGTGATCTGTCATTTCTGCGTTTGATCACAGTCCTTTGGCCTGTATTTTTGTGTTTGTTTAATTAGTGTTGGTTTAATTTGTCTGGGACTCATCACATCTCTGTAACTTACACTTACCTTGGTTGGGCTCAGTTTCAGTCAGAGGGAGTACATTTCAACTCACTCAGTGATGCAGCTAAATCAGAATGATGCACATTTTTGGTATTTTAAAACCAAATTGTTTTGTGTGTGTATTAGATCATTGTTTGCACGAGCCACTCATTAGTGTCAAAAGCCCTCTTTCTGTTCCACTCAAAATAATGTGTATTTGACTTGATTGTTATCGTATTTTGTGTGTTTGTGTGTGTCTGTGGAATGGTCCAGGGCATGCTCACTGTCAGGCTGAGACTAATCACCATGCTGTTGTGATGACTGAAGGTTAATTTCTCTGTTAAGGGTTGATTTGTCTGTAACTACGAGTCATTGTTAGACTTTTTCATAATTTAACTGTGATCTGTTCTCAGAACATTTACTGATGGTGCATTTGGGATTTAGTTTAGTTTCATTTTAGTTGATTTCAAACATGTGCATTTAAACAATAACATCATAAACATATCTGCTACAGAAAACATCAAACCCTGAAAACATAACGTAACACAACACAACACATTCTATTACCGGTACTTTATTTTATTTTCCTCTGCTTCTTATTTGCCAGAAAAAAATAACTAGATAAGTAAAATTAAAAAAAAAAAAAATCCCTGTCAGTATCCCTGCCTCGTGTTAACCATAGTCCAGACCTTTGTACTGGGATTTAAGCTGCCGCTTGGTGATTCGTTGGGAGCCCCATTTAAACTCCTCCAGCTTTTGACCCCACAAACACTGAAACGTCTCCTCATGGATTGGATTGTGCTTTTCAAGTACAGTAGTAACAAACAAAAAAAAAAGAAACTTCATCTATAATCTGTTGTTTAATTGGGTGACTGTTTTCCAATTTAGCCTTTTCTTTTTTTCCTCCTTTTTTATTGTCTTGACTTCATGAAAATGTTTCAATCAAATAAATATAGCGGTCAGCACATGGATTATGCATCACTGTTACAGATTTAGAATCTTGACAGCTGGAGATAAGAAAATGGATGGATGGATGTTTAGAATCTTGTTTTAATCTTGAAGGATTCGGACTTCTTCTCCTCATCAGCGACATTAACTCTTCTGACTCTTTTGTTTTAATTGTTGCAGTTATTTGTACACCTAATTCTTTAAAGTTTATAAGTTAAAAACAGCTGGGTGCTTAGATTATAAAGGTTTATGTGGCAACTATGTCTCCATTAACACCAATTCATTTGCATAAAAAGCTCAAATAAGGCACAGTCATACATCATAAGACTGATATATGCAAGCGAAAGCTTTGGAGAGCCTCCTAACCAGATGCAACAGTTCTTGAAATGAAAACTGTCGTGACAATGACAGGAAGATCCTGCAATGTGTGTTGAAAATGGCTGAGAGAGTCATCAGGGTGTCAGTATTGTGAAAGATGCCTCTCACCCCTCCCATGAGCTGTTTAACCTCCTGTCATCTGGAAGAAGGTTCCCTCCAACCAGAATGTGCTACAGCTTAATTCCTCAGACGATAAGGCTGCTGAATCTCCTGTAGCATTCAGTACACATCTGGAGAAGAATAACTTTTCTTTATATATTTTGTACACACACAATGACAAATAGAATATCTATTTTAATCTTAAGCTTTTAATACAATTTAATAGGATCCCATATCCAAAAGAGTTGGGATGTTCTCTAAAATATATTTAAAAAACAGAATGAAATGATTTTGGCCAGAATTTAAGATCAGCTGGAGGAACATTTGACATCTAATTAGGTTAGTGTATAAGAGGTGCCTTTCAGAGAGACAGAGCCTCTTAGATGTAAAAATAGGCAGATGTTTACCAATCTGTTACAAACGGCTCCTAAAAATTAACTATAAAATTGTGAAGACTTTTAAGATCCCATCATCTACAGTAAATAATATAATCAAAAGATTCAGAGAAACTAGATGAATCTGTGCACAAGGGACAAGGTTAAAGGTCAAAATTTGATGCTTGTGATTTTAGTGTCCTGAAGCAGCATTGCCTTCAAAACAAGCATGATTCTGAACTGAACTTCTCTGCACAGACTCAAAAACACTTCCTGACATCGCTGTCTGTCAATACAGTCCACAAACACCAGTTAAAAACAGATACATAAACTCATTCCAGAAACGCTGGCGTCGTCTCTGGACCAAAGCTCATTTAAAATGGTCTTAGATGATGTGGACACTGTTCTAGGGTCAGATTTGGTCTAAATTGGGAATTATTTTTGGAAACCCTGCAGACTAAAGAGGAGAGGGACCATTCAGCTTGTTGTCAGCAGACAGTTTGAAAGCCTTCATCTCTGATGGTCTGGGGTTACATTAGTGTCTATGATGTGGGCAGCTTACACATCTGGAAAGGCTCCATCAATGCTGAACATTACATTAAAAGTTTTAGAGCAACATCTGCTCCCATCTAGATGACTTCTTTTTTAGGGAATGTGTTGCTGCATATTTCAGCAAGACAATGTCAAACCACAAGCTGAAGCCATGGCAACAGCAAAACTTCACAGACGCGTCTGCAAGCTGAACTGACCTGCCTGCAGCCCAGATCTTTCACCCTTAGAAACAATCTGGTTAATCATGAAACAAAAAATCCAACATCAAAGACCCAGAACTGTTGAGCAGCTAGAATTCTGAATCCGATGAGAATGGGACAATAATCTGCTGCTAAAACAGCAACTGGCCTCTTCACTTCCTTGATGTTTACAGACAGATGTTAAAAGAAGAGATGATGCTGATCACTAATAAACATCACACTGTTCTGACCTTCTACAGATGTGTTACTGCCATCAAATAAAAAAAAAAGCTTTTTTTTCAATGAAATGGTGAAATATCTCAGCTTCAGAATCTAATATGCATGTTATGGTCTTCTAGTAGTAAAATATGGGTTTATGTTCTGTGCAAATTATTGCATTCAGTTGTATTTACATTTTACAGCAGAGTCCCAACTGTTTTTTTGGAATTGCAATTATAGTTGGTTGACCCTCTTAGAACTGAGACAAAATATGAGAAATGTCAGAAGAAACCGTATGCTAACAAAAAACAAGACATTTTTAAACATCTGTCAGACATTTTACAGTGAAATCAAACACTGATTTTACAAGTTTTTGAAATACTATCCAGGATATCATTTTACGGTTTTATTGTTAAGAAAAAAAAACGTAAAAACTGGAACATTAATGCATTTAGTGTCATCCTGCAGTTTTGGCTAGTGATGTTACAAAATAAACTTGTATCAAAGTAATAGAAATGGTAGTGTGTCAGTTTAAAAAGCACAAAACAGCTCATACTCCACAACACACCACCTCCTCTGTGAGGTGAAGGGTGTGTGATTTGTGTATGTAAATCTGCCAGTATCGTTAGTCCACTGTATTTATTGACCCCTCAGATTTTGTGCTTTTTACAGTTAAGATGTGAAGTATCATTGAGCCAATCACCAGATCTTAGCTTGCATTCAGTTAAATGAAGACCAGACTAAAGGCAGAGAGGCCATCAAACAGGAGTTCACAGCAGTAAAAGACATTGGAAGGTAAAAATCATCTGCTGTTGAAGTTTAATCCTCAAAGGCTTAATTGCCTGCAAATACTTTCACCACAAATGTATATTTAATGATTTTGTATGACTCAATTTACACGTTTAAGTTGGATTTGAATCGTCTTGGCATAACTACAAACATGACTGCTAGATTTTCCCTGTCTGAGCAGTTTCTGCAGCTCTTGGGAAAATATGACACAAGATTCAACATCATTTTTTTAAGTCATAGCGTCAGTCGTACTTGAGTCTGTTTATTGGATTTCAAGAGTTTTTGTTGTTTTTTCATATGTGGTCCAGTTGGCAATGAAGTTTAAAGAAAGTCACATGCAAAGAAAAATGAAAACAACAAAAGACCCTTAAAAATATCATTTATCCAAGTTACAATTTGGAAAACCCAAATGAAATTACCCACCTTGCCTTCCATCCACCTGTTTGATAGTAAGAGTTCAGTCTTGACTCAGTTTTCCCCCCATCACCCACCTTTCTCTCCCTTTTCCTCACCCCCAATGTCACCTCCAGCAAAAGAGAAAGTGCTGATTGTTTCAAAAGACCATACAGACATGTTGGCAGCCATTATCTGTGGTTAGAGAGGACCAAGAGAGCCAGACCTTTTTATCCTGATGACTCCGGGCCTCCCACCCTCCCCCCTCCCGCTGGTTTGTGTATGTCAGAACTGCGTAATTTGGCCCAACGTATGGCCCAGCGTGCCACAGTTAATGAGGGGCTGTTTGAGAGTTAAATGCACATGAATAATCACCGGGGAGCCGCAGCTATAGAGAAAAAGAGAGCGGTGTCACTTGAGAGACCGAGTGATCAGACTGACAGAGTAACTATAACTACATATATGCAGGGTCAAATATTAATAACAAATAACAGTTACATTTTTAAGTTGTTTGCAACCATCAGTCATACACTTTTATTTTTTATGCTTTTGATATAATTGCTTTCTTAAAGATATCAAATGCAGGTGCCGGTGTGTGTGCGTGCCTGATGGAAGCATCCACAGATAATTACATTTATGTTCTTATGTCATTAACAGATTAAATAAACAGAAATATGTGACACAGAAATAATGTTGATACACTTTCCTTAATTGGCTTTGAAAGCACCTGTCTGCTGTTTTTTATTAAGTGTCTAACAAGGGGAGAATATTTATCTCTGTCAACATTTTAACACTAAAATGAACTTTGTGGCACAAATGGAAAATCTGAGCCTGATGTACAGCAGTCCTGCTCAAGGATATGGGAATCCTTACCAGCTAAAATTAGTGCAGTTGTACAACCGGCACAGTGACTTTAGCTGCCAGTCGTCCGATGTTGACATGTTTGTGGGTTTGTAAGGTGGACGAGCAGAAGTAAACAAGTTTGAAAACACTAAACAACCCCTACAGATATGAAATGCTTTATCTGAAAACCAGTTTTTGAAATATATACAGCATGGCTGTTTGTAGCAGGGAATGTTAGCGGCTGTAATTTTAGTTGCTTTTAAAAATGCAACAAGCCAAATGAATCAGAACTACAGAGGCGAGGGCTGTGTACTTAATCCACAAATTATCCAAGTGCTGATTTAACACAGTAATTAGACCACGGTGCAGGGGTGTTTAAACATGCAGGGGACCCTTTACTTCAACAAAGACCCGCTCTGCCCAGCACCAGCTATCAGGGAGAAGGAGTGTAATGGTAGAAGTCAAAACAGGGCCATTCATTTGCTCTTGTTGAGCTAAGTGCATTCTTGGCTCACAGTCGGGGGGCATCGCAGCAGACTGTGCGACTAAAGCCAGAGAGACCATTTACGGAGGCAAATGTCACCATGTCACACCGCCCTGCATCTCTGCATCTTTCTCTCTGTTGCTGGTACCCTGCCGTGCCCTTCAGTGCCATTCAGCTGTAACTCTTTCTCTGTTTACATCTGTTTCTGCTATCTTTCATTCACTCTCTTGCTATTTCAGCCCATGTCTTGCCCTGGAGCCCCCTCATCATGTCCATCTCCGTGTCTTTCAAATCAGTCGCTACTCAAACTGAAGCTGTCTCTTTCTCAGCATTGTATCTGCTTCAACAGTTCTCAGAATGTCACTTTTGTGGCCTGGAGTTGTTTTACATATATACCCACATATTTCCATTTCTCACTTAAGCTTTTTTTTTTTCTCTTACCAGTCATCATTCAGCCTCAGCTCAACCCGTAACATTGCACTCTATGCCACCCTCGCTGCATTCATCTATTTCATCTCCAATTTTTCATTTTTTTTCCCCTCTGACTGGCAGAGGAGCTTTTCTGGTGTGGTTATAGCACAGAAACTGAGGCTTAGCAGAAGGTGATCAAGGCAAACATGGAGAGTGATCTCCCTAATTCTTTCTGCCCATTGCGTTTCCCCTCTCGCTCGCTTGCTCGCGTGTCGTAGAGACTGTTTCATCTCTCTGCTATCTGTTTGCATTGCAGCCAGAGCTTGCCCCATAGTTTGCATGTTATCACTCTATCTTAAAAGCAAACAGTGTGCATGTGTTCTCGGCCCAGCAAAATGTTGTAGAAGGCAGCAACAGCGTGTGTGGAGCTGCCAAGATAATGAATAGGCGACGCTGCTCATGCATGCTAATGTTATGTTGTAAGCAGTTTTGTTGACAAGTGCTAATACTTCTTTCATACTATCATCAAAAGCAGCTAATACAACAGCCATTACTCCACAGCACTCCATGCAAGACATGATGGATTGTGACCTTAATATAGGTTAGCTGAGTTTTGAAAGTTAAACAACCTGCAATAAATCACAGAATTATTACAATGCACTTTAATTGGTTAAGGACTGTTTATTTCCTAAAGAGGTAGGAAAAATTGGGTTTCTGCACTTTTTAATTTGCAAAGTGCATTTTCATTACAAATGGCAGTTTAATATTACCCTCTTTTGTCATGCAAAATACGCAACACACTGGCAATATATTAATTGGACAAAAAATGCGGTGCCAGCGTAAATCCTCCTCCTCTCTCACTTTGTCCCCCTCTCTCCCTCCACCTCTCCAGTGGTGAGAGGTGGTTACATCGATCAGAACACGAAAAAACCAGGGAGACAAAGTTAAACACCCGCTCTCGACACCATGCCAGTCCTTATCTGCTGGTGTAAATGCAACAGTTAAACAGCATAAAAATAAATGCAACACTAGGCTGACAGGGTATTGTCTGTGCTGTGGCAGCAGCTTATTAAGAGATGGTAAATATGAGGGCCACGCTGGTAATTACGCCTGCCCCCTGTTGGTTTTAGATTTCTGCTCTTCCATGGAGCAACAGCTCATGATTCATGACTTGGAGAAAACAGCTTCTGCAGTGTGTATCTGTTTGTGTTTTCAATTAAAATAAGTTATTGTGTTGTTTTTAAATAAATACATTGTTTGTTTGTTTGTTTTTGTTAATCCTATACAGTGCAACATACTGTATGTACGGGGCAGGGTTAGAGTACCGCAAGCATCAACATCATTTGTCCATTTTTTTGTTCTCTGTATGCATATCTGAAAATTACCATGTTTAGATGAGCCACAGCATCAAATTTCTTTTCAATTCAGAGGAATTTAAACCATTCATTATATGCACGTTTGAATTATTTTCTTGTTTTTTGTGTTTTAACTCTTACACTAATGCCTGTTTCCTTGTGTCATCTTAGAGACTGCAACACACCTTAGGCTTTTAGCTGTCTGCCATAATAAACTCATATTGAGTTCAGATATAGATTTTAAAAATCTATTCCTTAATTTGCTCTTTTAAAGTTTCTCCTTAATTAAACATTCCTGCTAAACTGATTGGCAACATTTATCTCTTAAAGGGACTCATCTCAAAATATAATACACAGTTTGAGATGTTTTATTTTTCTTTAATTTAAGTGATGCAAGTTACAAAAAAGCCTCAACTCCAAACTCTCGATTTTGTATGCAGTTCAAATGCATCATCATCTGCACAATACCAGAAACTGTGTTATAGTTCTAATGGGTAACAGAATAAAGATCTCTGCAGAAACTGCATTAGGTTTTAAAGTTTATATATATGGATCTTTTATTATTTAGCTGTTGTAGTATAACATCTATACAGTACATGTTAGCAGTTCTTAGCTTAGAATACTCCAACTTGGTTAAAATCGAAGTAAAAACCAAGTTTAAATGAGTGAGGAATTCCAAAAAGTAAATTCTGCTCCAAAGAGAATAAGACTTTATTGAATACTGAAAATGTGAAAATTATGTAAATCATATGCTGCGACTGTCAGTGAGCCAGTCTAAATCTAACACCTTTAGCTGATTTTGGAGGGACGTGTGCTCTCCACTGCCAACATACCGAATGATGGAGCTTTTTGGTTTTTATATGAGAATATAGTTCATTTCTGCTGTAGAATACATGCTCTTGGCTAATTTATGACAGGAGTGGGATTCCTGGAGTTCTGTTGTGAAAAAAAAAATCTAATAAAATTCTGTAAGAAAGTTTCTGTTGTATGTTCTGTTACGTGTTAGAGTTGTTATAATGCACTGGGACCTGCGTTAATAGTCATTTCACAAAGTAAAATGGTAAAAACATGATTAAACTAGTTTCAGTGTTACATTATGCTTTTAGTCATTTGTTGAGTAGCATCAGCAAATGTTTCAGACGTGATTAGGTTACGTTAAATTAACACGATCACTTAATTATTGGTTTGCTTTATAGTTGATAATCTGGATCAAGGAACTGATAAGCAAAGTTTGTTTATGATTAGATTTTGTTCAGTTGTTCACATATTTGTCTTTTTACACCCCATAAACTCTGGTTCTACTTTAGGCCTGAAAACACTATAAACCACTCCACTAATAATAAAAAGTACCTTTATTGCCTATAATACATCATGGGCAGTGTCTGGCCTGTAATGCACCACAATATTTCTCCTTTTGCTTTAATTTTCTGTTTGTTTTTTATCATATTTTATAGACATTAACACAAAGAAGTAGTCAGAAGATGATCTTGTGCATGTGGAATCTGTTTTTTAGATTATTGCGTACATTGGAGACAATCAGGTAAGTTGATGGTTTCCCTCCACATCCTGAGTGCATGAACACCTGTGCAGAAAGCTGTCCACTTGATATAGTATCACCCAGGAAGTATGCTGATATTATAAAAAATACTAGTACAGTTCATCTTAATACAATAGAAATGAAGAGTATACTGTAAAATAGTTTAAATACTCTTTGAAACATGTTAAGCTATTAGGAGCAGAATTTATTTGGGGAATTGTTATTGTTTTTATTTTGACATGTGTTCAGTGTAATATCTTTGGTCTAACAAATCACTTTATAAAGAGTCAGTGTGTTTTTTTCTTTTCTTTATAATTGCATGATGCTCACATATGGGTTAAAACAATGTGAGTCATGAAGACGGAGAATCAAGTTGCTGTATGACTCCCTGATGGCAGCGTTACGACACGTTGCCAGCTGGCTTTGACAGGGTGCCACCCAGACATGTCACAGGGCTGTCCTGTATCTCTAACCTCAGCCAACACACACACACACACACACTGCTCAAACACAACTCACACGCAAGTTAGATCCCCTCGAGGCCATCACTCACCCGTCATCCGTTGATGCCTTGTAGACCAATCAGGCTCCATCTCGTGAGACGCAGTGTCACACATTTAAGGATGCATAACTAAGTGCTCCTTGATTTCCCAGTGGCCACTGTCTGCAGCCTGCTCACACTTCTGAACACGCATGAATGTACACACACACTTACTAACTGCATGCTCACACCCTCAGAGTGCTTTTGTGTCATAGGACATCACTTCAGCAGCAGGTGAGATGATGGGATAGCACTAAGTTCACTTACAGCAATCAATACCAGTGAGATATGAGTGGAATTATTGACTATCTAACATTTATGATAGGATGAGTTTCAATTCACTTTCAAACAAAAGGATATGGAGATACAACATCACCTTCTTTACACAAACTGTTGGAGTAAAACTTTCCTTCAACGTCACATTGCAGTTGGTATATGAAGCAGCAAACTGAATCAGGCATGTTTGCTGCTTTCCTTCATAAAGCCCATTAAAAGTCATCAGGCTAATTTGGGCTGCCCTTTGTTTTGTTTAGAAGCTCAGTTCATTCTGCAGCAGGACAGAACTCACAGCCCACCATCATGCACCCCCCTCTTGATGGAGCGAAACCTTTCTATGATTTTGACATTTTCAAACAAGGAAAAAAGCTTTGTGGTTGACCTTTGTTCTCTCTCTCTCTTTCTCTTTGTCCTCTGTGTTATTCTGTCACTTTCCTTGTACTTTTTTTCTCAGGTCTGCATAGGGCTTAGAGTCGGGGCAAAATTACTGGGCCTGTGAAATACTGCAGAATGGTTTCACCATTAGAATAGAAAGAGCAAAAGAAAAGCGTTAGAAATAGGAATGCTCTGAGTTGTATGGCTCTCCAAGTTACCTCTGCATGACCCACGAAAACAGTGATTTTGCTCGGGGGAAAAGCATTTTGGACCCATTACTCAAGCCATCGCTGTTGTGCACTCATATAAAACAAGGCATAGAAGGGTGGAGGTAAAGGCAAGAAAAGGTATAGCACCAAAGCTCAATTGCAAACATAGCTTTTATGCTGGATGAAAGCCGAACTTCAATTGATGGGAGCTTTCAGGGTCTTGTGTAGGGGTGGCGTCGAAGAAAGGCATACAGTAATGTTAGAAAGCCATTTGTACCACACTTTTGCACAATTACAGCCTTTTCTCTAAAAATGTGTTGTTTATAATAGGTGACTGAGGCAACAATTGCACTGGAGTTGCTTTGAAGCTGGAATCTCAGCAGAAAGAAGGGACACAATGCAGAAAACATGTGACAATGAAGAAGAGCATAATCTTTATAAACCAACTGCATGACTTAACATGTAACTGGCACTCTGTGTAGTTTTTATGCTTTGAAAAATGTATTAGACTATTTCCTGTTTGCAAATATTCACAGTTGCTATAACAGAGTTTACCGTCTGTTTATTTATTTATTTTAAGGATATGCAACTCTCAACTAATGTCTCTATCAATCACAACCCTTTAAATGTTTTCTACTGTGATAGAGACCGTGGTCTGATGTTCTGACACAAGCAGCTTCTCCTCTTAGGCAGTTAAATGAAACCGTACGTGTTTGTGACTCCACACCAGTATTTTCCCAAAGCTACCGCTGGCTTAGATTTATTTGAGATAAATCAGTCATAAATCAATTTACCAACCCGTGTATTCAGAGCTCGGCTCTTAAAACAGGGTTTGCTTTGGTAATAGAGTAATCCTTTTTAATAGAAAACACACACATCAACACACACCCTTCTTTTGGGAGAATTTGATGGATTAGCTTTTTTGTTTTTGCTGAATTCCTTGGATGACATCTTGAAATGGAAATCCAGGTGTGGTGATCCTTTTATTTATTTTTTCCCCCATTTTTGAAGATGGAAATTGGGAGCTGGTTGGGTAATGTGCCATAAAAATAATGGAAGAAGCATGCATATGCAGTTTGAGAGGTTTTTTTTATTGTTTTATTTTTAGTTTTGGAAATGTTTTTTTTTTTTTGTCTGATTTTGTAAAAGTGATATCGTAATTACATATTTTTAAGTTTAAGTTCTGCTGATTTTTTTTCAGATTTCAATCATGTAAAATGCTCCAACTCTATCCTGACTAATTTTGATTTTGCAAACTGAACAAAAATGAGAACATTTACAAGATTTTAAAGCTTTCAACAATAAGATTAATCTAATTTCAGCTATTTGTTTTTCATTCTTCATCGTTCCTTCACCTCAGCACTTCATCTTCAGTTGGAATCCACAGGTAGGGGATCAGGAATATGCTCAGGTGTGCTGCAGACAAAGAAGAGGCAAATGCAAGTTAAGCTACTGTGACCACACATCTATTCATCCAACCGTCTGTGGCTAAAACACAGGCCGTGTCCATTTAGCGACTCCGTGCTGTTTTCTCAAACGCAAGGCGTGGAAAGTGAAAGTACCAGCAGCCACGCTCTGCCTGGTATCAGGCGTGACGAACCTGTCAGCGAGTGACATGAAACACCTGGACAGGAAAAGCAGTCATCCAAATTAAAATTGTTCACGTTTTTCCAGTCTGAATCAGCTATTCGTTGTTTTGTCTTTTACATCCTGATTAAAGTCATTAAGGCAAAAAAGGAGGGTTGAACTGCTCGTGTAAGTTCAACCCCTTTGTGTTGCACCTCTCCTTCATGCTCTCGGCCACATGAAGCTGGGTCATGCAGCTTCTTGTGTGTGCTCCAGCATAGTACCAGCAGAGCAGATACAGTTAAATACACATACAGGCACTCACACATGCTGTAAATATGTGGGGTCTCTGCCTGCTGACTTAACTGTCTGCCACACACAAACATTCAGAAGAACGACACGGCCGCCCACAGAGACACCTTTTCACACACCTTACTCCTGGAGAATATCACTATCTGGAGGATTTATAGATCTTAATAGACATTTCTTGCAGCTCCCTGAAAGAGGTGTCAGAATTGATGGCATGCAGACTTTTATTACCTAGTATGGTGTGTGTAATTAGGTTAAATGAATGGGGTTGGACACGCATGGTATCAGCTACATTTCTCACCCTGGCTGAATTTATTGGCTACACTCCACTCTCTGAGGTCTGCTATAATGCACTCATTTGCATGAGGGCACATGTTACAGATGGGTCTGTTACTGTTACATCAACTGCTTAACCCTTAAAAGCCTACACCAATGAAAAAAAGCAATGAAAATGTTCTTCTTTGCATTTTTTAAAATTTATTTCAGGGAATATGGTTATAATGTAATGCAAGTTAATGATAATGAACAATAAAACAAGATAATAATTTACGGTAATAATGTCAAAATTTTTATTCCAACATGGCCTTATTTTTAAAATGTATTTTTTTTAGTTTAAGAATTTTTTTCTGTCAAAGTGACTTGCCAACATACTTGGTAATTTAAAGTGGTCACTTGCACTATAAAGGGTTTTAAGCACAATGACGAAGGTTAGCTCATGAATAGCTTGGTTCAGCGGTTGGCAGCGGCCTGGCTCCCAAACTGCCTATTAACTATGATATGAAAGCTGCTTGGCAAGTGTTAGATTGATACTTGACACTTCGAACAAAGCTCATTGTCATTGTAATTACTATACGTTGAGTTTTAATTTCATGGACGTCCATATTGCCAGCATGATAGGGCTGTCTGTTACTTACATCTTCAGCAACAGCTGCCTATTCAGCCAATGTATCCATCCGCCTTTCATATATTCAACAGTCTCAGAAATAACGACTTCATAATGACTATAATCACTTCAGATGTAATTATTATGCATCACCATTAGTACCATTAAATAGTATTTTCTGAGGAAACCTATCCATTTTTTCTTCCTCCAGATGTCCAATCAAGTGTGAATCACAGATAAACTAATAGCAGAGAACTATGTGTTATGACCTGTTCATTGAGTAGTCTTTAAAAGGAATCACTTTATATCAGTTGCTGTGTCATTTACCGGTGGTTTCATCCCATCTGTCTAAGAACAAGCTGATTATGAAGTGTATTTAATGAGGTAAGTTCATAACCAGAATGAGCCGGCCAACAGTAACGACAGTGTAGGAGCTGAAACAGTGGCAGTAGCCTGCAGTGGTGAGTGTTACTGTTCAGACTTTTTTTTTTTTTTACCTTCACTGATTCCAATTTCCCACCCAGTGTCCATCATCCAACTGAATCATCATGAAGGAATGTCCGCTTGTGTGTTTTTGAGTGTGTGTGTTCTCACGCGTATGATGTCATCCATCCAAGGTCTTTTCGTTTTCCTTTTAGTGGGTAACAAACGTAATCTTGGAATGAGAGGTGTTCATATTAACACGCACTCCTGCACACATTCTACCTCTGACTCCCAAGGCCAGCCAACTGTCTTGGACCAGCTGGACCATGTCATTTCACACATACAAGTTCAGACTCTTGTATATGTGCTACTTTACTGTGCAGCAAGACTAACCCAACAAGCCTTTCTTTAGGATGTGGGATGCATAACAAAACAATTTGTCTAATATTTCAGTGCATTCCTTCTTACTTTTTCTATCACTCCACCTTTATTCTCTTTTTCTCACCCCCACCCCCCAACCTAAATTCTTCTTTCACTCATATACATTTACTTTTTCTTTCTCATTCTTTCTTTATGCTCACTATTTTCTGTCTGTTCCACCCTCCCCCCACACCCCCAGGGTTGGCGACAGCATAGAGGGGTTTTGCTGAAGACAGGACCCATTGACAGGCTAGACTGGCAGTAACTTATTGTCTATTGATGGAGTGTGACAAATCATGTGGGAACGCAGGGGTGCGTGGCAGTGAGAGCCAGGGTGTTGAGTACGTGAGCGTGCCTGCATGTGCACTTGCAACTTAGATGCATGTGTGTGTGTGTGCCTGCATGTTTTTTTTGCCTTTTTGTGTCAAAGCCTGCATGTGTTTGTGCATAAAGTCTTAGTGTGGGGCAGGCGGGCATAGCCAGGACCCTTCACAGCTCATTTAGTCCAAATGGGGCCACCTGGGTGGTGAGGGGGCTCAGCAGGACGGCTCTGGCATTCTGGAGCCCCGCTGACAGCTCCCTAATATAGGGGCTTTGTCGGCCTATTAATCAACACAGCCACTCTGACAAATCACCACAAGTATGACCTAATGAGCAGGGAAAGGAGGATGAGGTAAAGTGAAGAGGTAGAGACATGATGGAGAAGGTGAGAGGGGGAGCAGGGATGAAGGTGGAGGGCTAAAAAGTCACTGGGAGAGTGGAGGTCTAATGGAAAGGAAATGAAAGAAAGTAAGTTGACATTACAACTGACAGTTTGGGCCACGAGGTCAGCCGTGAAGTAATAAGAGGTGAATGCTAACCCAGTTGTTATCTGTGGCTGACCCTTCAACTCTACAGTCCCACAACAAACTAGTTGATTTCTTCTCATGAAAGATCAAATTGTGCAATCCAAAGTGTAGTACAGTGAATTATTGAGCCCTCAGATTCTCCATAACTGGAAAACAAATTAAACTACAGATGCTTTCTAGACATTTTTTTGCAGATGCTTCAGAGCAAATTAGAGGTACAGAGACGTTTGATTCTGAACACAAACAACATTGATGTATGTCTTCTTCTCTGGTTCCCACCCTGAGGTGAGCTAGCATCTAATCTCTCCACTACCAATCTTGGGTCCAAATCACATTAGGTGGGATCAGAGGTGAAACTAGAGCTTTTCAACGGCAGCCTGTTCTCACTAATGAACCCCCATGGCCATCCATTGCATATTACAGCCCCACTGAGCGAGAGGGAGAAAGTTTTGCAATAATCATTATGTAATTGCACAATGGTTTCCATTGCCCTGACATTTTGAAAACTCAATAGCAATATCTTTATTCTTCTCTACGGGGACTTTGTTTGGACAGGCTGCACCATATATGATTGATGGTTTTCTGAGGCTAAACAATCTACTTATTGTAATAATCATACGATGAGGTGTCCATCTGAAGTTTGTTCTATAAACCAGTTTATTTTCTGTAAATTCAGTCTTGTAAACTCACACTGAACTTGTTGGCAGAGGTTGTTTGGGTTAAAGTGACCCAGTGATTGAGTTACCCACTGCTGCCATGCACGCACATGCAAATTTTATAATACTACTAATGCCATGTCTGCTGCTTCGCTCTTGTATGAAAGTCTGGTTTCTACTCTTCTGAGCCAGTTGATATACAGCCTGTCATTGAACACTTGAGTGAATATTCAGAAGCAGCACCCTCGTATTGACTTGTATCTGTCTATAGTGCCGTCCAGTGATATACTAAGCCCCAACCTGTCTGGTCCATTGACTGGCCCAGGATGGAAGGGCGATAGAGAAGATGCAGAACTGCATGCTCCTCCCATCAATTATCTGGTTATGGTAACGCTGCAACAGCTACTGCCTCGTAGCTCAAGCTGGGAAACAGATAGCCCCGTGCACGGCTTGTTAAGTATGCAAAACATTAGCTCCCACTTTCCGTTAATTGATGAATGTTTAAGGGTGTTTGTGTTTATGGAGAAGATGAGTGCGCTGTGAGAGGTATTTTGATCTCAGGACTCTTCTGCAGTAACCAGGGTCTGTTAGATAAAAACTGAGTTCTGGGGGTTTAAAAGTTTGTTATTTTGACAAAAATCTTGTTTTTTGTATCAGTTTACATCTGCAGCCTGTTTTTTGTTTTCATTTTTCATTCCAAAAAGTTTTTTTATTTTCCAAACAGTGCAACTGGACTTCTTAGAAACATTTTCACCTTTCATCCAAAAAAGCTTCTTCAGTTCTGATCATGGGTTGGAAGTTCCAGGCTTAGAAGCTGTTGTGGCCAATGGGTCGGTGACTTTCACCATCTAGATCCAGAACCGTTTTGAAGGATTCTTTGTTTTTGCAAGATGACATTATTGGGGAGAGGATCTGATTGACAGAGCTCTTCGCTCTCCGAGTGTTCTGTAGTATCTTGAAATGATTTTTTATTTTGGTGTTAAAGGTTCGGGATAAAAACCAGCTATGTTGGAAGCAAAATGTCTAAGCATATAAAACTAAATACCTTACTTTAGGCGAAGATCAATTCTTAATATTAGGACCTCATAGTCCATTAGTTAACTTTCCCCTGATATGTATATTTAAAAAAACTTTGACACTTTGTGCTTTTAAATTTGTAACAGTTGTTGCTTTTATTTGCTTTTGCAAACATTTGTTTTGGAATGTTTTTGAAAATTGTTCCCATGCAGCCTTGTTTGCATACAGAAGCCACAGTTTTACTTAGCTGAGGGATAATAACATTCATTTTTCAAAATCTACTGATTATAAGGATCACATCTGGGTTCTGATCCAGTGTGTGCTGGACAACTGCAGTACCGCCTTCCCCCCTCGGCAGCTGCAGTTATACAGCACATAATGCTCTCTGAATGCAAAGAGATAAAACATCTAAATGCATGAATTATATCAAGATGTGCAGTTGTACTTTTGATATTCCAAACTCATACTTTGCAGCAGATGTTTGATAAATCCCTTGTGTTCCCTCTCATGTATTTATGTATGAATAGTCTTTTATTTAATAACTTTAGTGTTTCAAAATATTGTAGTTAACAATTAATTCTGATTTGTGGACACAAATAGAGCCAAGCATATCAGTTTATTGATTTTTTTTTATGTTGAAGTGGTTGACATCCCACCCAGTAATGTTGCATCTGGGTACCTCCCATTTTTGTTCCTAAATTTTAGAGTGCGTAAACCAAGAAATACAACTAATATTCAGTCCGTCTCAGGCACATTAGCTCTTCAAAGAAATAAAAGAATAGACCTGCACTGTGTAAATGCCAAACACAAGAAACGTTTTGACATTACTTAAATGACGGCTCAAAAGGTGTAATCGGGATGTCATGCTCGTGTTCTCCGTGTTCTAGTGATACGCATGCCTACAAGCGGATTGCGAGTCATGATGTTGAACTGTTTCTTTCATAGACTTTGTCAATGTCTGTGTTTTGTTTGTAGGAAATACAATGCTGCCAGAGGGCTGCATGTAAGTGTGTATGCACAGTATGCTCTCCTGAGCTGACAATAGACCTTTACATCAAATCCCAACAAGGTGAAGCGCAACTTTAAAAGAAACTCTTTTCATCGCTTTCCTTATCGCTTTCACACTGCTCTTGGCAGCAAATAAAAAAAGGAAAAGAAAAGAAAAGCCAAAAGAGGGAACATTATAATTTTATTATAAGGACAGAGGGGGTAAAATGTGGTGCACTCGATAAGGATCTGAGGATTAGGATGGAGCAGAACAATAAATTATGCATAGTGTTTGAAAACACGTACAGCTATAATTAAGTGGCATTTGATTTTAAATGAGGTGACAGTAAGGATTTATTTATCTCTTTAACCTGTTAAAATTTCCATTAGCATGGTAGAAAATGAATTGTTTGAAATGGTAACAGAACAAGGCAACTCATCTGATCTGACAATAACAGAGAAACCCCCATCCAAATGCAACACAATACACACACAACATATTAAGTGAGATCATGTCTGCATGGACTAATCACTTCATTGCAGGCCTCACAAAACCACAGGAGCCCATAACTAATAATGTCATTATGAATGGAGTCCTTGCACTTAAATTTACAGTATGGCCAACAACTCCCAATTTAGAGCAAATGCATTGTGTGTTCTAACATCAAATGGGTTGCTTAAGCAGGACTTGCATTTAAAAAAGTACTTATCCAATGAACCTGTTCTCTGGAAAGGAATCATGTGGCCTAATAAAGTGTGAAAGTCCATGTATATTATGTTTATAGGTTTGCATGTTTGCACACTTTACCTCTCTGCCAGAACTCATTTCTAATTTCTGTAAATCTCTCCCTCTAGAGTCTTTCAACAATAACAGTATTGTTCTTATTTTGAAAACCAGATGAGTTGCTGGTCTCAGATACACTGATCAGCTAGTTTATGTTGTTCTGTTAAAAAAGGTGTTACAGTATCAAGGTAAAAATCTCACCATTAAACCAACCACACTATCAACTTACCCAACTAAGCTAAGACACAAACTTTCAAACCGTAGAATATGCTGAAATGGAAAATGTATTTACTGTGGCCTGGAAATTATATATAGGCTGGTTTAAACAAAAGTTTTGTCATGTTTTGAAGCTTGTTGACGCTTAGTGCGCTACAGAAAAGTTTCCACTTTATATATGCACAAATAACAAAGTACTGACTGAGTCATAGATTATGTTCTGGTTGCACACTGAGGTGAAATAACAAATATGAGTTGTTTTCTCTTTTTTCCCTCCATATTAGGCTCTTTAGTGGGAAGCTTGCGTGGCTGAAATCTCATTACCAGCGTTGTGGCTTGTGTGTGTGAGGAGGGCATCTAAAGACTATCGTCATTGTCTTTGTTTATTAATTCATGGGTCATATTTTATGTATTTGGTGACAAGGTTTAAAAGAGCAGACCTAAATACAGACACGAGATTATGCTTTTTTAGAAGGCTTTTACGAGTGTTCTTTAAAGGCGGCTGTGGCTGCACAGATCATCCAGAGGTAAAAGATGTGGGAATGAAGAGTGAAGGTTTCATGGCTGTTGCTGGAGGAGAACGTAGAAGTAAAACATGGACCGTGATGTGATAAATCAGGGTTAAATTGTCACTGTCACACTGAGTGATTGACATGGGGTTAAAGTAAACACTGCCTTAAATCTGGAAAACAGCTTGAGTGGTGTACGTTACAAACATCAGGCACTGGCATCAAATACCCAAACAACCAACTTTAGTAATACCTGCAGGTATCTGTGAAGGGTTATCATGTCATTTAGCTTTGCAATGGCAGTATTTGATCTGGATTTTGCTTGTAGTTACATTAAATATACACACATCTATTTGTTAGTTCAATAATTTGTCCAGGAGAAAAACTCTTTTCTTTTTTGTTTTTTAAAACAATATCTCAGTCAGTGTTATGTAGTATAGTATGTCCCTGTCTTAAACATTTTATTGGAAGTTATTGTGTTTCTGTCGAGACCCTTGACCAATAACAACTATTTCCTAGTTTGAATGACAGACATATTGACTCCTCAACCAAGTTGCTTTCCAAATAAAAAAAAGAATCCAGCCAGAGGAATATTGGAAAAAACAGGATCAATTGTTGTGCCTCTATTTATGCACACCTGTTTTTACTGACATTGAATTTTCTTCTGGTTTTACAACAAAACAAGCAGCTCTCAACCTCAAGGTTAGCTAGAATAAATAGGGTGAGATTTATTTGGGGTCAGTGTTCGGTTGCAGTTGGAAAGAACTGTTGTGAATCATGTGGATGGACCTCAAGAGTCGGTGTCAAACACTGAGACACAGGACATGGCTGAAGAGTGCTAAGGTGGTTGGCTTCCTTAACGATGGGTCTTGCTAACAATTTACTGTAGCTCGAGGGAAAGAGGTCTCCCACTTGCCACATACCTGCACTCTTCTGTGTCTCTACATCTCCTGAGGTGCCATTTCTCTGAAAGGTGCCAGCCTGTTCAGCCAAACTCCTAACAAGAGCCAAATAGTTGGGAGACCGAGCAGGAAGAGGAAGAGAGAGGAGAAGTGAGGTGGCGGGAGAGTCAGAATTGAAGATAAGAGGAGCAGGGAACTGTCAGGCTTCTGGGACACATAGAAACCTCAGTGTCTGTGTGAAGCAGCCACTGGTTGCACTGACCAGGAGACAACCGCGTGGACTTGGCAGGTGTTTGAATATTTTCCTGTTGTACTCCTTTATATTGCATATAATAATGTGTTCACAAGCATCAACAATTCTAAATTGGACCTTACCTTGTCAAATACAAACAGGATCCCTCTTTTCTTTCCTCCACAAGCAAGATCTTAGCTACAGAAGAAGAGTGAGCATATCTGAGGAAACTGTATCCCATAGACAAGTACTCACAGTCACACTGTGGTGGACAAGCAGCATAATGATGTCTAAAATAACAGAACAACTGCTATGATATTCTGTGATAATTGCTATCCTCCTGTCCACAGTACAAATAAATGTTGAATCAGTAGGCAAACACATTAATATGGAAATGTCTACATTAATTTGGAGCATGGTCTAAATTATTCAGTAATTAAGCCACTGCAAATTTACACAAACTTTCCCCTGGATGACTAGAGAGAATAATTAGAAGCTAGAAACAGACATGTGAAGGAACTTGAGATATTTGGTCACATCTAAATATAGTCATATTCCTACCCCTAAAAAAAAGAATCTCACACAAATGAAAGGTTAAGCCACAAAACATAAACTGTAATTCATAGCCAACTATAGTCCTTTATTAAAAAAAAACACAAAAAACTGTAACCCTTAGTTTTCTTTTGTAAAATAAAAAGTATACAACCTAAACAAAGGGATACAGATGAACAACATAAAGATAAAACTCATTATTTAGAATTAACAGGTGACTAGAGCAACTAGTTTTAACATTTATTGATTCTTTTATTGGTGATGGGGTTTCTTAAAGTTTTATTCAACTTTCCATCTGACAAAACATTTCTTCACCTTACAACAGTTATTTAGCTATTAAACCCCATTTACCCCTAAACTATTTCAAGTGCAAGACTCAATTAAATACATGTGCTACAAGGCTAAATGCAAAGATCACTGTCTCCACACCTCTTAGATGCACCAACACTTTAGGCCAACACTGATTTATCAGCATGTCCAAAGTCATATAAATTATGTTGAAGAACTTTTAATTTTATGAAATAGGAAATGTATTTACAAATGAAATAGTATTCAATTCATATTTGAAAGTATAGGCTTGAATAGATTTCCGCTTTACATAGATTACTTCTGCCAATCTTACATCTATTGTAGTGCAAACACTGTTGGCATGTTAGTAATTTGTGAGTATTAAAGGCAGTAAAAGGTGCCGTCTTATGTTTGAAGTAGATTTGCTTTGATATTGCATATTTCTATCCTTGTTGTTTCACTGAGTATCCTGTAGCTTTTGAGTGTACATCACTTTGTATCAAGATGGATCTCAGGTAGGGTCTAATACTGAGTGGCAACGCTGCCCCATGCAGACATACTGTAGATCTGACACTGAGTTGATCTGACAATAGCATGGATCAGTGTAACAGCTAGTAAGTCAGTAGGTAGAGCATAATCCCTTCTGTCAAGTCTCTGTCTCGTCAATATTCAAATCTAGCCAGCTGTCCAATGGCTGTCAGTTACAATCTCCCCCTGGCTTATGGCTTCGCACAGGCACGTACCTAAATTGAATTGGATGTTTGCTTCTCAGTGGAAATTGAGTCAAAGACATGACCTCCTGCCCCGTATTGTGAACTTGTCAGTTGCCATAGATTAACCATTTCCTTACACACAGCATCCATTATCATTTAATTGCTCCTCTTTGTTATTTTTAAAATGTAATTCTGTATTTGTAGATTTTTTTTCTTCCTTTTTTCCCTCCCAATTTTCATCAAAGATTTGGACAGGTAGAGACACTGATAGATACGTCTTTGCTGCAGCAGCAAACAAACAGTAAAACAACAACATGCGAAAACCAAAGCAGAGACAGAATAAAGGAAACTTCATATAATGATTCAGAATATCTAGACATAATTTTAAAACTGTGCTAAAAAGAATAACAGAATGTAAAAATGGAGGCAAATATTTATTGCAGCTTGAGGTGACAGGTTTGTACAATGTAATGGCTTGTGACAGGAAAGATTTGCAGTACCGGTTGCTACGACAGCGGAGCTATAGTGGTCTGTCAGGAAAGGTTCTCCACTGTCTATCAAGTGTGTGATGGAGAAGATACTCTGGACAATCTGGTATGGACAGCAGTTTTTTTTTCAGCATGCTTTTTATTTCACGCCCATCTAAACGTGTCCAGTCTGAAGCTGGTAATCAAACCTGGTTCAGGTATGAGATCACTGAGTCTGTTGGTGGCACAGCTTCAGTCTGCTCTCTGAACAAACCGTGACACAGAACAGCGATCTGGCAACAGTAGTCTGATAGACGAGCTCCAATGTTTCACTGCACACGTTAAAGGACCTGAACGGTTGCAGGAAGTAGAGTTTGTTTCTCTCCTACCTCATATATGTATCTTCGACATTACTTGTATTTTTTATGTAAACACAGGTCTTGTTTTGTTTGCTTGTTTGTAAACATCTTCTGGATTTAAACTGGTTACTTTGGTAGATGTGTTAGGATGACACACCCATAGAAAATGATCTCCACTCACGTCAAACGACCTGATTCCACCCAGTAAAAATAAAAGTGGATCCTTCAAAAGTATTTTTATAAAGCTATCAAACCAAAGTGTCTGTTTCTCCATGTCTCCCTTTTGTTTTGTGCTTCTCTTTCTCCTTCTCTGACACATGTCGCCCTGGCATCCAATGGAAAGGCCTGACCTTTGGAAAGTTTAGCACTTTAAATATTTAGGCTTGGGTTATGATGGATTCTCCAGGCCCTGTGGCAATGTGCAAAGCCTCTGATTAGGGTTGCTGTCAGAGTCATTTAGCCGAGTGTCTGGCTGTCGGTGGCGCTCGGTGTTTGACAGGCGCGCCTTTTAAACAAACAGAGGTCCCAGTGGCAGAGCGGGCAGGGCACTCTGTGCAACACAAACAGCCGACGCTGTGAGAGAAACCACTCAGCCCACTGACAGCTGCAGACAAAACCACTGGCCACAGACTTGTGTGATCTTTGAGACACTCTGTCTTTCTGCTCACTTATTTGTGACTGTCTGTTTTTTACATTGTTTCTTTTCATTTTTTTTACTTTTTTTATTCCCTTCTGTCCATGTTTAAGACTCTGTCTTATACTTTCCATCTTTTGTTGTTCTTCTTCAAGAGTAAAAGCTTCATTGAAGTTTCCTCTATTGATGACCTGATGATCCACGAACAAGACTTGTGTTCTTAATTTGTTGAACCACACTACTACACTACTGATTGTCAGCTGAACTCAAGAAGGAGGCTGTTCTGTATCTGCGGCGTCCTGCGATTAGGACAACTCGCACTGATGTTCACACTGAAATAGATCTGAACCAGCCCTTCTCATTTCACTCGGAGACAATCTCCCGTGGCATCAATCCTGTAAATATATGAGTCTTAATATGTGTGTCCTATTCTGTATTCAGAGGAAGAGCCAAGTCAGCAGCTCCAGTATTAATGCATGAGAAATGAGCAGAGCCCATAAGAATTAAAGGGTAAGACTCCGCTTATTAAGATGTAAATTCCAGGGGAAAAAAAGTTGCCTGAAATGAGAATACAGTGAAGTTTCTGTCAACTTTAGCCTACTTATGCATTTCTAAGAGGCATTATTGTGTTGTAGCTGTTGAGATTAGATGCACACAATAAAGTACCTTGTGCGTTTTTTTACCTCCTTTTTAGCTTAAGATCAACGAATGTGCAAACCTTAAGCAACAATTTACAGTTTTGGCAACATTATCCAGTGTCAGTTTACATCAGCTATTGTGATCATTCAGACTAGGTGTGTATGTGTGTGTGTTCTCTTTTTTTTGTCTCTCTCCACCTTTACCTCACTCTCATTTCAAATTTGCACTTAACACCTTCCTTGGGAAAGGCTCCTCATTCATCAACAGTGTTTGTCCCAGTGACAAGTAGGGTGCCTCCTGCATATCAATATCAGCTAAGACAATGCTGAGCATGTAACCTTCAGCTAAATGTCATTCTGCTTAATCCTATTTGAAAATTAAACATTGAAAAACCTTTACCGTACCTTCCTGTCTTCCTTCCTCTCTCCCGCTCCCTCCTTTATTGGCTGCCATTCTTCGAGCCGTCTGTTCTCCCTCGCTCTGTTTCCTGCTCTTGTTTTGCACACCGGGTGACATTTGTATTGTTCTGTTTGTGTGAGTATTTGTATATCAAATTGGTTATGTGGTAGAACTGATTTTAATTATTTGTCACTCAAAAAAAATACGATGGGAATAGCCTGTCTGCTCGTGCTATGACTTCTCCCTTTGTAGTGTTTTGAGATTCCTTTTCGATACTCACAGACTTCACACAGTTAAACATACGGACTCGTGCACTAAGTTATATGTGGAGGGAGGAATGCATATTTACATAAAAGGATCCAATTCTCACAGAAGATAATCACTATACGTTGAAAGGGGCTGTGAAATAGAGAAAGACGATGTCTGATTGGTCCAGATGTGACAGAGAGGCCGAGACTTCCTCAGAGGGAGAAAACAGCATGTTAGTATGCTTTAAACACGCGTGATTTTACTCAGTCTTTCAACTCTTTCAACACAGGAACAGAAAGATTTGAGGGTTGTTCTATAGTACGAAATAGGAATGAGGGATAAAAGCAGATGGATGGATTGCAGTGAAAATGCAATCATTTGCAGTCAGATAGATATAATTCTTCTTGCAGCAGAATAACAACCTTCAGCTTTCCATGTGGATTCGATTGACCACAGTCACTCGTCAAGGGGGTACAACTGAAATAGTGCAGGTGAATTATAGTGGCACTAACCTTGACGTCTTCTTATTGAAACCTTGCACCCAATCAGAACCTTAAAGAATTAGAAAATATTAAGTGGAGCTGTGCTGTAGAGACGATTAAACACTGTGGAGTGGCAGCATGATACTCTGTGATACTGTGAGCTTTTTCTTATATAAAATGTGGTTATCCGAGCAGGGATTGATCAGTAACTGGTAGAAATCAGAATGGCATAAGAGGAAAGATTCACCTCTACAGTATACAGAATAAAAAAGACAGAAATTGACACCTGTGGAGCTAAAATATTCAACAGAAACCTCAGAAAAACAGTTTTAAATGGAAGGGCCTCTTTAATCTTCACTCACTTTATTTATATGCCACCAAATCACAACAAGTCATCTCAAAACCCAACAGGTCCAGATTTGATTTGATAAAAGTCCATGTTGTGAAATAAATATAGTAAATTATAGCTAATTTTCATCTCAGTTGAATATCTCGTGCGGAACAGGTGCAGGGCAATATTGGAAAGGAACAACTTGCTTTAATAGAACGAAACCTCCACCTCGAGAAGACAAGAAAGAGACACAAAACAAAACAAAACAAAACAAAACAAAACAAATGGCCTGTCAGAAACAGAGAAAACAAAGTTAATGGTAGCAATAATAGTAACTGAAAACATGAGTGTAAAAGACAGCAGACAGAAGGAATGCAGTTAGTATGTAGTCTATAGCAGCATAACTAAAGGGATGGCTCAGATGGAGCTTTACTGTTTAGAGATTTATATGTTGAGAGGGGACCATGCATTTTCAGTTGCTGCCCCAAAACTATGTGTTACCCTACAGATCAGACAGACGGACTCACCACTCATTTTCAAATCTTCTCTTAAAACGTATTTTTTCACTGGCTTTTAACTCTGACTGAAATATTGGGTTTTACTTATCTATTTATTCATTTAGCAGTGTGATTATTTCAGTTGTTTGTTGATCATTGTGTTATTTATGACTATTTGTGTTCAGCACTTTGGTGTGTTGTTTTTAAAGTGTTATAAGGTGGATTGGATTGGAAAAATAAATGCGTAACTTCTATCCTGTATTTGACAAAAAGGCACTAAAGTGATGCTTAACGTGGAGAAATATATTTTTCATTGAACAATAATAAGATGAATATGAATATGAAAACCCTGATAAATTAGAATTTATAAAAACAAGCCTTGATGGAACACATGCATAAACTAATTTTACACACACATACATATGTTCATGTATGTATATATATATATATATATATATATATATATACACACATAGCTAAGCTATTAAGAGTTACTATGTAATGAGGTGGAAAAACACTTGGCGCTTGTAGCTTTTTTATTGTTATTATTATCCCACTTGTTTGTTGCTGAGAAAAAAAAAATATGACTCTGTGGTTTTTGCTAACATGATTTGGTAATGATGGTGTTATTTTGGACAGATGTTCAGTCGGAGTCTAAATCTGTCTGCCAGTGGGATTCTTTCTATTCTTGGCATCAAATGCAAATAGATGAGTAGGACATTAAAATAGCAGCAGTTTCTTGGAGTATTGATCTGCTACATTAGAAAAATGCAAATACATAAAAACAAAAATACCAGATGGAACACACGTCACGTATGTTCTGCTGAATGTGTTGTCATTTACCATGACAAATGTCTGCTTGGATTAAAACTGACTGGTTTTATGTGACTCTGTGCATTCCAGGTGGGATATGCAGGAAGATGCAGAGCTGGAGGATGGAGAGAAAGCAATGGTAGAAGAACTTCAGAAAGCATTTTTTGTCTGCTGCTGCAACAAAGAGCCACAAGATCCTCTTGGAACTGATGAGACACCAGCAAAGGAGACCCAGGGGGAAACACAACCATCCGAAAAAAGCACCGCCCAACAACAGTCCACATAGCTGGAATTTTTATTGTGATGTAATTTTGTTTAATACCCTCCTCGAGCTCTGAAGTTATTTGTTCGTGCGTGTGTTTGTGGGGGGGTATGTGTGTATGCATGTTTGCACATTTGTTGGTATAATTTGGCCTGTGCGTGTACAGAATTTGCATGCATGTGCACGAAAAAAACATAAGAGAGGATAAAAATGTGAGCGCTTGTGCCTTTTTCTTTCTGCACACACCTGAGACAAACCTTCTGTGCTGTTCTAAGCTGCATCACATGCTTTTTTATCTCTTTCGGAGCGCATCTGCAGAAATCAGTAGCAGGGAATGGAGAGCAGGGAATTTGTTTGCCTGGGACAAGATAGGACTGTGTGATCATTGTAGGTAGCTGAAGTTTTTTAAGACATGTGAGTACGAAGACTTTGGTGTCAGCACTTCCTTCTAGTTCATGAAAGAAAGCATCAAATATTTTGTTTGTAAGCTCATGGAGTTGTTTTAAATTTGATGTGCCACCAGAAATTTGCCCCAAAATGAAACGTTAGTCAGTATTTAATGCAAACTGAGGCAGAATTTACATGGTAACATGATTTGTTATACTGTATATATATATATATATATATATACAAATGACTTAATATTTTTCTATGACTAAAATGTTTTTAGACATGAAGATGAAAATAAAGATATGATCTTACTTCAGCACTAGCTCCTCTTCTTTTTTCATATGATCAGTTTTGAAAGGTCTGTTATGTTTGTAGACAACAACATTACAAAATGTTTCTTCTGTTATCAAGACTTAATGGTTACCATTGTTTTCTTGCATCAGTATAAATCGAGTTTTATCACAGTAAGTTCACTTCCTTCCCCATTTTCTTTCAGAGAGAATAGAAATCATTCCAGAGAGAACCACTTAGAGAACTAAAGGACTGAGATCTGTTTACGCCTAAAAAAAAAGGCAAAACATTAACCAAAATCACAAGTTTTGTTCAAATATACAGTTTTTAACATATCAATACAACTGTTTTATTATTGTGTTGCAGAAATTGCACACCAAACTGTTGTTTTATGATAACCAGTTTCTAAAATAAAATAAAATTTTTCTTTCTTTTTCGCATTGTATTTCTTGCAGTTCACAGTTTGTGTTTCTATTGTATACAAATCATGAGGTGCAAAGAGGGCTGTCAGTAAAGCTGACTTTTGATTTACATGAAAGCTTATTCTACTATACACATTTATTAAGGGATTATCAAAGGTACGTAAAAATTTCAAAGCCTGGACCCATGATAAGAAGATGTATGTAAACTAAATAAACAGTCACAATATAAGTTTTTTTTCATTGCTTATGCTCAATGTTGTGCATTTTCTGCAGTATACAGCAGAACTATTTAGGATTAGCTGTGTACATACAGCTCTACTAGGCTGGCAAGCTTTGTATCAGCAAACTGAGCAATATGGAGGTATTAGTTATACATCCACTTCCTGATCGAGATGTCTGGTTTCTAAAAGGTCTGATTTCAGTTTCTTAAATTTTACCCTCTGCTTTCTGAAGTTTTGCAGTTTCCATCAGAATAAAACATCTAATTCCTCTTTCAGCAAACACCAATAAATAAACGTTTAGACAAGTATTGATATTAAATACACAATATGCATCTTTTTCTGCTCAAAAATGTAAATAAAATTAGAAAAAAAGTCCTGGGGAGAATTCTGAATCAAGTTTGCAACTGCAGTTGAAATGTTGCTAAAAAGTGGCAGTTTCTCTGAAAATAAAACTAGTTTCATATACAATAAAGAAACAAAGCAAATGTCCCATAACCAAGTTCTGTTGCAGTTTTTATGAGTTTAAACTAAGTTTATAGGAATCTTGTTTGCAGAGGCTAAAATAACCTTATTTAAAGTTTTTCTATAGGATTTAGGTCAGAATATTTCCTTTTTTGTTCATATAATTATTTGTTATATAATTATCTGTTTGCATTGCCAGAGTGTGATAAACATGGTTCTCATCTTATAAAACATAAGAAATATCTTTGCACTAATGTAAAGTAACCCAGACCTATTATACAGATAGTTAAACAAACCAAATTGACCTGGTTTGATGTTGTTACTAGCCCTTCCTCTGGGTTAAGCAAAAAGTATCTTGATCGATATTAGACATTCCTTTTATTTTGGTAAGAAAAAAAAAAAAAAAAAAACACGAAGCACATCTTTAGGTTGACTGTTTTTTCTTTTATTGTTGTTGTCAGGAAACATTATATCCATGGTGTATTTTCCCTAGTATGAAGATTTTGGCTCATTTGTTAAAATTTAGTTTAGCATATTTGTGCTTTTTGTCCATAATTTTAAGTCCTTGTGAATGCAGTAGGATTTCCTTTTATCTTTATAATCTGTTGTATTACTGGTCGCTGTGTTAAAGTTGTCTAATATCACCAGGTTAAATGGTCTTATGACGCTTTTTAGCTTGTGTTGTGCACTCGGATCCACCTGGTTTCAGGTAAATCAGTTCTGATCTTTTTGTTAATCTGCCAAAAACATGGAACATTTAGTTAACTAGACAACCCTGAGGATACACTGGGTTCTATTTCCAATACAAATCAAAGTCATTTTGATTATAATTGCATGCTTTCTTTAATTATTATTGATGCTTAGTTTTTTTTCTTGGCTCTGTGTTCATTGTTGCACATGGCAGCAGCTTTTTCTAAAAAACAAAATCTCCCCTGCAACCAAAGGAAATGTTGCATTTTAGCTTCAATAGTGTTTGTTTGCGTTTTTCATTTTTTTTTAAATAACACGGAAGAGTCGTGAAGCAAAACACTTTTCCATCTGAGAAGGCGACAAACAGCTGAAAAAACAAACAAAACAAAAACAATGCTACTGTTTCTTTAAATCTCCCTTCCAGTCCGTTGCCTCGGTAACCCGGAAGCCTCACGCGCACCACATTGCTCTACCGAGAGTCCTTCCTGTTTTAGAAATTTCAAGGAAGCAGCAGCCGCAGCAGCAGCAGCAACAGCAACAGGACAGTCGCAAAACAAAAATAAAACATAATGGTGCGTGAGTGTAACAGAAAGTGTGCGTGTATCTGCTGGAAACATCTGGTCCTCTCCGAACCTCCATGTTTCGTTTGGTTTGGTTGGAGCGGTTCTTTTAATAAACACCAGAATGATTCTGTCCGCTCGCTGCAAGGGCTTCATGGACTTCTGTTTACGCGTTTAAAACATCAAACAGATGTGCAAAAAAAGAACGGGGCACTCCGAGGTGTTTGAGCGTGTAAAAGAAAAAAAGGAATAATATTTTTTGTAAACATAACTGCGAGTTTGGAAAACATTATGTCGCTTGTTATGCATAATGGACTCAGTTGTTGCACGTGTTTGTTTTCAGTCTCTCTGATCAGCATTCGCTCTTTTTACTTGTTTTTATTGGGAATAGTCAATGTATTTAAAAAACCAAAACAACGTTCAGGTGGTTAAATTCATGTCTGCAAGTGACAGTATTAAAGTATCTCTGTCACAGTGCACGTGCAACAGGTTGTAAAATATCCTGTCTTAAAATCATTTTGAAGTTTTGACTCTTGTGACTATAAAATAACATGTTTTGCAGTGTGGGCACATTGTTGTCTGATCACGTTGTGTTGTAGGATTCGTTTCAGTGATCTGTGTGAGGGACGGACTCATGCTCTCTGACCTTTGTGCCGTCACGTCAGCCTTGTATATTGTGTGGATCACCATGGCCCACGTCGCTGGCCAGGATGACAGAGAGAAAACAACTGCACTTAAAGGTGAAGTAACAGCTGCACTGTGGCATGGTGTGAGGAGGAGAGAAATCACTGTTAACAGGAAGGTTCTGAGTTGGAAACCCAGCTGAGGTTCTACATGGAGTTTGCATGATCTCCTTTAGCATGTGTGTGTTTTTTTTCCAGAGACTAAAAACATGCATGTTAGATTGACTGGTGATCCTGACTCGACCCTAGTATGAGTGTTTAAGGTTGTTAATCTCCATGGGGTTCTGTGATTAGCTAGTGACCTGTCCAGGTATCCCCACCTCTTGCCCACTGACTGCAGGGAAGCACATCAAACCCCCCTCTCAACTCTGCACAGGAGCAAGCAACTACTCTCTTTTTACTTCAGTCATTTTTCATACCTGCTTTACGTTCAGGGTAACAGAGAGCTGGTGTCCCTCTCCAGCGATTATTGGGCGAGAGGCAGTGTGACACCTTGGACAGTTTACTAGGGCCACATGGAAACAGACAACAATTCACACACATTCACACATGTGCCAGTTAACCTAACATGCGAGAGGAAACTGGAGTCCGCAGAGAAATCTCACACATGTCCTTGGAGAACATGCAAACTCAACGCAGAAAGGTCCCGGCCTGGTTTCAAACACATGACCTTCTGCATGCTGCTATAGTTAGTGTATGGCTGTGTGTATGAATGGAATACAATAACAGTATTATGCATCTAATAATATAACCTTTGCTTTGCATATAGGACTTTTAGTCTGTGACTAAGTTCTGGTCCTTGTCTTTGTTCAGACTTTTACAGAAGCTAAAGTTACTAATACTAGATTTATAGTCTTTTAAAAACACATACGTACAAGCTAACACTAGAACATGCTTAAAGCACACGCACATACAGACACATCTGTTTAATACAATGCACCTAATGCAGTGTATAAATTGATTAAAATGTTTTGTGTTTTTTAGGTTTTTTGTTAAATCTAAAATATGCAGAATTAAGACCGACTGAGCAGCTTGACCTCCAACAGTTTACCAAAAGTGCTTTTAAAACATTTGTATAGACCAGACCAACACCATCTCATGAGAGATTATGTGTTTTGATTGACAGGTTAATTTTCTAATGTGAACTTCACATTTAGAGTTAGGAATCCAAATTAACACTTAAAACATTTGAATACGTCTTTTTTTATTGCCTTCAGACTTCTAAAAACAGCAATGTTTCAAAAACGTAAACACCTTTTGTACAGTTCCATTTTTTTCTTCATATATCAGGAAGCTTGTGTCTTTTGAATGCAACTTGTTAAAAATAAATGTGCACAGTGTTTTTATAAAATGCATGTATTTTCTGACTCAGTGTGTCCAAATATTCAGCCAAGATTCAACTTTAGCTCCTGAAACTGAAAACAAACCTCACTGCATCATGTTTAATGTTTTAAATCTAAGTTACTCACTCCACTTTTCTAAATATGATATTTATCTATGGCATTTTCATGCCTTTCTGCTTCATTTATATAATATTAATGTAACACATGATTTTAGCTGATATTGTTTATATATATAGTTATTGAACTAATTCTATTTTTACATCAGTGTTGTAAGGAGGCCTTTATTTGATTTTGCTTTATAACATGAGGATATTTTTTCTTTGTCTATAGATTTGCTGTCAAAAATAGACTTGGATGAATTAATGAAGAAAGATGAACCTCCGTTCAATTTCCCCAAAACACTGGAGGAGTTCGAATACGCCTTCAATGAACGTAAGTAGCACGCATCTTCTAAAAAAAAACAATTTACAGTGAAATCTGATGGCCATGTCTTTTTTCTGGTGAAATATGTACATATGAGGACCGTTTTGTGTAAAAACAAGAGGATTTGAAGAAATAAGCAACGCAGCCGAATGTTTTGTTGGATCCAGTTGTTATCTGCTGCACAGGTTTTTGTTTTCTGGTTGGATTTTGGTCTCTTTTCCTTCTCTTTCTCTCCTTCTTCTGCTCTGATCTGGCGATTTTTCTGTAACATTCGTTTACATCCAGAATGACACTGAGACTGACTGTGTTTGATCAGCACAACTTGAAGCTTGTGGAACCGATTTTAGCTCAATCTTATTTGGCTGTGAACATCAAAAGCGGTTCTCTTGACACCAATTTTTCTCCTAAGTTGTTTTCTCATTCAGAAAGTAACAAACCCTCAGAAACAACAGATTCTTGATCTGATTCTTCATCTTGGTTTGCAATGACTTTATCTGCATTATAGCTTTTTGTCACTTATGGTAAATGTGCGTTTCTCGAAATTGTGCAGTGAGACTCCATAAATTTACATATTTTAGACTTACTGGAAATCAGTGCATCCTGATTGTTGAGATATGAAGTAGTAAATTAACACATAAGGATCACATGTCAAACTTTACAACTAGTTGAAAATAGATTTGAACTCAAACTTGTTTGGGCTCGGCTAATATAAAAAAGTCGGAGTGTTGGCTTGGCTGTTTTTGATCAAGTCATGTAAGAAGGAAAAAGGAGAGTTGTGGATGTGACGCTGGCGATTTTGGCTTTTAGCATTCCCCTGTAGTGGTTTTCCTCTGTTTCCCTTATCTCTTCTGTTCTCTGTCAGTGTCTGGCTGGCTGAGTGGGGGACATGTTGTGTACTCTACGGCCCGTCAGTAACCTACTCAGCCTTGGCCTCTGTCTGACGGAGAATTTGCATAACCTTGCTTTGCTTAAGAACAGAGACTCAGCACCTGAAATTATGCAACACTCGCCAACTATTTTTCCCCATCCTCAAGTCTCAGTTCAGTCTACCATGAAGGAAAAAAATCTTCTTTTCTTCCTTATTTTTAAGTCTCTGCTTTTCCTTCTCTCTACCTTTCTGTGTTTTTCTACCTCTTTCCTTTGAAAACGTTCACCTGAAACATCAAGTACACACCCACACAGGCACTCATTCAATCTTGTTAATATTTTTCAGGCTCTTTTTTGAAGTATAGCATATCCATTAAAGGAATGGTGGCCCTCGGGCAATTTCTCTGGTATCCAGACTTACAGTCACTTTGGCTCTGAGGCTTCTTTTATGGCTACGCCCATGCTACCTTAGCCTGAGACAGGTGGAACAAAAATGTTAATTTCCACCATGTAATAATATGAATACAGAAGAGGCTGTGTACAATAGTTTGCAGGTATCTTAATCACTAAAGATGATGGCTTCATTCTGCTAGCCCTCCGGTTTTCCATTACTGGAAATCCAAGGTTATGTACACCTAATTAAGCGGCCAAATTGAGAACAGAATGCTAATTATGACAGAAAAAAGAGAGAAAAAGTTGAGAAAATGTTGTTCCTTTGAGAGGTTTTGTTGGAGGAGATGGGGGGAGTACCCCCCCCCCCCCACACACACACACACATGATCACACACATCCTTCACCCTTCTTTCCTCTTCTCTCATGCATAGATATGTATTCATACTTCACATCTCCTTCTCTGTCGCACACACAGACATACACCTTCCTTACTGTAGGATTTCATTATAGCCCCCCTTTTAGGCTGTGGTGTTTAGATACTCACCCCTCCATGAATGCATAATTTATTTTCTTCAAGGTACTCTTTGTGTGCACAATGCTGTATACTAACTTCCATCTCTCAGGCACAAATGTCTTTCTAAATGCTACATAATACCAAACCCAGATCCAGGATTACATGTTGTCTAACAGCTAACAATGAGAGCAAGTGGTGTAATGCACGGAAAGTGAGCAGCGTAAGATTTATCACATTGATAGAGTTGTAAAATGGTGGCAATTTAGAAGAAAATGAAAGGGGAAAAAAAGAAAAAACAAAAGCTCACACATTCTCTTATTCTGCTGAGATATTTATTTATACCTTAGATGGTTCCCCCACACATTGTGCTATAATTGAAAAAGTATGAGGGCCCCCTGGCTATTTGGGTTAAGTATGTGTACTTTTTTGCAGTTTAGCTCTTACAAATTTTGCAGTCATAAAGGTCAAAATTAAATTTAACACTGCTTAGTGTTTTATTGTGTTGCAGTGTCAACTGCAGGATCGATGGGCTTATTGCATAGGTAGTGGTTCCACAGCTACAGAAGGATAATTGCTTAAAAAGTAGCAACACTGAACAACAGTTTCTTCTATTGCATTTCCGTTACATAAGTGATGAATCTGGAATTTTTAAAAAACTCTTCTTGTTTACTAGTTATGATAAATCATTGATTCAGTGTTCCAAAGACTCGTGCAGTATAGTGCGGGATCGGTTTACAGATGTTCTAACTAAAGGTTTGTATGTTTACACCTGTGCTTTTAGCTGTAGATGCTGATATGTGTCTGTTTGGATGTGTAATCTGTGCAAGAACCTCTGACTGATTTTCCATCAGCATTCTTGAAAGAATAACTATGACCTGCTGTTGTTGTTATGACCTTTTTCCTCTTCAGTTCACAAATTTAAACAGGCAAAGAGCTCTTTCTTTCACTTCATGTTCTCTGTGGGACTTTCAGGTGGAAAAGCCAAGCTCATGGCAGAGTGACGTAGCAGGTGTTCTTTACAAATTTTGAAGATGGTTTCTGCAGCGATGTTATAAGAAGTCAGTGTATTTCCTGCAGCAGACAGCAGTCAGAACAACTCAAATATCTAATGTGTCAGAATTTCAAATTATTGTTATAATTGAACTGAGCTACAACAACACTTGAATTTCCCTTCGGGGATTAATAAAGTATTTTTGATTTGATTGATTGATTTGATTTGATAATTATTATGCACTGGTATAAATGTTTACATCAGATGGATCAGCTGTTTCAAACAATGTGGTGTAAAAATCCACAGCATCACTTCTCTATTTGTGTTCTTCTTGCAGATGGTCAGCTCCGACACACAGAAACAGGTGAACCCTTTGTTTTTAATGCCAGAGAAGATCTGCACCGCTGGAACCAGAAACGCTACGAGGCTCTCGGAGAGGTAACTCTGCTTTTCATCTGGCATCTCAAGACCTTTTCCACACATACGGGTTATTTAGCTCTCTCTCTGTCTTTGCCTTTAGTAAACATGTAAATATAGATTTCAAGATTTTAAACACAACTCCTAAAAACCAACCACTGACATAATTTCTGAGATATTAGATTTTGCAGACAGTAATTTGAACTTATTCATAATGCAGGTCAGTTTCTCTTGTCCTGATGAAGACTGCTGGATGCAGCATAAAACTAACTCATCAGCTACCCTGAACATTTGGCAGTAAACTACAGAACCAGTTGGGGTAGCAGTGGCTAGTAGAGCAGGTTGTCTGGTCACCGGTTTGAATCCCTGCTGTGTCTGGAAAGATCATGTGATGGTCAGAAGGCCCAGTGGCTTGCAGCCTCTGTCAGCTGTGTAGTCCATCACCACGAAAGTGTCAGTGTGTGTGTGCTTAGTATCATGCAGTACACAAGTAAACGCCATTTACCATTTTAGTTGGAACCCAAATCTTAAACAAGTGCATGCAATGCCGACTTCTGCATGTTACAGTGTGTGCGAATTATGAGAGTAAATTGTTGAAACAACAAATTTTACAGACACTTTTTTGTGCAGTTCCTTGATGCTTTGTTGTATTTCTACTCAAACAGACAAAATCCTAAAATTCACCTCTTATTCGCTCCTGCAGTTCCACCACTTTCAGAGTACATACAGATAATGAGACAAATGTTCCTTTGTAATCATTTTTTTTCTGTTTACATCCCCTACTATGTTTCTTTTAATTGTTGTATTTATTCTTTGAAGTTCAAAGTGAAGCGATAGAGCCTTTTGTGGGATTACCTGGATGTTTTTATTATTCCAAATGCAGGTATACAGAAGCTCCTTTGAGAACCAGCCCTCTCTGAAGGCTTCTTTTCCTTCTTTCTTTTGACTGCTCAGACTCCATCTGCCACCATCTAACAAGGATGAGAAACAAACATTTAGTAGCAGTAAAGCCGCGGACCTGAAAGAACACACAAACACTTAAACTAGCTGAACTTGGGCTTCTAAGCAGGGCAAACATTTGCATGAAACAAATAATCATCAAGCAAAATGTATGTAAATTTTATTCATCCTTTGATTAAAAAAAATGACAGAAGTTGGTTTTTTTAAAGACAGAGAGAAAAAATTGGTGTCAATCCCTGTTTATACGACTTTGTGTAATGAGAACAAATACTGTATGAATTGTGAAGATTAACTGGCTAAGAAGAAATCAGCATCTGAATAAGCAAAAATGTTCGTTTTTTTTCCCAAAGAAAATGAAAACCGCATCTCACAGTTGCTGGTACGAAATCTATTAACTAACACATGCACCTTATAAAGAAACCACTTCTGAATTGTGTGTTTTTGGTTGTAAAGGAAGTTTGTTTGTGTTTATGTGAGTCACACATTCTGGTTTGGGTCCCTCTGGCTACTCATGATTTACAGCATCGTTCTTTGTTTCAGGTGGGATGTAGATAAGAAAACAGACAGGTCTCCAACACACCCTAATGCACTCTGTCAGCCATCCAGCTGAGGCAGTCTGAGAAATAGCTGCGTTCAGTCAGAGAGCTGTTAGATGGGTGCATGTGTTTGCCCCTGGCTGCCGTCATTTGTCCCCCCCCCCCTTCCCTTTTACAGTGTCTTGATTCTCACAGTTCCTTATTTTTTTATGGATGACTCGGTGTGTGGACTCATTTGTGTGTCTGTTTACATGTGTGAAAGGGCTCGGGGTGGGTGGGGCTGTTTTGTTAGACACATCACAGCACCAGATGTCCAATTCGCACTTCAGCCTTGTCTGAATGGAGGGACAGATAGAAAGAGGGAGAGGAAGAATGTCGGTGTGATGGTCTCAAAGCAGAAAAAAAAAATCGAACAAAATTTAGACTGAACACAAGAAGTGTTTCTTTTATGCCATTAAAAAAAGATCTTGAACTTTTGCCTCATAAAATTCTTTGCAAAAGTTATTTCTGCATATTTTCCCTCTAAGGAGAGAGACTTTCCTCTTGTAATCTTCTGAAGTATCCTTGATCCATGACCTGCACTTCTTGAGAATCTTTGAAGATGATCTGAAGTTTTTATTAGGAATTGTGCTGCTTGTTTACTACCTGACCATTTTCAGAAGGAATTTATATTTTGTTTGTGAAGCCACTTACTGATGATCTATGAATCAATCTTTGAGCATGAAAAAGCTCCTAAAGTCAAATGATGAACGAGTGTTGAGTCAATACAACAGAAAACTTGTTTTAAATTAAATCTTTAAACAGCTTGTTACCAGCAACCTGTCACAAAAACACATTTTCTCTAAATTTAATACGTGGAATCTGCAAAAAAAGTTTTTTTGCACCAGTGAAGTGATTCTCAAACTAACTTGACAAACGGTGGATGATCAACTGAAAGATGAAGAATCTATAAAATAAATCAAAGTCCAAAAATTACAAGAAATTCTGGCTCGTTGGAAGAAAAGCTGAATAAATTGGGTGGTTTAAAACTTTTGCATAATCTCTTTATTATGTATGACATAATGAAGAGATTGTGCAAATAACATCATGTCTGGGAACAACACGGTCCTCTTCCTTTAGGGATCACGTGCTAAAAACAACAAAAAAGTTTCACAACTCAGAAAAATCTCATAAAATAAAACCCACATGTAATTAGTATGTTTGCACATGTTGATAGAAATAGAAAAAAAAAACAAATAAACAAGCTTAGAGACATAGATGAACTGATTCAAGGCCACAAATATAAATACAGTTGTTACGGTGCAGCTCAGAAGTTTAAGACCTACAGGAAGCTAAAACAATCAGTAGAGGTGAATGAAGAAGAACTTTTTATATGCAGATGAGGAAAAAGCTCCACACAAAAATCCTTGTAATGGATTTCCAAAACTACATGATCATTAAATACAGAACCTCCATTAGTTCCAATTGTTTGCAGTTTCAAACAGACCAAGAATGAACTAAATCTCTGAATTCAGCCATAGTGATGTTTTCCCTCCTTTGGTTCAACTGCTATCATGATGGCTGCCTTCCAGCTGTAAAGCAGTGCAGGCTGTCGGTGCGGTGTTGCTGAGTGCAGCAGGGTCACCTCAGCCTGTGTAGGTGTCAGCTGGAGTCTAATTCCTGTGATTCGGTGATAAATTTCTCTGATAGAAGACAAGCATAGGGTCTGGCCCAGATGGAGCTCTATTAAGCTGTTAATAAATGAGGATTCTTCTCTGCTCTGTCTGCATCTGTCAAATGGAAGGCAGTCACAAATTTGTAAACACACATGCACACACACATAGACAGAATATTATAATGAGGTAAAGCTAGCCAGATGGCCGAATTAGAAAGTGCTCTCTCTTTCTCTGCCTCCCTCTCCCTCTCTCTCTCTGTTATACACTTTGCAGTCTCTGTCATTTGTTTACCTCCTCTTGCCTTCTACTGTTCCTGCATCACACAAACTGTTTGTCCAATTGATCACATTGTGGCTAAAGTTTAATATGAGTCTAAACATCTTGTATGCATGTTCTAACGTCAATATAGTTTTTTTTTAACCATTATTATTGATTTTAAGTCAATTCTTTTCTAATTATTTGTTGGTTTCAGGTTATTCCATTGATCAGTGAGGGTTTTTTCTTTCTTTAAAAGAAGGTTACCAACAATTTAGTCAACACCTGTAAGGTATTAGGTTTTTGCAGCACATGTTAAAGTATTCCAAGGATAGAAACATTTAGTATAACAGTGACTTTACGCTGAACACAACAGTTAGTTTAGCGTAACAGTCTGACATGTTCTATTTAATTCGGATGTCATGTCTCCTACTGTTACTGTGCTACATTGCTGTTTCTGCCTGAAGGCACGTTCTTGAACAGGTGAACAATGGCTGCAAGTTGATTTATTTGAAAACTCCTTTTGAGTGTCACATGAATCCAAACTCAAAATATTTGCATTTACTATTCAATTTCCTCATTTTTCTTTAAGTTACCTAAAATGTTTTGTTGCATAAAGATTCTTCTAGACAGTAAAGATTTAAAGATTGTCACTTGAGATATGCTGTTGAATATCAGTGGCTTTCCAGCTTAAAGCAACGATAGAATCATTAGCAGTATTGTTTATGTTGCCTTTCATGTTCTTATTCTAAAAACATTTACCATTAGAGCAGCTTGTCTGGCTGCAGTAGTAAATGAAGGCGAATGAAACGCCTTAACAACTTTTGTCACTTCTTCCTACAGATTTACAGTAACATAAAAAACACTGAACATTAAACTAATCTTTGCTGAAGACATGAGACTGTCATGACCCTCCGATGACCCCCTTTTTAAAGACTTAGCACATCAATACATTAGGTTCAAATTACTCTTTCTAAATGTACACAAGTGAAACAAGTTTTATCAACAACCACTGATAGTTTGAAAATAATTTTTAAACGTATGTGTAATTGTGTTTATTTTATGTAGACTTATGTAGAAAATTGTACCAAATGTGATAAAAGAAGCTGAAATCCTGTTTTCTATCAGCACAATCTGGGATATATTTGGGACACAAAGGGTGTACAAAGAAAATGAAGGTAAATATCGAATATAACTAAATTTAGTTGGGACACAACTGTTATATTGTTAAAATAAGAAGGTGCTAAAACAAAACAAAACTTGGTGTCAAGACGTTTTTACTCCCGATTAACTTTAAAGGACTTTAATATTTTAGGAAATTCAGCTTGAAATAAGTTTCTCTTTGTCCAATCATGAACAATGAAAGATAGTGTTATAAATGGCACCAACAACTAAATAAGGAACTTTAGTTTTGGGCTGTAGATGGTGTTACTAGTCCAGGAGCCTTTATGAGCTGTTCCATCCAGCTCGAGGTCATGAGCTCCGTGACAGGCCTCACTACTGTACTTAAAGCACCAGGAGGCCCCATAACAGTTGTGGACAATTTTGTTTGGAAGCTAATGGGATCCCTCTGAAGAGAAACTATAAATGACAGCTGTCTGCCCCGAGTCAGTGACTGCCATCACGTCTCCATTCCCAAAACACTGCTGCTTTTGCTCTGAGCAGAAAGGAAGAAGGAGAGACCGTCAGATGAAAATGGTTGTGGGGAGCTGAAGAGCTGGATTTCAGCTGATGAAAGAAAAGGGAATTGGACAAGATATACAGGAAAGAGAAAAAAGAGAGGGAAAGGTAGTGTGTGTGAGAGTCTCTGTGTGTGTGTGTTGGGGGGGGGTTATTAGGAAAAGAAAAAGACAGGAGGGCTGGCGGTTACAGCACAGACATCTGTCACTACTGCCGACGATGGCGTACAAGACTTTACTGCGAGTCCACCCTCTGCCATTTTCTTACTTAACACCTGTGGAGGTCATTATGATGCCGTTAGTGTGAGTAGAGCGGAGAGGGCAGGGAGGGCGGGAGGCAGCGGCGTATCTACGCTCGGTGTAAACAGTCTGTCAGTCAGTCTGTATATGAGAACTTCCTCTTCCCCTGGAGAGTCCTCTCTCCTCTGACAGAAGAATGACAGAGACCTCATGGGAATTACGGCAGTGTCTCTTTCTCTCTCTTTGTTTCCCACGCGGACTGACAGATCACAAATTCACAACAATAGGGCCTATTTTAATACATTTTCTGTTGGTACACAAGGCTGACTTAAAATAAACAACCTTTCTATTGCCTCGTGCACGCTCTCTCATTTTTGGCGTCTCTCTCTTTTTCTAAGTGTGCTTTGCTGTTGTTGCCATGCTTGTTTGTGCTGCATTGTTCGGGGGGATTTTCTTCTTTTTTGTTCTTTCTCTTGCTCTCCTCTATTCTCTGGAGAAGTAGGAATGCTTTCCTGGGTGCAGTCAGTGATACGGCACAGAGCAGCTCTTTCAGTTTCATTATATAAACAGCTTTGATGCCTCTTCTTGTTCTCTCTGGTGTCTATGGGTAAGTGGCTTTTGGAGAGAGCTCTGGACTAGAGAGACAAGAGGTGTGTGTGTGTGACTTTCCTCTGTGTGTGAGTGTGCATACAGTATGTACTGGTGTCTTCATTGTATCTGTACTCATGGGCCATAATAAAGGTTTGAAATGTCACTTTATTCTTATGAGCTAAATTTCTGACATGGTGTATTTGAAATGAGTTTAAACTCATTTGCAGAAGTTGATTCTTCTTTACTAACTCTTCCCCTCTTTTAGATTCTTGTCTTTAGCTTTTCTTTTGTCTCCAGACTCTGTTCTTCCTGATTGATTTCCTCTCTTGTCTCTTTGACACGTCTCTCATCTCCTTTTCTTTGGTGACTCTTGATTTGACCTCTTCATCCTTTCTTGGCTTTCATCCTTTGCACGTTTGCTTTGAGTGTGTCTGGGAAGGATTATCTCCTTATTGCCTCAGGTGTGGTCAGCCAAACCAGGCATGACTGTTGTAATCAGTGGGGGAACGTACAGGCATGCAGGAAATACACAATGCATATACACACACACACAAATACAGACCAATGCTTGGACACAGTATGTGGGAGGTCTTCCTTCAAAACATATCTAGTTGCAGCCACAGTGTTCTTCATTAAGACCTTGACCTTATGAAGAGACTATTATGGGGATGAGCTGAGGTTTGCAGGGAGCTGATGTCACATCCCATCCATATAAAGTCTTCATATCAAGGCAACACACTGTACTTTTCTTTATCCCTTCTCTGTTCCTTCCTCCATCCCTCCAACCTCTGTTCTGCTCAGCACAGTGGGAGCTGGCACGAGACTCTGTCTGCTGGGGATTACTTTGCCATCTCTCCTTTCTTGTCTTCTTCGTTTCCTCCCACTGAGCTTCAGTCTAAGTCCCTTCCTTCCGCCCTGATCCCTGTTTTTCTTGGTTCATCGCCACAACGTTTCCTCTACACAAACAAATTGCAGACACAGTGGACGCAGCTGCAGAATTTCCGTATCAGACTATCCCATCAGTGATCACCCTCACGGGGAAGAGGAGCGTGTGTTGTATGTGTTTACATTAATGTCCCTGTAGCAGTTACAGAGGTTTTAGATGTATATTGAAAGAGGCATACCTAGGATAGAACTTTCACCCACGCTGTGTTTCACCCAAACAACTCTGCGTCATTGAAAAAAGGCTGTAAGAAAATGGATAAATATTGATACCTAATGAATTAATATTTATCTAGGCTGCCCCTCATTTTTCAGTTTCTCCTACCCCCCCCCTTCCGCCTTTCCTTCTCTTTGTGTCTCTTGATGTTATTTGCCACATTTGCTCCTCATGCTTGTCCTGCAGTCTGATGCCGACAATGCAGCGCTGCTTCCTGCAGGCATTTCATTAAAGCACTAATAACACATTGGTAATTAGGTGACAACGAGGCCATTTTCATTGTACTGATCAGCTGCTGAGACATAGTCCTTAGAGGCCAACACAGAAGGAACTCACCTACTTGTGTGTGCAGGTCTATGTGTGTATGTATGGTTTGTGTATTTCCTATTGTTCCTAAAAAAAGTGTTTAAATGCTTTTTAGCTTCTGTTGGATTGAACTGTGGTGTATAGATGAGATCATCCAAGAGCCTGTGAACAAAACTGGATATTAGATTTGTATTTATAATTACAGTACTCGTATCAGTGGATATATATGCATGAAACAAAGTCTTGCATTTTTTAATCCCTTGTTCTCGCTTCTTATTCCCCAACAGTCTCTTTTCTTATTCTATCAGATGGTTCTCGAGCCACCTGAGGCACAGAACAAATAACGTAGTGCAAATGATATTTCCCGTGAAGCTTATAGATGTCATTAAACACGAGCATACTGAGGCCAAGAATCATTTTAGCTTTCATCAGAGCAGCTGACATTTTCAGAGAATTAGCTGCTGGAGGTTTGGTGGCGGTGAGGGGGTTTGGTGTTGTTGTTTTAACTCCTCACCCCCCTCGTCTCCCCCACCAACCCACGCACACACAAGGTCAAATGGTAGCATCGATCATTTGATCTGGTCCGTCTGCTGGCCTTTGATTGGCTGACATAAGGCTAATATTTGTCTCATAGCTAATCTCGTTCTTGCGCGTTGCTCTTTAGGCAGTAAATCAAGTTAGCATTGAGTTCATTTGGGGCATAAAGATCGTTGCATTAATTTGCTGTGATTACCAGGAGAGTTTGTGTTTGACTTGAAATCAAAAGATTTTCTTTTTTCCAGTACCATTTCCAAAGTGCATGGACTTTGGGACAAATTATTTAGAGATACATAATTTAATTTTCTCATGGTTGGCATTTCAAAGTATAGATAAAGGAACTGTTCTCCATTTTGTGCCCTAAAAATCACAAAAGATTTGCAGATCGTGTGCAGAAATAAATATTTAGAAGTTACTTTTCACTTTAAAGAGCAGTTAAAACTCATTTTACTGAACAACTTACTCTTGATTTGTTCTGCATAAATGGTATTAGGTGAAGGTTAAGTTTTGAAGTCATACTTTTACAATATGATGCTGATGCGATTGAGTTGATATTGAAACATTTTATTCTTTTTAAAACATTTTTGGCATATTTTCTTGATCCATTTCATGTAAAGTGTAATCTGTCCTGTTGAGTCCGAGTACAGTGCCCCCCCACACGCACACATTATTGGCATTGGCGCATCATCCCCTGTTCTGTGAGACAAGGCAGTCTTCAGTCGATCCTTGTTTGTCTTTGGAGTCAGTCATTTCAGCATGACTGGAGCTCCGACACGCTTTGTAACCGTGGCGCCACCGCTGGCCTTTGGTTTCCTGATTTAGTAAGTCTGACGCTTCAAAAAGCTCACGGAAGTAAGACTTCACAGCACAGCATGACAGCAGGCTGCTCAGCTCTCCCCATGGTGCATCCACCCAACACAATTTTGTTGTGACACCGATGGGACATGTGGCTTGTCTTACCGCAGGGAAACATCATCAATAGCTGCACTGCAGAATGACGCGATTGGTTTTTGTGTGCTGTCATTCGCTCACGCTCTTTAAGTTCTGCTTCTCTCTCACACCTGATCAAGAACTAAAATCTGTTCCACAAAGTGCCTCTGTCGGTTCTCAGCTGAGGATGTGGGGGGGCAAAAAAAAAAAAAAAAAAACAAGGAAAAGGGAAAAGAACGCTGTTAATGTCACTGAACCATGAAAGGCTTGGCCTTAGGTGGGAATGACTTTGTATACAAGGTTCTTTAGTGCTGTGGCTGCAGGGATAAACATAACTTACATCAGCCCTTCGCATGTACAGGAGATTTCCTCTCCTGGCACTTACAACACTGACTGTACTGCGATACACACACATGCCACACACAACTTTAACTCCACTCTTTCAAGTTGTTCTTGTGCACACGTAAATAAGCACTAGAGGGCAAATGAGGTTTTAGTGATTTTTATTCTGTTTGCAAGCATGAAACTGGATGCTGTTACTTGTTCACACAGTTTGTTTGTCTTTGCTAGATGGAATTGATCAACAGCAATAAAAAAAAAAGTATTAATTTCATGAAATGGTCTAACATCTGAGTCTGACTGCATGTGTTTTGTCTCGTTCTTCAGATCATCACTGACTATGTTTACGAGCTGTTGGAGAAAGAGTGTAACATGACTAAAGCCTTCCTGCCAGTAAGTATAATTGGTGAGAAGAGGCATTTTTGATTCATGCCCTTGAAGATTAAAGAGGGTTTTAAATATGAAAAATGGACACAAATGCTCCAGCTTTAGAGTGTGATTATCATATTAGGTGTCCTTTTTTTTTAGAAATTAAATGAATAAATAAAAAGAATTGTAAGACGTCGGCTCCTCTCGGTTTTCTGTTTTTCAGTTTCTGTCGTTCTCCCTTCTCTTCGTCTGCACACACCCTTTGTGCAAAAGTGTCTCCTCACACAAATTAAACTGTATTGTGATGTGTCATTTCAAAGAAGCACAGCATGCTGATACTTAATCTGTTTTGCATTCAGTTGCGCTGAGGGCGACTTTATACTTTGCCATTGTGGAGTTATTCTTTGCCCAGCTCATCCAGGCTCACAGCGTAGACTTGATCCTTTTTTTTATTTGTTGCTAGAAGCTTGTTTGTCTTTTTTTTTACTTCCCCATCCCCTCTCTCTTTTTTCTGGGTATAAAAGAAGTGATAATTTTTCAGACAGAGTTTCTAGCAATGTTAAGCAACGGTGTTGTTTAGAAGCACACCAGAGTTTGTTGGAGCGCTAACAGTGTCCATAAATCACCTAGCTAGAGTCAGCGCCTTTCATTAGCCTCTATATACTTCCACTGGTTTATCTGCTTGGCCTATTTATCTCATTATTTCTCTGGAAAATTGCTCTCTTATGCTTTTCTGCTGCCCACCCGCCTGCACGTATATGGGGAGTGTGAGTGTGTGTCATTTAGCGGGTTAGTGGTGGGTCTGTCCACCTGCGTGGCATTGAACTTGTGACCGCAGATTTTAAGAAGATTAACCACAGCCAAGTGTAGGGAGAGGGAATGAAGTAGCACAGGAGAATAAAGGGTAAGATTTTCTCCCCCACTTGGCCCTCTTTGTCTGTTTGGATTAAGTTCTTGCAGCTGCCACCCATGGCTTTTATGGACAGTGTCTCCTAAGAGATTCTTCCAGCCGTACTTGAGAGGGATGCAAAGAAGCATGGGATGTAGCTGGAGCGACGGCACACCAACAGACACTCAAACACTCTCCATCAGTGTTACTCTGCATTTGAAAATGTTATTTTGATGTTTGACGTACTGATGCGTGGAGTCCACTCAGGACATTGTAGTTTATGAACAACTAACACATTGAACAAAGTATTTTCTCTTTAATTAAAGAATCATGACCTGCTGCCACCCATCCCAGAGTTTCTACATCATCTTTCTGTTGAGAAATAATGGAGTTAAAAGGACATTATTCTCAATCTCACACAATGTTCCTAGAGCTCATGAGTGTGTGCTGCGAATGACTACAACAGCTACAGTCATTTGTAGACGTACAACAACGGATCACTGTCTGAGAAGTTCATTCAAATATGTATAAAATAAAATATGTATAAATAAAGTTGTTGTTTTTTTAACAGACAAACAAACACATGCTGACCTTTCACCTTACAAAGGCTCTACGATATTACAGCTATCAGATAATTGATAAACATAATATGTTTTAATTTAAAGTCATTGCATGAGGTCTTCTGTTTGGGAACTGGTTTTAACCTGTTCTGTTTAATATTTAGGTGGATGCTACAGATGATGAACCTACCAGTTTTATCTACCTGAGTCCAGATGCGTTGTCCAACCCATCCAAACTGCTGGTGCTCATCCAGGGTAGTGGTGTGGTGCGGGCCGGCCAGTGGGCCCGAAGATTAATCATCAACCAGGACCTGAACTCAGGGACTCAGATCCCCTTCATTGAAAGAGCCAAAAAGGTAAAGAATCAACCAGTATTGTTACATGAGTACAAGAGTTTCAAATTCAAGATGAATCGCCTCATAATAAGAGCCACAAAGGCTTGAACGTGTGGGGGTCTCTGAAGAAGTTGTGGCTGGTGTTTTGTTTTTGATGTTTCTGACTCGTGGTTTCAATGTGACTGAGAGTAATTTTTTGTTGCTGTGTGCTTTATTACCTTTGACTTTTCATATACTGTCAGCCTAATTCAGTTTAGCTGCATTGTACAATTTAGACAAGTGTGCAGTGGAAAGAAAAGTTCGCCCTGAGGTCGAAAGAGAAATTACACGATGATGAACAATTTCAACACTCCACAGCATCACATATTCCCAGGGGCAAAACCCAGGAGCTGAGCATTCATTCATTCACAGGTGCAAACCCAAACTCATACTCTCAAATGATACTTTAACTATCCTGTCCTCGACCCACAACTGAAGCTACCGTTGAGTTATTGAAATGAAGCATATTCGTCAACGTGATCATTATCATACAAGAAAACATTTATGTATTCTAGTGATGCATGACTCCAGTGTCGTCCTGTGTGTTCATGGGTGATTGAGCTGAAACAGAGAAGGAGATAATACAATATGAAATATAGATTAGTTTTTTTTTTTCTTGCCAGATCATGTGATCATACAAAAGGTACACATCTCTGTGTCAGGAAGTAAAAACCTGCCTGTCTTATTATTTTCATCTCCATCTATGTGCTCATTTGTCAGCATGGCCACGACTATCTGTGAAATTTAATAGGTCTGCTGTTCAAATTGACTTTGGGATGGGGTGTGTGTGTGTGTGTGTGTGTGTGTGTGGTGGTGGGGTAATGCCAGAGATCCTTCTTTCCCTCATTCCTTCGTTTCATCCACCTGAATTCTATAAAGACTTGATCTTCTGTGTAAAGCTTTCTCACGCTGTGCTCAGAGACGTGAGAGGTTAAGGTTGCACATCTGTCCATTTGTTCTTATGTGGATGATTCAAAGCGCCTTGTACAGTCTGGCTGCTCTTACAGTTAGAGTAGAAAGACTTGTGCAGAACGGAGGCAAAGTGACAGCTCGGATACAGAGAACATGGTGTGTGAGTACTGTGAGAGTTGCCCATTCATCACTGTAAACAAGAAATCATGTTCTCGCACCCTGACAAATCATCATCCAGGCACATAGTACACACACACACACGGCTTGTAGTCTGTCTGTGTGCCGAGAAAAACAGCCGCGCACAGTTACAGTCAATTTATACTGTCTGCAACTGTTACAGAGACGTTTGTGGTTTATTATGTCGGTCTGTGAAATTTGTCTTGATGCCTTTTGAAGCACATGTGCACAAGATAAAGCTTCTATTTCACCTGCGAAAAGAACCAATTCATTTTTTTTTATTCTACCAATCTTATAAATTAGCAAATTTATTGGGGACAAGTAATGAGACATTTATCTTTTATCTGCTCTTTTTTGTTTTATGTTCTTTCAGAGTGTTTTTTATAGCTTGATTCAGATCTTTGTGGTAGTATATACTGAACTGAAAATGCTCATATTTCACACAGCAACTTCCTCTATCACTGCATCTACATTCTCTCATGGTTTAAAAAAACCCCAACAAACTACATCCTCTCTCAATTTTAGGATTTTATTTATCAGGACATAACAAAAAATATCTGGTTTTGACCAGGTTCTAAAAAGACTTAAATCTAACGTCAAGTGTACACAAACATCCAACAGATTTCATCATGTCGTCATTAATTAAACAAAAACAAAGTAAAAATGGAAAAGCTATGTGAGAGACTCAGTCTACCACACGATCCCTCAGCTTGAAGAACCCACCTTTGCTGCAGGAACTTCAACTAGCCATTCTCTGTCTGATTTTATCACTCTTTCACTTTGTTGCAGATACATTTTGTTGTTACAACATTGCTTCATTTGATTCAGGTTTGAGGGAGTTTGACTGTTTCATCTTTGTTTTTGGTGACAAAGAGTGATGTTAGGAACCTTTTCTGTGTTTTTGTACTCTTGAGGTGAGATTGAAAATGTTTTACAACTTCCAGAACTCTAAAAGTGAAAGAAAGTGGTCTTTCTTGTTCGAACTGTAGCAAGTCAACCCTAAGACTAATTCTGGAAGATACTAACAAACATGGAGAATGTGAAGTTAAATTAGTTTCCTCTAGATATTCATCAAAACAGGCGCAAAGAAAAGTCTTTATTTAAGGTTAATTTGAATTAGTAATGTTAACGCTGTGTTTGTTACGTGTTTGTACAGAGCTAACGTGCGACTTTTCCAACTATTAGTAGTTTAGATTTAAAAACTTGATCTAATTCAGGTCAAGTTTTGACATTTTTCAACACAGTTTTTAATTATGTTTAGATTTGGCTCCGTTTTCCAAAAATAATTTGTAACAACAATCTGTTGCCTCGAGTGCAGCTCATGTTACTCATGGGGAGCTGATTGGAAATTCAAAGCCTGCAGCAAAAGGGTCACCTGGAGTGCATTCTGGGAAATATGGAGTAGCTTGTGGCTTCGCAAAGCACCCGACCGCGCACAGTCATATGTGAACCAACAGTTAATTTGGCTCATAAACACTTTCAATATTTGTGTTTAAACACATTTGTATCAAACATGTTCGTGCTGTTTTGTGTCTGAGCAGCTACTCTGAAAGTAATAGGAACGTCTCTCGGGAGTTTAAACCAGTAGTCCCTGTTTTCTGATGGGATCTCCACTGTAAATCAGGTGATTATTAAAAATATTGTGCTGATTGTGTTTGTCATAAAATATATTCAGACACACATAAACAGAATGTTATTTGTTGTTGATCTTGATTAAATGTTTCCACCAAATTCATCATGCTGCTCCATGATGAAAACCAGTTGCAAATTGTGTACAAATAGTTGTGATAAAACCCACAGACACTAACGTGTTACATCTGGTAAAGGATGCTCTGGTGACATTTGGTATAGTGTGTAGAGTAATACTGAGTAAAGGGATTTTTTTTCTTTTTTTTTTTTGCAGTCTTTTCAGGTCTCTTGCATGTTGTTCTTTATATGTGCACGTGGATGAGGTGTTTCTCCCAAAGCCTAGAGGTAAAAAGACAGGTGTGAGGAGGAGAGGAGGTTGCTCCAGCATCAACTAAAGCATGGAGGGGAAGCAGAAAGGAATCTGAGATGGGAAGCGGGGGTGTTGTGGGTGTAGAGAGGGGGGAGAGAGAGAGGGGTTATGATTGGTTGGAAGAGGACAGAAGAGAAAAGAAGGAGAGGAGTACAGAAAGGATTGATTCGGGAAGAGAGAAATGAGAGGAGGATGAGGGAGTGACTGCAAATAAGGTGGGACTGGCAGAGGAGAGATGGGAAGTATTGAGGGAGAGTAGGCAGAAGGCAGCCGTCTGACAGCTCCACTACCGGGAGAGGGCCTCTTAATGACAGCTTATTCCTTCATGATTTCAATTCCTGACAGTCGACAGGTCTGCTTGTTGCATCATGGCAGCTGTATCATTACCTTCTGGCCCTGTCAATGCTCTGCATCCTGAGACTGAGATGGTGGAGGTGGAGGGTGCATGCCATGGGGCTTTGGAGGGGATGGGAGAGGGGGTGTAGACAGTGAGGTTACAGTAAGAATAATTGAGGAAGGAGGAAATGTTGAGTATTTAAAGGTGAGTTCATTAGTTATAGTCATCTTAATGTGGCCAGAACTAATGTTGGTTTGTGTCCTTACTGATGGACTGTTTCTGAAGACTGAGGACTTTTCACTGCCATGTGATGCACTGTAGTTATTATTTGACATCGCTTTTTAACTTTTTGGCTTTCACTTTTCCTTCACTTTGTTTTTTGAGGCGACAGTAGTTTTCAGCAACTGTTTGAGAACTTCTTGAAATCTGACATACATCTGGAGTAAAACCTTATTTTTAGTGTTTTTCAGTCAGATAGTTAGTTGGTGGTCTTCAGTAAAAAAGGGTTCATGTTTAACTCTTTTTAAATATTTTCCAACCAAATTAACAAATGTTTTTGTTTTTTTATCCACTTCATTAACCATATACTCTAACTGCACATAAATCACAATAATTATGTTCCATCTTTATACAAATAACTTAATTTGGTAGTTACTGAAAAAAACAAAACAAAAACAGATCTATAGCAGCTGTCAGCCCTTTTCTTTCCATCTCACTCTATCTCTCTCTCCATAACTCTCTTAATAGTGAGTAAGGCTTGACGCTGGAGACTCATTGAAAAGAATAGGGGAGGTGTGTTTTCAGAAGTGTGTCAAAAGCCATGGGGTTTCTATCAGCCCAGAATTTCAATAGCAGTCTGAAAGGGGGCAGTGAGGCAGACAAACTCAAACACAGAAACCCTCCACTAATTTCTGTCAGCCCCCCTTTTCATTCCTTCTTTTTTGTGGCTGGATGATGTCTTTTTCGACATCAGCTGCACGCTATGTCATCTGTTTGTGTTGTGTCATGGCCTCTATGCAGTGAGAAAAGCATTTTTTTTTTTTATCTCTCAAATCACCGCTCTTTCTCAGCATGTCTCTTTAGTTCATCTAATTCAAGTCTGAGTTAACCTGTTTATAATGTACACTACCAGTCAAAAGTTTGGACACACCTTCTCATTTAAGGGTTTTTCTTTATTTTCATGACTATTTAAATTGTAGAGTCTCACTGAAGGCATGAAATCTAAGAATAAACACATGGAATTATGCAGTAAACAAAATGGGAAATAACTCAAAACATGTTTTATATTTTAGATTCTTCATAAACAGCTACTCTTTGCTTTGATTTCCACTGTTCTGATGTCCATTCCTTGTGTTTCATTGAGAAGCTTGTTGAGAGAATGCCAAATGGTAAATGGCATGTACTTGTATAACGTTTTTCTCAAGTCCAACGACTCCCAAAGCACTTCACACTACAGTTTGTCATTCACTCATTCACACACACTCACGTTTGTTGGTGATAAACTATACACATATTGTAGCCACAGCTTTCCTGGGACACACACTGACATAGGCGAGGCTGCCAGACTCCAGCGCCACCTGACCCTCCGACCACCACCAAACAGTCAAAGCGGGTGAAGTGTCTTGCCGACCTTTTTCCGGGCAGAGCAGGGATTTGAACTGGTGACACTCCGGTTACCAGACGACCTAAGGTTTGCTGCTCTGTCAAAGAAGCAAAGGGTGGCTACTTTGAGGAATTTAAAATATGAAACATATTTAGAGTTATTAATAATTTTTTGCTACGTAAGTTCATATATTTTGCTCCATATATCTGATGTCTTCAGTATGCATCTACAATGTTGAAAGTTTTAAAAATAAAGAAAAAAGAATTGCTTTAGAAGGTGTGTCCAAACGTTTGACTGGCAGTATATCTACCACAGGTTATTGTATTTCCAGTGTCATCCATTCAGTCTCTTCATCCCAATATGGATTCTCATTGCCCTTGAAGCCCAGACTTGGTTTAGATGATAGTAGCTGAGATGCTAAATTACATGGAAAGTGTTGTGAGCATCATAATAAGGGAAATGAGGATTTATCATAACTGATTTTGTGACTGCCATATTTTGCAATAACATTGCAAAGACAGTTTTTTTTTTAAATAATCATGTAGTTCTTATATATAGACTTTTTTTTGTTTATCAGGGGGTATTTGGGCTACTACTGTGTACGCAGGTCATCAGGTGGTTGCAGAGGCCAAACAGGCATCATTCTACCAGTTTAGCCACAGGACAAAATGTGTGAGTGTTTGTTTAAGGCCTGTAAGAGGCTCTGCCTTGCTATGGCCTTGTAACAGTAGCCCTGCAAGCAACACACGCAGTGGCACACACACACACACCTCCAGGTAGGAAGGTCCCAGTACATCCTGCAGTTCAGATCAATGCACTTGACACCTTCAAAGGCGGGTGTGGGGTCTGGACTTGCTCTCGGGTTAAACCTCTTTTAAATAGTCTCCCGCGGGATGGCAGCTGTCAATAACCCACCATAATTACTGGGGCCAAGCCGCCGAGGGCTTGGCTGCACGGGCCAAATTAAAAATTGATCAGAGGGAGAGAAAACATTATTTTGTGTTGGTATTCCCTGTCCTAACAGCACTGCTGCTGCCGTATGCTAAATTTCATCAACTGACATCCAAGCAAGTTATCTAGAGACCTATTTATCTACCCCACCACCACCACCATTCCTCCCCTTTCCTCCACATGAACAATCGAGTGATCTCCCTGTTGAAAAACAATATATATTTGCATATTAAGTGTCTCTTGCAGAATGTATATGTATGTACATGTTGTAAGTTGGAGAGTGATTGTGCATACAGCATGATAATTCAGCTGATTGTTATGTGCCCCAGGTAATCATACATAATCCCGTATCTGTGTTGTGTGTGCAGACCTTGTAGCGGTATATTGATTGTAGTCTCATTGAGTTTCTCTTGGCAAGAGGCCTGTATTTGTTAGTTAGATAATGATATCAAGAAGATATGTTCATCCTCGGGCCAGAAAAACACACAGGTTGTTGTTTCAGAAGACACTGATGAATGAGAGACACTTCATAATGTGTGAAAAGTAAAATACGATTCTAACAATGGTTTTCAATGACCCATTTAGTACCATGACAACCAGTATATAACTAACCACTAATTACATCATTTACACAAAACATAAGGTTTTATATTTTGGGATTTTAAAAATAATCAGATACATAAATACATGATTGTAACTTGGGCTTCTGTTACCACAGATGATACTGATTCAGTTTCTTTAAAGTTAGGATGAATTAAAATCATTTACGTTTTACAGAGTACATCTTGAGTTACACACACGGGGCAAACAAATCGCATTAAAATCTGCTCTTAACAGCGATCTCGTTATATTGTGTGTTTTGTTGCTTTAGCTCAGTTGTTTCCAGGTGCTGCAAAACGCCAGTGGGGTCACTAAAAACTGGTCAGGAATGTTGCAAGATTTGTTTATATATATTTCTCTCCTTCCTTGTAAATCCATTTGATCACACATTTGTCACAGACAGAGAGAAACTGATAGTAGATTTGTTAGTGCAGCAGTAAAAGTTAGTTGTAAAAAGTTGAAAAACTGATGCTGCAGATCCAGAAACATACTGCTGCAAGTCCAAATGCAAAGTACGGAATAAAACAATTTGGAACTTGAGTTAGCTAAAACAGAACATAGTGTTGCTTGAGGAATGTGAAGCCGGATGAGGATGAAGAAACACACAAGTAAATGGGAAAAAAAATTCTCAAAATGCACCTGTGTGACAAATCTTTTTTTCTTGAAATTAAGAAATCATTATATGTAAAAGGAAAAATCATCTTTCTGTGTATGTTGCACAACAGTGTGTGCGTCTGTGTGTGTATGAGTGAGTGAGTGAGTGAGGTGGGTAGTAGGTCATTTGCAGCTGCAGGCTGTTTATGTGTGTCCCAATGGGAAGGTCTTGTTTAGTCTCTTTGCCAAAAGGCCCCAGGCTGTGAGTGGTGGATACCTCTTCACTCTCTCAATGGGAACACTCTTCTACGGCCAATATACCCTTACAGACACACAAGAAAACACATACGCGCAGAAAAATCCTCTACAATCTTTTTTTTTTGCACAGTCGTCATCCTGTGCAGCAGCATGTTCACCGTCTGACAGCTGTAACAGAATGTAACCTTTACTTTACTTTGTTCTTGAATACACATGTCTGTATAACTGCCTTATGCCTTTCTGTCAATTAATAATACATGCAGACACATAAGCTACACGAGCACACACACACACAAAAACTCTTTCATCCTGCTGTAAATTTTACATGCATGTTTGCTAGGGTTAAAAGTGCTGAGCTGAGGACGCTCCACAGGGAAATTGACTTTTGTGAGAAGTAAGTGTTGAGCAGATCGGTGACCCACGGTGAATTTTCGTGGTTCTACACATACTGAAAGAATCACGCACACACTTACTAAAATCAAATGCAGAGAATCTCTCAGGGTTAGAGTTGAAACCTGCTGTAATCTTTCCTGCACCAGTCTCATACCTCTGCATTGTGCTCACCACACTTTGATCGATGAGCGGCAACTCAGTTTCTAAATAGGGGTTAGCAGGGTTCTGGGGGGGGTCCATTAGGGTTAGAGGTAAACAACAGCAAATCTTCCTCCTATTAGATAATGCCAAAACTGTGGCTGTAAATAAAACAGGTGCTGGAGGTCTGCTCTGTGTCTGTAGTAGAAAAGTTTTGCTTTTTATTTCTGTTTATTTACTTGCTCTTTTTCAGTTCTTATTTTCAGATAATTGGTGTTTATCTCACTTTCAGTGAAGATGGAATCCAACATACGTGTGCTTTCAGTTGGATGTTAAATGATATTTTCAACACATCACATCATCATTAGGTCAAGTCTTTAGATCATTTTTGAAAAAGATACTCAAATTTATGATGCTAGTACTTAATTGTTTGGCATTACTTGTGCTGAGGTTGTAAACAAGCCAGTCTGGTGTTATACAGTGATGTAGTAACACAGCAGACAGCTGATTGGTCAGAGAGATTCATCCCTTATAGGCATGAACAACAGCATCTCTTGCAGTACAGGTATACACCCACACACGTTCTGCCTGTATAAACTGTTCTGAAAGTTGGGCTCGCTCATCACTAGAGGTGTGCATCTCTACCTGCCTCACGATTCGATCCGATTCCGATTATCTGCTTAAAGATTCGATTTAATTCTGCAATACATCACGATTCTTTGCACTCAATTTTTCAATAACTTACTACAAGCAGTCGGATATTGTTTTAAATTCCTTTTTATTACGGTATACCTGACAAAACATACAGTAAATCTTTCCACTGAAGTGAACGACCATTTTTAAAGTGTGCTGCCTATTACTTAAATAAAAAAATGTATGTATAAAAAATAAAATTTTCAGTACAGCAGCTATAAGACAGGATTCTACATTTCACATGTAGTATACCAAAACAAATAGCATAGGCTTAGCCTGTCTATTTAAAAGTGCAAATATTCAAATAAAACAATTCCTTGTTTTTCATTCAAAGTGTGCTGGATAAAACATTTTTAGCAGCTTAAAGACAAGGACACTTGAGAACCTGGATTGAGTGGGAATCACGATTATGTCACATGCTGCATCGATGCAGAATCGTGCACGGCCGAATCGCGATGCATCTTAGAATCGATCATTTTTCCCACCTCTACTCATCACAGCCAAAACCCCAGATATATTACTTGTACACATGTAAATGTGTTTATCCTTCCTTAAAGATGTTCAAACTTGTTACAAAATCACCCTTCTAGAGTCATTTTTGGAGTGGATTAAAGTGCCTGCAGATGTTACGTGTCTCATGTCAGCACAGCTTTAAACACACTACCGTGATAAACAGCAGATCTTTCAGACCTATGTTAAGTACAACTGTTCTGTATGTTACTATATCATAGAAAAATAAATGAAAGATATATGGCATCGGAGATCAAGTTTGTCCGAGTTCATGCTGAGTTCACCCAGCCAACTGTTCAAGCTAGCACAGCTAGCAACAAAAAGCAAAATAATGCAACTATCACACTGAGGCTCAACATTAGATAGTTACTCCTAATTGAATCTTATTGGTATCAGGAATAACACATCTTGATTTATTATCCATTTGTGTCCATTTTCAGTCTTGTTGGAGACACTTAACTACATGAGACATAGATATAAAAAAAATAAAACAATAAATGCAGGTGGAAATAGCAGAATGCTCCCACAGCTTACTCTTCAAAAATGCATTGTCAGCATGTGCAGAGATACGAATCAAGCTATTTCAAGTATTTACTGTCACTTTATGTGTAAATATTATGCAGGAAAATGGCACATGTGTCAGTTTGTATTTTCCCAGAGGAGAGAGAAGTTACATTTTTGTCTGGATACAACAATACTAGATGTAATCAGAATATCTGAATGTGCATTAATTTCACGTATGAGACGGTTCATCTGTGTCGGTGAGTTTCTCTTGGTGTTACGCTGCAGGATGCTGACATCAGAATTCAGATTCTCTCAGAGTGTACCAGCCATTAAACACAGGCTTGGATTTGTTTTGTCATGTTCATTATTAGTTTTCTTTGTAACTTGTCATCAATTTCATTTGACTCAACAACAAACAGTGTGTTTGGTCTGGCTCCCCTCACTGCTGCTATGCTGTAGGTCTCATGATATATTTTGTTATTCCCCTCTTTGCTGACAGTCTGTATCTTAACCCCCTCTGGAGCAAACTATACTACGCTTGGCTGACTTGTTTGCACTAATGTCAATGTTTTGGTGGTTAGCAGACAGTTACCATATGCTTCTGTGCTGCTGTCACCCCAAACGTCAGTCAAATAAATGTCAGCATAAGCTCATAACGGTGCCCAGAACAGCACAGCAAAACAGAGAGACACATCTAGGACTGCACTATATTTAGACAATGTGTAATCATTGCAGTATCAATATTGCAAAGGACTGTAATCAATCATACACAACATGTCGATGAGATATTTGGTAACCATATGAACCTCCCCTGAATGCCTGAAGCTGTTTTAGATAATTGTAGCTTAAATGCTGAAGCACATATAAAATTTGGAGGGTTTTAATAACAATAAGATGGAGAGAATTGTGAAAGTTAATTATATTGAAAACTTCCTTGTGTCAGGCAGCCTGTGATGAAATATGCATAGACATTCTATGTTCTTCATACATGTGGCTATATTGTTGATGTAAAGTTGCAGTTAAAATGGATTCAGTCATGCCTGTAAGTTGAAGATCTATTCAAGAACTTTCTCGAAAACTGAATATACATTTTTCTTTTTTTATTTGTATTTGGTTTGTTGGTTGCAGTTTTCATATGATCTGTTATTTTGTTGACTGCTGTTGACTGTATCCTTCATACGTTCTTGTCTCTATGCAATTTATTGCCCTACTATTGAGTATATTTAATAAAGTTTGAAACTGACACCTGGAAATAGTGTCTATTTAAAACTACATATGTTTCTATAGGTTCAAGCAGGATTCAGTCATTAGACATACCTAAAAAAGTGACTACCTCCTTTCACATAATGCTTTCAAGCCTGGCTCAACATGCCTTCCTCCCACATTAGTTTGACGGGTGAAATGGGTGAGGCTGATTGGGGGTGGTTGAATTACCACTAACATGCCTCTAAGCTGGTAAGAGAGGTAGTCACAGAGCTGAGTGGCAATCCCTGTTTCATATGTGTAAGTCCAGGATGACACGGACCTGAGCTGCCTCTGTGTGTGTGTGACCAAGACAGAACACAGCTGGCTTTATAAGATCTGAAATGACATTACCTCTGTTAAAGACTCTGCTATATAACTGTTCTACATGAAAACACTTGTGGAAAGATTGGAAAAATCCCTTTTTTCAGCTTTAGAACAAGTTTTTCATTCTTTTCACCAGGAGTCTTCACTCTTCACTCAGTCTCTTAGTGATTGTTAGCGTCTTTCAGATAATGTGACTTCATGCAGTTCTGACTTGTGACTTGATAAAAGTGATATGTAAATGTCACTGGGTTCATCTTGGTAGGACTCCTGTCAAAACTGGAAAGATGACTGAGATGTTTATTCAGACATGAAGCCAGAAAGCTCTGCTGTCACCCGATTAATCAGAAACAGTTCGTGTCTGAAAGGGTCTCAAGGATAAATACCAGCTTCTCAAGACTGCTGTTTGTTGCTTCCAACTTGACATTTGCACACTCCCATCTGTTCATAAATTGATGCTCTTTGAGTCCCCGCTCAGTTTCTGCAACAAAAGAGAACAGGGCAACCATAAATGTAAGTGAAGTTACTAAATGCGGGGTCTTAACTTTACCTGATGAAAGTGAATCCCCTGATTTTTTTGGTATCCATCATGTTTGGTAGCTGTTTTCTCAGGTAAACACAGTTGTTGTGTTCAGTGTTAGGAAAGGTACTGTGGGCCTGCAGCTCTTTCCATTTTAACCATGTTCTTACTCACTCACTCTTCTTCCTTTTTCCTTTTCTCCTTCTCTAAGGTTTATAACTCATCTTTACCTCTCCGGCTGTCTCTTTGGCTGCACTATCCAAACTGCAGAAAAGTGGCTGTTAGCGCCCTCCTCTTTGGCCTTTTACCGATCCGGGATGCAGAATCTGACCATAGAGTGTTGGACCACTTCTGCATTCGACTTTTGTTCTCTTTTGTCTCACCCTGCCTCTTCTTGCCATCTTTCTCTGTCTCTGTTGTCTTTGCTCTCCATCTAAATTTAGTCTAGTTAAACTGCTGAGCAGCAGCAATGATTGAAAGCGATAGAGAAGTAACATTATAGTAACAGTAACTTGACATGGTTGTGTAAAACCCCAGGGGATGGCAAGAGAGACGGACGCTATAATCCATTTTAATTTTCACTGATACCATCGTATTAAAAGAGAGAAAGAGCAGCGGAGAAAGAAGAAAGAGGGAGAGAAGTGGGATGTCTCAGACCAGAGACTGCACTCCAATTGACTGCAGTGCCTTGTGGTGACCTACTTGCAACCTCTTTGAAGTCCACAGGCTGATTTTGCTCTATAGGCTGCAGAAAAGATCTGCTGCATGCAGCTTTATTCAGTTGGAGAAAGGAAGAAAAAAAAAGTCTGAGGTGTTTTAATACGTATGTCAGTTTGTACATGCTCTCAGATGTGTCTGATTGTGAGCATGTTTCTGGCTCTTGTGAGCACTGTGTGCATGTGGTCATGTATTTGTATGTGGCAAATATCCCTTTTGGAATGTGTCACTGTAAAGTCAGGCCAAACACAGCCTCTATCCTTTATCCTCACACACTAGGAGACAGTGGTGCATTGTCAAGAGAGCTGACCTAGAATACTCCAATCACTTCATTCAGCCCTCTGTTTGCCCTCTCCTGTGATCACCATGCTGCCAGTGCTGCAGTATATAATGTGTGTGTATGTGTGTGTGAGCCAGTGAGTGAGAGAGAAAGTGTGCGACTATGACCCAGTTCAGTCACTGGTGTTGCCAGGCTTGCCCCTGGTGAGGGCACGGATGTTACAGCATAAAACCTTCAGATGTGTGTGTTCTCTACGAAATCAGCAGTCAATTTTCCGTGTCTTCTACAAATGTACTAATTTAAAACACCAAAACACAATTGTATTACTTTATTTCCATTTCACCATCAGGATTGTTTGTTTGTTTGTTTGTTTGTACATGTCTTACTGCCGTCGTCATGTTCATGTCAGTGATTTGTTGCACTTATTAACCACAGATGTTTTTGGGGATGTGGAGCTCAAGGAATCGAATGTACACACCCACATGTACAGTGAGTCTTAACCGCTCACTGAACTCTCTCAATTATCAAGAGCATTTCTCCTCCATCCCTCCAACCATGCATCTACCCACCTGCTCCCTATTGAGATCCTGTGTGTGCAGACACACTCTGCTGGGGGCATCCTTAACCTTTTTCCAGCTGTACAACACAAAGAGACACACATGCTCTTCTTCAGCTTAGGCTTCTATTAAAAAAATCCACTTCACTTCTTTCTCCCCATCCTTTCTCCTTTCCTTCTTTCATTTTATTCCCCTCCTTTGCCTTCTTTTTGAAGTTAGCCTGGGGCCTCGCAGAGCCTCATCAACCCTTTGCCTTGGCTAGATTGCATACAGGTATCCTCTGTGACTATTTCAAATGACTTACAGTGGGGCAAAAAAGTATTTAGTCAGCCACCAATTGTGTAAGTTCTCCCACTTAAAAAGATCAGAGAGGCCTGTAATTTTCATCATAGGTATACCTCAACTATGAGAGACAAAATGAGGAAAAAAAATCCAGAAAATCACATTGTCTGATTTTTAAAGAATTTATTTGCAAATTATGGTGGAAAATAAGTATTTGGTCACCTACAAACAAGTAAGATTTCTGGCTTTCACAGACCTGTAACTTCTTTAAGAGGCTCCTCGGTCCTCCACTCGTTACCTGTATTAATGGCACCTGTGTGAACTCGTTATCAGTATAAAAGACACCTGTCCACAACCTCAAACAGTCACGCTCCAAACTCCACTATGGCCAAGACCAAAGAGCTGTCAAAGGACACCAGAAACAAAATTGTAGACCTTCACCAGGCTGGGAAGACTGAATCTGCAATAGGTAAGCAGCTTGGTGTGAAGAAATCAACTGTGGGAGCAATTATTAGAAAATGGAAGACATACAAGACCACTGATAATCTCCCTCGATCTGGGGCTCCACGTAAGATCTCACCCCGTGGGGTCAAAATGATCACAAGAACGGTGAGCAAAAATCCCAGAACCACACGGAGGGACCTAGTGAATGACCTGCAGAGAGCTGGGACCAAAGTAACAAAGGCTACCATCAGTAACACACTACGCCGCCAGGGACTCAAATCCTGCAGTGCCAGACGTGTCCCCCTGCTGAAGCCAGGACACGTCCAGGCCCGTCTGCGGTTTGCTAGAGAGCATTTGGATGATCCAGAAGAGGATTGGGAGAACATCATATGGTCAGATGAAACCAAAATAGAACTTTTTGGTAGAAACTCAACTTGTCGTGTTTGGAGGGGAAAGAATGCTGAGTTGGATCCAAAGAACACCATACCTACTGTAAAGCATGGGGGTGGAAACATCATGCTTTGGGGCTGTTTTTCTGCAAGGGGACCAGGACGACTGATCCGTGTAAAGGAAAGAATGAATGGGGCCATGTATCGTAAGATTTTGAGTGAAAACCTCCTTCCATCAGCAAGGGCATTGAAAATGAGACGTGGCTGGGTCTTTCAGCATGACAATGATCCCAAACACACCGCCCGGGCAACGAAGGAGTGGCTTCGTAAGAAGCATTTCAAGGTCCTGGAGTGGCCTAGCCAGTCTCCAGATCTCAACCCCATAGAAAATCTCTGGAGGGAGTTGAAAGTCCGTGTTGCCCAGCGTCAGCCCCAAAACATCACTGCTCTAGAGGAGATCTGCATGGAGGAATGGGCCAAAATACCAGCAACAGTGTGTGAAAACCTTGTGAAGACTTACAGAAAACGTTTGACCTCTGTCATTGCCAACAAAGGCTATATAACAAAGTATTGAGATTAACTTTTGTTATTGACCAAATACTTATTTTCCACCATAATTTGCAAATAAATTCTTTAAAAATCAGACAATGTGATTTTCTGGATTTTTTTTCCTCATTTTGTCTCTCATAGTTGAGGTATACCTATGATGAAAATTACAGGCCTCTCTGATCTTTTTAAGTGGGAGAACTTACACAATTGGTGGCTGACTAAATACTTTTTTGCCCCACTGTAATTAGCTTTAGAGTGCAGTGGGTTGGTAGAAGAAGCCTTCTCTCTCTCTCCTCATTCCACCTTTTCTTTGTCTCCATCTCTCTGCCTTCATAGACAGGAAAGTGATTGAGCCCATGTGACATATTTAGCTCGTTGCCGCATGGTTTCACTTTTTAGGTCATGCTCTGGCTGTGAAACTGACTGCCTATTACCTTGTAGAATAATATGATAAACGCTGATGCATGCATCCATGCACACACTCATACACCCACCATGCACTCCCAAATATACATGCTTCACTCTTAATTTGATATGATCACTTCCCTGACATGTTTAGCTTCAGGCTACATCCTTCAATTATCATTTGTGATTAATAAACAATATGTATTAGTCCTGCAGCGAAGAAGAGATTGAACCAGACAAACAAATTGTAGTTTTCTGTTTGTGTAGATATTTTGTCATACACTTGATTCAGGGGCTCTGACAAAATCCAGCACTGTGTTGCCATGTTGAGTCCCCAGGCATGAATTCCTATACACTTCAACAATCAAGGTGTGTGTTGCTTGTTGCCGCACCTGTTTGTTGTCAGTGACAGGAACGTCAAGGGCATGCCCCACTGTAGCACAAAATCCACACATGCATTACTCATGGGCACTGCAAACACATAAAAAAAGGAGAAAGTCTTTTCAGCTCCTCTTGATGGGTGCATCAAGAAGACATGCTAGATGTTGTCATCTTTGTTGTCCTCTGTTGCTATTCAGGGCTTTCAGTCTGAGTCAGTCAGGCTGGATAACAATCATAAACTCTTTCAGAAGTTTTGTCAATGCTCAGTAGTCCCTGTATCTCTTTACTGCTGTCAAGGTCTTGAAAGTTGAGGGGCGTTCTCAATAAAGCTTTATAGTAATGAAGTGCCTGATGAAAAGATATGACCACAAGGATTTGAAAAGTGATGGTCATCAATGACTAAATGAGTTCTCCTACCCCGTAGGCTTGGAACAAGATCTCTGAGGGTTTAAGAGAGCAATGTGCCTGTTAACTTCTGGCTCTCTGGTCTAACCATAGTTTGCTGGCTAGCTTCAGGCATGTGTTAAAAACCTGGGCCCGCTAAATTAAGTTTGGCTGTGTGCACTGCCTATGGCACCAAACACATCCACACACAAGAGCATGTTAACTCAGAGCTGCTTGAAGTCAGGCATTCACCCATACCAGTGCATACATACACACACACACACTCTCTCCCATTACCCAGTCTTAATTGGCTACCTTCCGTCTTTCTCTCTTCCTCTCGTTCTCTCTCTTGGATAGGCCTACAGGCCTGTTGGTGCGCTGGCACACAGCAGCAGCGTTTGGGCATGCAAGCAGGTCTGGGGGCATGGAAGAAATTGGAAAGAGAGAAGCAATACAGATGGGTGCCGGGATGAGGTTGAGAGTGAGATTAATAGATGAGAGAAGGTAAATTGTAGCTCGTTCACAACACAAAGTGATATTTTATATTTACACTAAATATTTAGAACTATGTTACTGTATGTTCCCCACTCATACTCGAGTTAATGCCATAGTCAGAAAGTAGAGAGGGAGATGCCTCTCTTCTTTTTCCACTAGCTGAGGAGTTGTCATGTGCTGTCAGCCAGCTTGTTCTCCATGTGCCTGTCACTGCTCTGGATGGGAGCTGTGGGTCCCAGCATCCTGCCAATTGGCGAACCGTGTGTGATTGTGTGGGAGGCTCTCTGTGTGTATGTGTGCGCGTTGCCCTCAGAGCACTTTGTTGATTCTGCTCTGCCGTGTCAGTGACACATTGAGCAGGTTCGGTGGGAGTCCCCTGGTTTCCCTCGTGCTGTGTTTACTCCATCTGTTTACTCCCCAAAACACTCTCAAATCTATTACCCTTCTCTCTCTCTCTCTTTCTCTCTATCCCTCTATTTTTCACTCTCTGTCGATCTCTCTTATTTACTCCTTACTCCTCTCGACTTGTCGTTTCAAATCAGTAGTTTTGTGGTAGTCAGGTGGCGTGCCAGTCGACAGCCAGCACTCGTCTCTCCCTCAGCAGGAGACAGGATTGAGTTTGTCTCTAGTCATCCAGCCAGCCATCTTTTTTGCTTGAAAAGCCAGAACACATTCTATTTTCTAGGTTCTTCATTATTAAGTTAGAGTGAAACTGAGGAGAGAATGTCAAATACAATAAAAGTTTTAATCAGATTATTTTAAAACTATACTGTAAAGTGAAACACTAGTAAATTTTGTGTCTTAAAATCTAGTTGTTCAATGGAAGAGATACAGGTGTGGGCTCATTGAAGCAGTTATGGAAAACTTTGGAAGTTGCGTGCGACAATCTTAAGTTTATGTTTAGAGAAAGGTCTTTGTGAACAGTTTTTTGACAAATGAAAACAGAGATTCAGGAGATAAAGTTTCCCTCCATCATTTGGTTTTAGTTTTTTGCTTCTAGTCAACACAGTAAGGTGCATTTTGTGATTTCCCTTTAGGGGCTAAATGCTACCGCTAAATAAGCACCTACAGGAGTTGCACACTACCATTTAGGAAATATTGAACAAATGATTACAGGAAGAATGTTTACATGATTTACTTTCATCACAGTTTAAAAACATTTGAAATTACGTAATACAAATTGTAGTTAAGTCCCCATTGCATATTGGACTCATTGTCAAATGATGATTGACTTTTCTTTTCCTCATTGCATCGCTCCTCAAACAACTTCATAAAGCTGTTTGCTCATTATTCAACCTGTGTTACCGTTTTATAACTCCAACCCTCAAACTGTGTGTGATGGTATGAAATGATAGTTTACATAACCAGTGCCAAGGGCACCACCAAGGGCTCATGAATGAGAGATAAAAAGAAATAAAAGTGGTGCAGTAGAAGAACAGAGACTTTTTTTTTTTTTGCCCATCCATGTGACTGGCTAATTAGCCTGCTATTCTACCAGCTTCAGCTGCACGGACGGAGTTCAATAGTTCATCTATCTACCACTGAGCTACGACGGTGGTAAACCAGGATTACCTGCTCTACCTGCTACCAGAACCTCAGTATTACAAGTATCTGTCATGTTCAGCAATCTGGAAATCAGATCTGTCCAAAAAACCAGCCAGGTGGATTTACATGGTGTCTGTTCTTCAGAGGAGAAACATACCTGTGCATTTTAAATTCTCTGTGTACCGTAGGGTGAAAAGTTTGATAAAACCGAGAAATAAAGCCTAAGTATCTTTAACAGGAGAGTCACTTGGAATTTTGGAGCAAGATTTGTTCATGGGATCAGATTTATGACTACTGTCATTTAAAAGGTGATGTTTTAAAAGCTCTGGCCTAATTGTGTCAGCTACACTTGTAAAAGATGAAATGCTTGTGGAGATGTGAGCAGTCAATCAGTTTTTGTTGTGACAATCTCAGACTCTAAAACTTTGCCTCTCATCGTATTATTTAATATTTCAGACATTTCAAACTAATTCAAATTAGGTAAAGATATTAATATACTTATAATCACTTATGAAGCTTTATAAAAGACAAATGCATTTTTATTCAAATATTCTATTTCTTGCCTTTTGTGTTTGTTTTATTTGGTGTTTATTAAGTATTTATTTTTGGAGTTTTTTGTGTGTTGGAACAAATACTGCTAAATTGTGGTAGAACACCAGATAGTCTCTCTCACACACACACGAGGGTTTTTCATAAATTTCACATACAGACTCTCACACCTTCAGCCTGTAGATTTTCATTTTCATTTATTCAGCACACATTGTCAAGTCAACCAGAGTGTAACAAAAGAACAATATTAAAGATATTCTCTGAGTACATGCTTGAGAGAAGATGAGGAGTGAAAGAGACTGTATTTGAATAGCTGTATAATAGAAGACAACAAATTAAAATTTCATTCCTCCTTCTCTTCCACACGTTTGCTACTTCTCTCCTCCGATAAGAAACCACTAGCCAAAAAATAAAGGTGCAGTACACTTCACTGAATGCAACATTACATTACAAAATGCAAACATTAATAACCACTGTCATTTTATTCCGATTCATTCCGTCTGTGCTCCTTTTACTATCATCATCACCATCTGCATTTTGTTTTTTTTTTCTTTTAGCTGTTTTTTTTTTTTGGTCGGAGTTCATATGAATCTGTTTGTGAGCCAGTTGCACCAGCAATTGCTTCTTGTTACAGCCAAAGCAGAGGAGAGCAGAGGGTCAATTTGGCTAATGAAGTTGTCAGAGGCGTGTAGCACCAGGGCTGATGGGAGGGCCTGCCAGGCAGCCAATAGTGAGTCTGCGGCTGTGATCAGCCGAGCATGATGGGAGACCACCCTGCGCAGCGAGCTCTGAGGCCCGACACAGCCCCGAGATCAAAGAGCTGGCCGTCTAATACACCAGCTTTTAAGAGAGAGATGCTGCAGTCTAAAACATGTGCACACACCACAGATTGTGTGTGCTTAGGCTTTACGTTCAACCAAAGAACACAGGATATAAACAAATATACGTAATCACGGCACATGTGGACGACACAGACTAGTGCGTGATTACACACACATACAAAGAAAACTCACGAAGAGCTCGTACCGCCATGCTCGGTGTAGCAGAGGAAAGGACATGCATATTTTAAAAAGTAAAGAATGTCTTGATTTATGTCTGTAAATCAATGAATTTCTTTCATTCCTTGCTTTGCTTTGTTCACCTGGTCCAGTTCCATGTTCATCCATATCATGTCTTTCTCTCTGTTACCCCTTTAGCTAAGATATCTTATTAAAAGCCTCATCTTACAGCCTTCAATGTTGGCCAGCTGCTCGTTGTCTCACCCCTTGGTTTCTCCATCTCTCCTCCGTCTCCCCGTCTTTGCTCTCTGCTCTGTCTAGTGTTCTTGTTTTAGATTTGGCTTTGGTGGAATTAGGCTGCAATAACCTACATGAATACATCTCATTGGTCTTTCTCTCTTTATTTCACAGTATAATTTTTTAAAACAAAAGTCAAATAATTAAATCTGTGCACATGGAATGTAGACTTATAGTTAGGACTAACAAACACCTCTACTTGAAGATGTGAGAAACTCATGATATCATATTGGACTTGCTTTACCTTTGCTTAATTGAAAGTGCTGATGCGTCCTTCCTTCACCGCGGCTTGTTACTGATTTTGCACCACCCCGCTGAGTGTCTCTGTAGCTTTCCTTGCACATGTGTGGATGTAAGTGTGAGATGCTGGAGGTGAAACTCGGGTATGTCCCGCTGACTTCTTGGTGAACTTCTCTCCTGCAGATTAAAATAAAGACAGGAAGAGCAGGAGGCCAGATGAGAAGAACAAAGTTTGTGTGTGCAAGCATGCGGAGACGTGTTTGTTAGAGCAGTGTGTGTTTGAAACTGTCAGGATCCAAATTTGTGCTTGTGTATGCATGTGTGTGATTTGTGTGAAGTTTCTCATGCTTTTTGCTTATGCATGGAAGTGGCATATGTTGGCAGTGGGTGGCAGTGCAGGAAAAGCAAGCTGGCTCGCTGGTGGGGAATCTGAGTCAGAGAATGCAGGGAAAAAAATCCCACCCTCCTTCTGCTGTGTGTGGAAAGTGGTGAGGTTCTTTATCCCCCTTTTATCAATTGTTTTATTGTTCATTTTATTTAATTTTAGTTATATCCTTTTTATTATGATAAGTATTACTTTGCTACCGATGTGCATTTTTAACTTGATCATTTTTTTAAAGAATAAATATTTACAGTCCAGTAACTTGGAATCTGCACTGATTTAGAGTTCATCATGAACTTTAAATTGAAAGTTTGAGTTAAATATGATCTCTGTGTACACACACACACACACACACACACAAATACACTTTAAAAGTTTTAAAGCCAAAGATGGTGTACATTTTGCACCCAGGAGGAGCTGCAAAATAAATAACTGAATAAATAAAATGACTTGGCATCAATACAAACATAGGAGTCAGAACATGGGTTGAAATGTTGCAGTTCTACCTCTCTGAGGGACTTTACTGTTTGTGTATTAAACAAAAAAACAAAAAGAGACATGGAGGGAGAAGGGCAGAAATATTGATGGTATGCCACGCTTTTTCTTCTGCCCCGAATAATGCTCCTGAACTGATGGGATACTGCTTCAAAAAGATGAGCGTATGCATGAACTGTGGATGAACTGGAACCTGCAGATGAACCGAGGTGGTAGCCCAGCCCAGCACCTGGGTAGTTCTTAAACCAAACTACGCAAGTGCTGATACAGATGAGTGTGTGTGTGAGAGAGAGAGTGCTTATATCCTGCAGGTCCATCTCTGATGTTTTTGTGCTGTTTCAGTATAATTGGTAATTTGCTTTTGTGAATGTTTGTTGTCTTTTTTTGTGGCTGAAACAGAGAAAACAGGGTTGAGATTTGGTCAAACGGGGCTCAAAGTAAAAGTTTGATTCCTTTTTGACAAAACCGATTTTGTGTAACCGACCCCCGCCCCCTCTCCATTTCTGTGTTTTCTTTATCCTTCCTAAAATTGATGTAATTTCTTTCGGGCTTTTATCATCAACTGTCTCAGATTGGGTGCTTGTTATGTCTGTGTTTTTCTGAAGTAAGTGAAGTTTGGGTGAAGGATTCTGAGACCTTGTATGTGAGAGGATTGTTGTTCCAGATTTGACACATAGGTGGCAGTGTACTGTCAGGCTAGATCAACACACTGCATCTTCCTCTTATCCTCACTCTGTTTGTCTCATAATTCATCCATTACTATATACTATACATTTTTCTAAAATTACAAAGGTAAGGACTTGTTAGGATTTTTACATTTTCTGTCATCTTCAGCTCCCACTATCACATCCTTTCTATTGTTTATCTGCTCTTTTATTCTCCTCTGTTTCCCTTCAGACTTTCTGTCCATTCTTCCCCACTCATCTCCCCCTGTAGGTACTTTCAGCTTCAGTGCTGTATTAACAATACTATACAATGTCACCAGCCACATATTAGATATGTCTGTTTAAGCTTCTGTGGGTCCATAAAAGTCCAGATGCATTAAAACTGTGATGCTGCTCACCATCATGTTAAAGGTGATGCGAGCGGATAAACGCGTGGACACATGGATACACACATTTTTGAATTGTAGTGTAGACAAAGAAACACTAACACTGACCAGGTTCAGTCCTGTTTCGTCTCATGGACGAGATAGAAACTCTTCCACTTCTGTTCTTACAGTCGCTCAACTCTTAGTTGTTTTTAACTGGACATTACTACTTATTTTTTCCCCATATAACTTAGATTTTCAAAACTTTTTTTTGTAATCATTATAAAGGTATTTTCAGAAACAGCTAACATTTTATATATTCATTTATTTATTTGCTGTTATATTAGCAAAAATAAAACTTTAAAGTATGTTTATTTCTTTTTGTATCTAAATGTTTTTTTTTTTTTTTTATCAGAACAAATCATTGTGTGGATTAAAATAAATACATTAAAATAAATACCATTCAGACTGAACACCTGACGACTGTTCTTCTTGTCCTCTTTCACATGCTCACTTACAGGTATCTCATTTCACTTTGAACAATTTGATGAACTTTACCTGTTAGCATCACATCCTTTACCTTACACACACACTGAAACATATCTCTGCCGGTGTGATATCGAGCAGAACAGCAAACCTCACGGTGTACATCCACAACCCCTCTGCATGAACACAATTACTCTTTTACTAATTATACTTGCTTTACTAGACACATCTGTATATTTTGTTTTTAGCAAGTGCTAGTCTTATGACTCGTCTCTCCTTCCAATCCTTTCGTTTCGACACCTGAGAGTTGAGTGTGTGCCTTGCCCAACTTTACCACATGTTTGCAGGGTCAGCCAGAGTAGCTGGGTGAGCGCCAGCCTGCTGAGAGTGAGGGCCAGGGCAGGCCAGCATTCAGTTCGACCAGCAGTGAGACCTGGACAGACGGAGATGGAGGTGGGGGTGGGGCTGTAGAGCTTGTATCCTGCAGATTAGAGCAGTACACCATCTACACACAGGATGGGCTTTTTAACTTACCACTAACCTGGCCGTGACTCCCTGAACTTGGGAAGTAGGTTCATGTGTGCGTGGTGTTACAGAACTGCATGCCAGAGACATGCACACTTTTTTGTGGTGGATAAAGGAAGAGTAAATCTTTCACCTTTCTCATGTGATCAAACTTAAGCTAAATTCCATAAAATATGAATGTGCCTTCCAGCTGTGAACATCCATGAACTTGGTGTGTTTCTTTGTTTAATAGCAGTGAAATTTAAAGACAAGTGAGCATACATCAAATTAAAACATTAGCTATTTGTTTTAAACATTGAAATATTTTGTTCTTTTTTGTTTCTTTTATTTATTTATGTTGGCCTCTTTTGCTAACATCTAATAAAAAGGTTATTTTTAGGGTACAGTTATAATAGTTATTTGAAGATTGTCAATTTGTTCTAAAATATCTGCAGCTGAATGAGCCCTGATGTAAGGAGCATATTTATCACTTTGTGTGTGCTCAGTCTTTAGCAGTGTGCCACACCTCCAGACCCTTGTTCTTGGATAATTGTGCTGCAAGCCCTCAGCCTCCCCTTTAGCCTGAAAACCAAGCTCATTGCGCCCCCCAAAGAGCACCGCCTCCCCACCCACACGGTATAGGGAAAAAAAGATCCCAAGTTGTCCTTATGCATAAAAGTAGATTCTACTCTCCAACACCTTTTCAAATTAATATTTGTGATGGGCGCCATTCTGCCAGCCCCAGTTTCTGTTCCCCGCCTTTGTTCGTGCGTTTGATGTAATGGAGGCAAGGACAAAGAGGAGAGCAGGCAGAGTGTGTGAAAATGGTAGTTAAGTGGGCTTAAGGGCTCCTTCAGTACCTACTGAAAGGCCTGGACCCTGAATAGGACCCTCACACTGCTAAGCTGTAGTGCAGTAAACAAGACAGGTCCAGCACAAAGGTGCGTCTCAAATGAGCACAGACACCCTCGTCCTCCTTTTTTCTCGCCCCAACCTCCCATCCGACTCTGACATCTGGCCAATCCCAAGGTCTGTCTGAGTCCTCACTCATCCCCTCCCCTTCATTTTTTCCCTCCCCCTCATATCTTTTCTCTTATTCTTTAGAGTTTCTCCAGTCTCTCTTCGGATGTATGCATGTTTGTGTTTTGTTGTACCAGTCCTGGCTGGACAGCTTGCTCCCCCTAGCTGGTCTTGTCCCCGGTGCTTGGGCAGTTTGGCTCTTTTGTTTGGTTAATTGCAATGAGTATAATGTACTAGTCTCTCGGAGGTCCATGAAAGACAATTAGACAATCCCAAGAATTTAATGAGACACCACCAGCCCTAGTCCCCCTGCTCCTGCTTTGAGAAACACCCTGGTCTCCATTGGCACTGACTGTGATGGAGTGAGAAGGGAGGCTGTGATGCATTTCGACTGGTTGTGTCTGTTTGTGTGTTTACCAGATTGTTGCTCTGCCCATTGGAGAAATCACCCAAGAGAAAAGACCCAAAGAGAGAAAAAGCACAATGAAAAAGCCCTAAAGAAAATGTTCTGTTTAGCTTTTAGTTTTATAATTATATTTCAAATTTCCTAAGCTTCCTGAACAGTGGCATCCTCTTCTAAAAACTTGTTCCAGTTGGATGGGACAGACTTCCAGGGAATATTAGTGTAATCATTTAAAGTGATCATCCCAGTCATGCAGTGAAGGAACAGAGCACTTGACAGTGTCGCCCCCGAAAGGAAGAGGGATGACCAGGGGGGCCTTGGTGATGGACAAACCCTGGGTGGCCTTTTAAGGACTTCTCCTACTTCTTTTTTAGTCTGTGTTCTGTCTTTATTAATTCTCTCTAGTGTTCCTTTTATCTGCCTCTTTTTCTGCTTTACATTCAGTCATCAGCTCTAAGACCTCTCTCTGGATCATACCAAAGATAAGTCCTGCCTTAAAACAGGAAATGTCCATAAGTGATTTATTATATCTCCCTTCACCCCATGTTAGGATTAATTAATAATATCGCTTTGCGATTTTCAAGTGTCTGTAATTCACAACCTTTTAACCTACACTTTTACCGCGTCATGAATGGAGTCGTCCTTTTTTCTTGTATTCTTTTTGTTGTCCTCTTCTCTCTTTCGTTTTTTTTTTCTTTCATTCTGTCATTCCATTTCTTTTTTTCCCTCCCTGGCTAATCATGGCGTTACAACAAAAGACGGGGCTCCATTATTGCATGTGTCTGTCCCAGAAGAAAGAAAATGAGAGCGGGACAGAGGGTGGCCGTGGCCTGACACCGCACTATTAATCTTCCAGTAAAGCCTTGTCAGGCAGAAACGGACACAAATGGATCACTCCCATTAACTGAGTGAGTGTAGGTAAGGGCTTTAACAAGCGTTTACCAGAGTCCATTTTCTCACTAATGAAGAGGGGGAATATGTGGCCTCCCAGCCAGACCTGTGAGACTTGCACTTAAAGACCTGGACAGAGGAAAAAGAGGAAGGAAGAAGACGAACTAGAAGAGGACATGATGACAACATGTGAGCACTGATCAAAAGTTCTGCTCTTGATGTTGACGTTTTGTATTAGAAATGGTGATTGGTTAAGGCCATGGTCACTTGCCATGTCCCATGACAACTTCTTTCCTTTTTAAAGAGAGACTAAATTCTGAGATGTAGAATCCTGGTGAGGACTTTTATTTCAGTCCTCAAAATTAATATATTTTTTTGTGGATTCATTTTGACCTGTGTTCTCTTTTTCAATATCAGTGATATTATTGCATTCTCTGACACCCCGGTCTCCAGAGAGAGGCAGAAGGGCCACTGCCGTTGGTGTCATCTCATACAGTTGATTTGCATTTATGCTCTATGTTTTAAACATGTGTCTGACACCCTATCGAACTGACAAAGTTCTGTCCACACAGCCCTGAAACCTGCTGGCAATGTGACATGGCTCTCAGGGATGTCTCCACATCACACCCAAACTCCCAGAGGAGTGTGTATATGTGTGTGTGTGTTCTGTTGCGTATACATCTGTGTGTTTGTTTCTGTAAGTTATCAGGAGGGACTTTCGTATTGAATTTCTAATGCATCATGTCGCTTCTCCCTTGACACAAGTTGGATGGGCAAGTGCTGTCTTTGAAAACCCACATGATAATAAGAGATGTGCTGGAAATTCAGCACAGATCAAGCTGTGGGCGGATCTCTGTAATTCATCACTGTCCGTGCCTATGTTAAACAGTTTTAAAGTCAGTAAACAAGTGAACTCATAATTTAAAAAAAAAATCTAATAGTTACAGTTGAACAATTGTAGAAATGTGTTTTCTGATTGTTTTTTTTTTTTTTTGTAATTTAGTCGGGGTATCTTAGGTTAATCCCTTTTTCACAACTGCCGTGTGCTAAAATCTCTTGATAGATGACAATCTAATTGTTGTTAAAGTCATGATATCACTCAGTGTGAATTCAGCTGTTGTTTTCCTCTGTGTCAAAAGACCGTTAACAATCAAACTAGTTTCCTGACTCCAGCCACATCAGTGGAACTTGTGTCATTACAGAGATAGCAGTGCGCGCTGACCCTAGCGATACCACAAACTGAGAAAGACAGCAGGAGGAAGAGATGCAAGGCCAAGCCCATTTGTCTGTTATCGCAGTCTTTGTGTTCCATGGGCTCCAAGGGAAAACTATGAAATGGAGGAAGACTTCACCTTCTTCCTCTCAGACACTTCTCCGCCCCATCTCTCGTAGTACCCCCACTCCTTCCACCCTCCTACCCCACCCTCACACCCCAAACATTTTTAATTATATCTTCTACCAAGTTGTGCGGCTCAGTAACCAAGGAGCTGACATTGATGCATGTGCTGATAAATCCACAAACACTGGAAACAAGATTAACAAAGATTTTGAGAAAAGGGTGACAGCTAATTTTGCGCAGTGGTTGGTGCCTCGTTCAAGACTGATGTTTTTGATAGAGCAAGCCACGCCTGAGAATTCATGATTTAGTCAGGGGAGGGGGACACAAAGATACAAGTTTTTGCAGCAGTTTCACATTCTTTTTTGCTGTGAAAAAAAGTATTTGCCCCTAAGAGATTTTTTTCTTTTTCTTTTTTTCTCACACTTCAATGTTTCAGATCAGCAAATAAGTTTTAATATCAGACAAAGATAACTTAAGTAACACACTGCAGGCCTCTCTCACCGCAGTTAAGGTCAGTGTTCATGATTCAGTAATATGAAAGAAACAAACCTGCAATCCATGTGAAAGTTCCCGGGTTAGAATTGCTGCAGACTAGAAACAACACAAAGACAGTCTCACAATTGCCAAAAAATAACAAAAAACATTTCAATGATCGTCAAGACTTCTGTGAAACTGACAAAACCGAAGTGGGATTGTTGGAAGGTGTGTGTCATGTAATATCTAATGTAAAATTAGCACATCTTAGAAAATTAACATCATCCCAACGGTCAAACACGGTGGTGGTAGTGAGGTAATCTGGGGTTGTTCTGCTACTTCTACCGGAACAGTTCTGAAGGACAATGTGTGACCATTAGTTTGTGACCTTAACCTCTGGCACACTTGAGTTTTGCTGCAGGACAATGATTTGAAGCACACAAGCAAGTCCACCTTTGACAGGGTTAAAAATTAAGGTTTTGGGGTGGCTTAGTCAAAATTACGATTTAAAATCCAATTGAGATGCTGTGGCCTTAAACAGGGCATTCATGCTCAAAAACCCTGAAATGTGGCTGAATTAAAACAATTCTGTAAAGATAAGTGGACCAGGATTCCTCTAGAGTGATGTGAAAGACTCAGTCCCAGTTATTGCAAACACTTCCTTTCAGCTGTTTCTGCCAAGGTTTAGGTTTAGGGGAAATAACTTTTTTTTTTTTTTTAAATGAGGCCAAATGAGGGTGATTTTAAAAAATTATTACTTTTTTCATTAATAAAGGAAACAATTTTTTTGCATGTATTCAGGTTATTTCTGTATGATGTAAAATGTATCTGTAGGTCTGAAACATTTAATGTGTAACAAAACAAGCAAACAGCATGTTAGTCTGGATGTCTCTTTCATTCTCCATTGCTGCCACTTGACATCTTAGATATTTTTATTCCCCCATAATGCAGTACACATTTTTGCATAATGCAATAAATGTAATTATTGAATTTTCCCCTATTTTATGTTATTTAGTGTGATTATAAATGTAAATAATGTCCTGCAGAGGGCATGTCGCTAATTTGAGAAAAGAGCAGCACTGTGTGTATGTGATTGGAAATATTCAGGTGTTGGTTAATGTAGCTGGATGTGTGCAAGGCTAATCTCTGTGATCTAATCAGCAGTGTGTCTTGTGGAGTTGGTGACATTCCACTCCAGGCCCATGGACCCATTTCTGAACTAACTCTCAACTCACTGAGACACCGATACTCCTCGGAGAGAGATATCAGTCTGCTTCATCACCCATACCTACACACACACACATACACACACACACACACACCCACACACACACACACACAGCGAAAGAGAACATGATAACAATCATACTTCTACAGCTGATTTCCCATTTTCTCATCGAAGGGCCCACCCTAACCCCACCTACCTCCATCCTCTTTCTTCTCTCTTCAGCCAATTTCGGTCCCATACAGTAGAAAATCCTGCAGATTTCTATTGTTTTTGTTTCATGCCGCTTTTCGTGTCCTTCTTTCTGTTTCTCCTACCTTTCTCTTTCTTTTTTTCCAGATCATAAGATGTCTCCCATCTCTGAATCGCCTCCCCTGTCTTCATCTGTAGGCAGCTGACAGCTTCTTTCTTTTTTTTTCTTTGTCAATTTCTCCTTCTCTGTCCCTGTGTCTCTTTAGCTCTCTTTTTCATCTGTCTCTCTCTTCCCCCTCCCTCTCCATCTGCTTTCGCTTTTGTCTCCCTGGCCCCTCTTCCATCCCAACTTAAAAATGAGGAATGCGGTGTGACCCTGACCTCCATCTGCCCTGCATCCACCTTCGACCCCACCAGGTGACCTCCGGTCTCTGTTTTGACAGCTTGATTAATTACCTAGTGTTATGATTTATGAGAAAAGCTGTATGTAAAAATAATAGACAACAGGTGGTCTTAAAAAGTACTGGATTTGAATAGGTTTCTAGTGAGGCTTGCGGTGGCAGTGAGGTCGAGGGTGCCTGTGTGTGAGAAAGAGCTGAAGAGAAAGATGAGTAAATTTTTTTGTGGTTAATTGCTTTCAACCGCTTTTGAAGGCTACACCGGGTTAATAAGAAAATGTCTGTTGCTCCATGCATGGTTTCCTCAGTTGCCAAAGCATGGATTCCACCACGTGCATTTGGCTGTATGGTGAGAGGATGAAGGGGATTACAACATGCAGCTCCATGTGTGTGCTGTGAATCATGAACCCGGGCATGTGGTAATGACACAATGGAAAATGTGCTCAAACACAGGCATACGTGCACGCACACACACGTACACATATACTATATGCTCTGCCACCTCTTCTCTAGGTTACATGCTGTGAAAATAAGCAGAGTAAATGGCAGGACAGAGCGGCCATAGTGTTTACCCTTCACACTTCAAACACAGCTTGTGATTGGCTGTTGCGACCTCCCCTGACTCATAGACCTGTGGTGCACATCCACTTAGAAAGAGGTCAGACTTTTGGACAGTTGGAGTGTGTTTGTGTGCGTCAGTGTGGTTGTGCGTGCAAGTACCGTGATCTGCTCTACAGGTTTGTCATTTATCGTCGCCTATCAGATTTTCACTTGTCTGTAAATAAAAAATGAATATTTCACACATTTAAGATGGGGATCTTTATCATGTGACAGGTCAGACAACTCATGAAATATCACATGTGCTCCATGTATCAACAGCAGGCAGCATCTGATGGACCACCAGCTTTTTTTTTTCTGGTTGTCCCTTTTAGGTCACAATAACAGGGCAGAGGTGAAGGGACTCCTCTTTGACCTTTGATATTGCAATGATCCTGTGATGTTTAGTGAGATTAATGCGCTGGGCGCAACAGCACCAACACCATTAGTCAGAATATAATCCAGGTTCTTGGTAAATGACATCCACACCAGCTTATTTACTCTTAAATTAATCTTTCTTTATAATTTACTACAACATACATGTTTTGATTTGTTGTTTTTTTTTAATTATTTTTCCATACTGAGGATACATACACATACATGTGTCTACAGTGTTTAGATGCATCTCCCAATTGACCCCTGCTGGTTCAGTCTCGCACCCAACCTGTCCATGTGTGTTTGTGCATCAACACACTAACTACCTGTCCAGATGGCAAAGTAGAAACATTTGATGCTCACACTGAGGTGAAATTTCTCTGCTTCAGTCAAACTGAGTGACACATCACTGTTTAGATATTTTGTTTTAATATTGGTTTTGGAGGTTGATGTTTTACCACCGTACATGAGTTTCTTTTTAGTTTTATAGATTTAAATAGATTTGTTTTTTAACAGTACTGTTTCTTCACTTATTTTTAAAATGTTATTTATGTATATCATTTTTTTTTGTTTTACTTTTATATTTGTGGTATTAGGGGACTTTCAGGACAGCATTGCTCCAGAGACACCTCCACTCGTCCTGTGTTCCCTCTTTTTGTAGCCTCTCTGCCCTTCCCTCCCTGCTCCCCTCCCCCCTGATTTATACATTAAATAGTTATGTGAGAGAATAGGGAGGCACCTATCATTCCATGATCTATATCTCTCTGTGCCTCCATTAAAAATACATGTGTATGCTTAGGGGAGGCAATATAGAATATATAAATCAAAATGGGAACAGCATCATTGTAAGCCCCACTGTATTTATTTCCCCATAGCTTTCCCTCTGTGGGCTGCAGGCTCTTCTTACTTACTGTATTTCCTTTTCTTCTGGCATGCACATGTTTGATGCTCTAATATTGAGATATTCAGGGAAAAAGCAGGTAACCGTTTGTCCATATGATTTGATAAGCAAATCAACTTGTATTATTATTCTACTTTTTGAAGAAAAAAAACTTTGTGCAATAAGTTAACAAAGTAAAAAAAAGCTAACTATATCTGTGGCTTATAAGTGGCTAATGGAGACTATGACACATTTAGTAGCCAAGCTCAAAAATCTGTGTGAATTTACTTTCACAGTTTCATCCTAGTAGATGGCATGACTCTCTGTAAAGAATAAGAAAAAATAAATACAATGAGAAAAAAAAAGGAAAAGAAATTGACAAATGACTTGTGTAACATTTACTTGCACAATCGATAGCTCTGACAATTTCCACCTGGACGGTGATTAATGCTACATCCACCCCTAATCTAGCAGCCCCCACCCCCAAGCCTACACCTCCTTTTGTGCATGTCGTGCTGAGAGCAGATGAAGCAGGCCTTCAAACTCTGTGTTTGAATGTTTGTGTGGGTGTGCGTGGGTGTGTGTGTGTGTCTGTAAATGTAGCGATATCGGTCTAGACATTCAGAATGTTGATACACCAAGCATAGAAAATAGCTGAACAAATGCATGGGCATTAGGTGTGGGAAATAACTTCCTCTTAAACTGGCTTTGGTCACAGATAACGTGTTACTCAACAATTTCTGTTTGAGTGTTTTTACGTCTTGTATTTTCCTCCAATGTGCTAAAAATAGTCAGGTTGTGAGCAGCAAGTCTGAATGAGGGAAACAAAGTGAAGTGGAGAGAAAGAAATGTAAATGCAGGCTTGAACAGAAGCTGAGGGATCAGATGCTGTACTACGCTTTTCACTTCCTCCACCCCACTATTCCACTTTGAACTAATTTATAAATATTCAACTCCACATATAAACACTATCTAAATGAGCCTGGACATCCAAGCCAAGGTTAAAAACTCTACTTCTTATTACAGACTCGCTGATTTGACTCGCTCAAAAGGTTAGCTTATTATTTTGACCTGAACTATTTATGCTCATTAAGATCAAGAAAAAGAAAATCATTACCACAGAGTTATTTAGAGTTATAATTAGTGAGTGGAGACACAAGTTCAAATGAACAACAAAAAAGTGTCTTTGATGTTGAAGTAAAAGAGTTAAATTTTGAGAAATTTTAAGATATGTGTACGTAGGTGTTGTATTCAAAATGAACAAAAGGGATGAAGCTCCAGGTAGTTTAATAACTCCTGTGAAAACATAGAAGTTAAGAGATATTAAAGTTTTCCATTGAACCTTTTCTTACCTGATGTTATATTTCATTGTGTTTTTGTGTAAGCATTATAAATAATGTTATCTGTCTGGAGAAGGATGAGCTAACAGCTAACATAAATGCACCTATGTCTGATAACATCTCCCTACTATATTAACAGCTTGTCCAACAACTATGTTTTAATTAGCTTTTAGCTTAGCCATTCTTTCAGAAATAAACTCTATTTCGCCGAGCTGAGGCTGTTCAACGAAGTGTAACATAATAAGAATTCACATCTTTTATTTATAACTTTGGCCCAAACATGAATTTAACCTGTCAAATCTTATTTAGTAAACTTTAACTGTTCTGTTTAAGCACATGCATGAATCTAAAGGTATAACTACTCATTAACATTAATTGATTTTAGCTGGTGATCACTTCAGCTCACCTCTAACATACACGGTTTTTCATAACCCGCTCTGTACTGTATAAGTACACTCTCATCTCTGTGCTCTTCATCTAACGTAGCTGTGTGCTTTGTGGATATGGGGGGTCTCCAACTGGTGCTGTGTGAAAATAAGAGAAGGGGCACCGTGACTTAATCTGACAGTACTGTGCAAAGTGTGTGGTATCTCGGCCTCAGGGAGACGAGCATGAGGGAAAAGAGAGTTCTGGAGAAAAGAGGGGAATCCAGTGGATAAAGGGGCCCTGCATGCAAAGTTAGCTCACACAGAGGCTGAGACAGACAAGGTCACACAGAGCAGGGTGGCCCCGACAGTAAAGCGTTCTTTATTGTATTTACCTTCTCTTGATTCCATCTTCCTCTAACTTGTAAACTTTTTCCACTCTTACTTCACTTTTACTTCAGTCCCTAATAATAAAATGAATTATGACACCAGAGATTTTTTTTTCTTTTTCTAAACAGACTTTCTTCTCATTCATATTTGTCAAGACATTAGTACATCAGGAGTGTTTCTTTAACAACACTGAAAAAGCTAATGAGAAAAAAAGAGCACCATTTGGCTCAATGCTAACTGCCCCTGACAAGTAAATAGAGTTGATTGCCTGAGAGCCATTCAAATGGATATTTATTAACTGCTTACTGATTCTTAATATAGAAATGCAGATGAATAAATGCTTTGCAGCCGAAAAGCAGTGGGGAAAAAGGACAGTTATGGGGTCTTATTCAGCTGACAATACACATACAGCACTTGCAACCTCCAATTCACCTAACCATACCATCCACTTTCCTCACTTCATGCACCCGTGACCACTATCAGCCATGCTTTGTACCTGTCAAGTGATGTCCTTTTCCTTGTGCCCAGATCCCTGCTTCACTACATGAGAGCTCTCACATCAAAGCTTGGTAGAGCTCCACACGCACAGATGAAACACCCTCTCACTCCAGCCGCCTCTGTCCCTGCTCCTACACATTAGACACATTTCATTTCATTACAACACTGGAAAAATAGAGGCGCTGCCGGCTTAAAGGGACATCTTATTTACTTTCAGTCATACTTGTGCACTCACCCAGATGTGGATACCTGCAATGACACACACACACACACACACACACACACACACACACACACACACACACACACACACACACACACACACACACACACACTAAGACCACTTTTGTTATTTTTGATAACATGGTAAAAAGAAAAATTATAGTTATAAGATGACAGTGGAATTTGATCCTAATCAACATGAAGCATTTTGCAGCACAATGTGGGTTTTGTTGTGTAACAATAAATATGTCTAAAACAACCATTTCTTTAAGACTTATTGGTTGCTTTAATTACTTATACATTATTGTCTAAATAATATATTGATTTTTAAAGAGCTTTGCAATGCATCACAGAAGAAGATGACAGGCAAACTTTTTTAAAACGTTTCTTTTTTGGTTTGCTTTTATTAAGAAAGACGAAACAAGCCCTGGTTTCCGTAGCAGCAACAGTCTTTGTTGTGCTATCTGATGTGGGACAGGCCGACAAAGGAGAGCTAAGGAGCATCCAGAGCTGGATGCTGAGGGTCGTGGTGTCCCTCCTCGGAGGGGGCTGGGGTGACCCTCTTGACCGCTGGCCCCGGGGCAGGGTCTCAGTGTGGTGGTGGCACCGGGGCACGCATAGGGCATGGGAAGAGACTTAGCCCGCACACTACAACAGAAAGACAAGATTGACCTGCTGCTAGAGAACCGTGTGTGTCTATTTTATCTGACAGTGTGTGTATAGGACAAAAGCAGTGTTAATCAATGCTAGTAATGTGTGTGAGCGAGAGCTTTAATGGTGCAAAAGACGCAGGGTGACCCAAAGTTTGCAATGGGCATCTGTGTAAGATTCACACTTTGACAGCATGTCACAAAACAAAGATCAGATTATGGAGGGTGGGGTGAAGGGGGGGAGTTAACAGTTTGTTTGAGCCTCAAAGACTCCATGACTCAACTCTAGACGAGTGTATGAAAAATATATGTAAATGCAAGGCAAAAAGAGCGTGATCATCAACAAAAACCTGAAAGGAGAAATTCAGACTGGCTTTTTATTGCGAAGGCAAATTATTTCATCTTAAACAATCATGTTTTAGTAATATTAGTTTTTTTCCAATTGGAAAATCGAAGTATTTATGGTATTTGTAGTAGTAAGTCATGTCTTTGAAAGTATTTACCATTAATAAATAATATAATCTGTCCTTTTAGTTTGGGGTAAAGCAAAATCCAGAAATACAAATTCCAACCTGCCCAGTTTGATTGATGCAGAGAAGAATAGAAGTAGGAAATGACCAGACAGGGAGAACATGGTAGTCCTGACACCATTGCAGGCCTCTCTGTGTTTGAATGAATGATGGTTTCCGACACTGAGGTGATCTCGCTGGCCTTGCTCCTCCAGATTAACCACGCCAGTGACATTGGTTGTCTTTACAGCAATGTTCTTCTGGGTGACTGAATAGCTGAAAGGGTTAGCACCGTTAGGTTTATAAGATATATTCACTTTTCTTCTTGATGGGCTGCAGGCCACAGTTAACGAGTATGAACAAGAAATCCAAAGAGTTAAGGGTTAGGCTAAGTCTAAACATGGTTGTAGACCTCAGGGTTCGTGTCAGAGATCATACATGTTTAACTGTTAGCTTTTGGACTTTGGTTTTTCATTCTAATGCTGTTTGCAAAGGACATGTGGTGGTGGTTGACGGACGTGTGAGGTAAGAACGTTTTGGTTTAATGCAACCTGATTCAACTTCTGCTGAACGTGCATGTTTCCTCTTTTTGTTGGCATTGCTGAATGATGCTGATCTGCCTTTGATATCAATTTTTACAGTGTACTTGACTGATTTGAGAGGTTTTCCCATCATGTCTATAGATGTGCTACATATTTGAGATTGGCCAGGTCGTGCTTTGAAAGAGCTCTTCGTGTGTATAGAATTGAACAAATTTTGAAATCTGACATTATTGCCAGTGGCATAATTAGAATTGACAGTTATTTTGCAGACCACCACCAGTGGGCAGTGGCACAAAGCAAGTGTGTACTGGGCGATGTTAATTCTCTCTGGTTTCTCCATTTCTTCTCTGTTAGTGTTTGTCTTATTATTTTCATGTCCATCCACCCTCTCTGCTCATTTCCACTCTCCTTCTCTCTCGCTTCTTTCAGTCCGGCAATTTATTTATTTATTTGTAATGTTTGCTTATGTATTTGAACTTAAATATTTGTGTGCAGATGTCTCTGTGATGTTGGTTCATTAATTCTTCATTAAGCTTTTCTAATAGATTCCCATCCAGCTTCACTTCTGGTGTACAAACACCCACAAATCTGGGTTTATAAGAATTCATTTCATTAGACTTTGAGAGTCTGCTGTCACATGGGCTGTTTTAAGATAAGAAAGACTTGCTGAATAACCAGATTTATTATAATTTCTAATAATAATAATAATTCTGTGTGATGGCGGAATTGATGAGGTTTGATATTAAATGTTATGCTATTCATGATGTATTATTATTATTATTATTATTATTATTATTATTATTATTATTATTATTATTATTATTATTATTATTATTATTATTATAAACATAATAATAATATAATGATACAAATTCACCTAAATTATTAGTATTGTTATTTAAAATTATATTTTTGGTTACAGCACCAGTCCTTTTTGTAGAATAAAAAAAAGTATACAAACCTGCTGTTTTGAAGATCATATGATATTTTAAAAATATATACATTTCAGTAAAATCATGTCCATATTTCCTTTCATCAAAATCTTTTTTTTCTTTTTTTTTTTTTAATCAAACCTGTTTAAATTGGCTTTTATGTTACAAACATATAGTGTAAGGGGAGCCAACTCAGTGTGACAGGAAGTGAGAACAAGACTAATTTTACAATATTAATAAGTGAGAAAGTGTCGTTTTGCTGTTAAAGCCAGTTTTCCTTTGTCAACACACGGCAGGTGCTAAGAAAAAGGGTGTGTGGCAGGTTTGATGTCAGTCAGCATAAGAGGACAGACACACATACGCGCACACACACACATGCATGTACGCTATGTCAACTAAACACAAGCACATCGTGTTAACACTTATTAAGGGAGAGAAGATGTGCCGCCATGAGCGGACACCGTGTGTGATGGAAGCTGGGTAACGTCTCCTAAAGATCTTTTTGTCATTCTTAACATTCTCCTACTGTGTGTTTTTATATGCTTGTGCTTGTATGTTTTTGCTCTGTGTTGCAGCCAGAAGTTTAAACACTCCCATAAGTTTCAGGTTTACTGGTGTGCGTGTGGATGGATGTGTGTTCACAATGGATGTTGTGTGTAAAAAAAGAAAAGTCAGAGTGAAACAGGATTCCATCTATTTCCTGCTTTTTTTTTCAAAGGGCTTGGGACAATAAACAGAGTTAATTAAAATGGGTTCAAAGTTTAAAAAGTCACTTGGGTTCGGAAGTTCTTCCTTTTCTCCTCAGTTGCAGCATTTTTCTGAACTTCTTTTCATTTACTTTAAATTAGCTCTTAAAGTAATGTAGATGTTTTTGAACAGAGCTTTCCTCCTTTTGTAGCATTTCATATTATTCTAAATATATTAAATGTTTTTCCTTTTATCCTTTGAAAAGTTTTTTTTTAATCTTTCTGAAATCTTTATTTATAGAATGAGAGAGTTTAACCCATGCACAAACAAATAAAGAGGACTTGACACAGTTATGTATATGTTTGCAGCCGACTCTCTGTGTGATTGTGGGATCGATCGGGTTTGATATTAAGTGACATGTGGCCTTTGGAGTCAGTAAATGCTACTCACTGACTGAAACTACCAGCACTGAATTGCGATCCCCAGTTTCTTCTTAGACTTGTCTCTGCAGTGACACTTCCTCCTTTATCTCTTTCACTGCCCTTTATTTCAGTCTGGATTTGCATCTCGTCTTCAGCCGGGGAAGATTCTGTGGTTTTAAAGTGATGTGAAGATTTTATTAGCTAGTAAAACTTATTTTCTTGGCTTATATGTAAAGACCATAATAAACACCATGAATTTACTAATTATGATTAAATAGAAATATTGATTATTATAAATATTTGATAGTTTAATATAATTGTATGTGTTCAACAAATGTTTGGATCAAAGTTAGTACACTTCTATGTTTTCATTAAGCTGTAAAATGATTTAACTTCATATAATATTCATATGTTTTAACATCAAACAAAAGTCACACGTCTCGCTGGTGCTCATTTGATGTTAAATTGAAGACAAATATGCCACAAATGTCTTATTTTGTATCAGTCTGTAAACATGCAAATATTTTATTGATATTTTGTGGTAAAACACGTGTATATATGTATATTTGTATGAACATAAACACTCTCAATACTACATGACCAGTAACTGATAATCTTGCACTAATACTTATGTTGTACTGGTTTCAGGAGGGTTATGGTGTCATGGTGCTCAACCCCAACATGAACTACTTGGAAGTGGAAAGGCCAACAAAGTCGTCACCCGTTCACTCCCAAGCCGAAGTCTCGGATGAACCGGCTGAAAAGAGGGAGCGCAAAGATGAGCAAGAGGGCAAAAAGAAGAAAGAATTTTACGAGAAATACCGAAACCCACAGAAAGAGACTGAAACCGAACGCATACCTATAAGGGTGAGTGGAAAAGATTAAAGGATATAAAGACAGAAAAGGATGACAGGAAGGAAATTTAGACAGCTGAAAAAAAAAAATGGCAGCGTGATTGATGTTTGGCAAAAACATGACATGATGGGGGAGGTGGACAGAAAGGCTGTTATGTGGTTGTAGGAAAAGGTAGAAGAGAAACAGGCGAGAAAAGAGGAAATAGGAACCAAATTTTAAGGACAGAACAGTGTGTAAGGAGTGGAGAGCAGCTAAGCTAGCTTAAGAACTGAAGCAAGAATATGTTGGGTGACGAGGGATGAAGGGAGGATGGAAGGCAGAGGGAGAAAGAGAGGCTCTTGTGTGGTCAGCCTGTGTGTGAAGAGGTTGGCTGCGCTCCAGTCGCCTCTCAGTGAGCAAGTGTTAACCACATGGCTTCCTCCCTCTCTCTCCCTCTTCCCCTCCTTTTTCTTTTTTTCTTTCTCAGATGAAGGGCTGGTCAGTGAAGCACTGGCCCAACACTCTTGTTGACTACTGGGATTTTTATCTTCAAAACACACACTCTGCAAACACACTGCAATGTTCTTATCAGCCGCACTGACCGCATGTACTCAAATCATGCGCACACACACACACACACACAAACATGCGGCTCGAAGCACCTTGCTCAGTCAGTTTTTACCTTGCGGTCAAACAAAGGAAATCACTCCGAAATCTAGTTTCATTGTCAAAATAAACGTGACGAGCAATAAAAGAAATCACTTCAAAGACTTTGCGTGTTTATTATTCCTGTAGGACACGATTACTTTAGTAAAAGTTTCACAATTAAGATGAAATCGGTCCAGCCTTTTTTTTTTTTTAATACTGTGGAGTTTCATATAAGAAGAGTATCTTGGTGGCATTAGTTTTGACTACATGTACAGTGTATATGTATACACAGTCTGTGTGTGAGGTGTTTGACCATGTTTGTGGGTGTGTGCGTGTGTGTGTGTGTGTGTGTGTGTGTGTGAAAGACATCACTCTCTGGTTTGTGACAGGAGTTCAGGTTGCTGTGGGACTAACAGGCGGTGTGTGAGCTGTCATCACAGCCTCCTCCTTTTTTTTTTTTTCTCACCCTGTGGCGGTACCTTCATACACACTTTAATAAGGAATAATTTGCTGCTGCAGCATCCTTCTCCATCACACCTCTATTCATGTTCTTTAACATGAGGAATTTACTTCACAGCATCTGACATTAGGTTTTCAGTAATGACCATCATGTCACACAGTTCTGCATTTAATGTCAGCTTAAGATCTATTTGGATTCTGATTGTCTGGAAGTAGCAAGAAAGTATTGTTAGATTGTTTGTTAGTAATAAATATCTGATTATTTCTTCTGGTTGTTACAGAAGCAGCAGAATGCCTCCGTCATGTTTCACATCGTTCTCGCGTTTACAGCCTCACCTCAGCTGTCAGGCTGTTGCACTCTGAAGAGACTTCAGTCGAGTTCACTGTGACTTGTGTTTGGTAAAATCAGCTGCTTGTTTATGTCGCTTGCACCTTTATATTTATCATTATGTGAACTTATAATTTCAGTTACTTCTGTTCTCCTGCAGATTGAGCAGCTTGAAGCTGATGTATATATTTTTAGAGGAAAAAAAGGGTTTGAAACGTTGTTAAATGTTGTGACAAAAGAGCTCAGGAGGTAACAGCATACCTGACAAGACTTCCTCTGAGTTGTGTGTTTTTACATTAGGAGGAGAGGGTCTGATGCAATGTGTGTGCCATTCTTATTAGACAGAGAAGGAGGCTGACTCGCTGCATTTTACACAGGAAGACACAACGATGCTGCTTTGGATTGTGAAAACACAATAAATGTGTGAAAAGTTCCTCTTTTATCAGTAAACAGCAGCTCGAGTATTGATACTCTGTGGGGAAATGCTGGTTCATCACCACATTACAAGGAAAATAGTAAAATCTGACATTGCCTCTAAACCACTCCTCCATCATTCTGTATCACCAGCTTGCTGAGAGTCAAAATAATGCAAGTTCAGTCAGAGTTCCAGTCCTTGTCCAGTTTTTTGTCATCATTATGATCAACATGATTAACTTTTCCTCCTCTACATGTGTAAATTTGAGTCTTCCTCCTTCTGTTGTCTGAGATCTTCAACACGAGCATTGATATTAATCACACCTTGATTATTTGGCTTCGCTTGTTTTATCCTATTGTCAAATATTTTGAAAAAAGCCGAGTTTGGAGCTGTGATGTGACACAAACTCGGTACAGTTAAACAGTTTATGCTTTTCAAAACTTAATCACACAAAGTGCTGAGAGAATAACGTCGTTGGCTAGAATGATTATAGAACTGATATATTTCAGTGCAGAAAACTTGCTACTGAAAAGCATCTTATGTGACAAGTTGAAGTTACTTTCTGACTTCTACAAAACAACACCACTTATATTAGTTCCAGTATTAAAGTGCATGTAACCTCGTGCACATCTGTCTGCAAAAGGTTTTTGGTGCTTATCATTTGGACCCGGGAGTTCAAATTTTACTAAATTTTGACTGAAAACAGCAGGGAACAAATTGTGTTGTTATTTTTTCTGACTTTCAACTTGAATATGGTAAATATACACTCACCGGTCACTTTATTAGGTACACCTTGCTAGTAACGGGTTGGACCCCCTTTTGCCTTCAGAACTGCCTCAATTCTTCGTGGCATAGATTCAACAAGGTGATGGAAGCATTCCTCAGAGAGTTTGGTCCATATTGACATGATGGCATCACACAGTTGGCGCAGATTTGTCGGCTGCACATCCATGATGCGAATCTCCCGTTCCACCACATCCCAAAGATGCTCTATTGGATTGAGATCTGGTGACTGTGGAGGCCATTTGAGTACAGTGAACTCATTGTCATGTTCAAGAAACCAGTCCGAGATGATTCCAGCTTTATGAAATGGTGCATTATCCTGCTGAAAGTAGCCATCAGAAGTTGGGTACATTGTGGTCATAAAGGGATGGACATGGTCAGCAACAACACTCAGGTAGGCTGTGGCGTTGTAACGATGCTCAATTGGTACCAAGGGGCCCAAAGAGTGCCAAGAAAATATTCCCCACACCATTACACCACCACCACCAGCCTGAACCGTTGATACAAGGCAGGATGGATCCATGCTTTCATGTTGTTGACGCCAAATTCTGACCCTACCATTCGAATGTCGCAGCAGAAATCGAGACTCATCAGACCAGGCAACGTTTTTCCAATCTTCTATTGTCCAATTTCGATGAGCTTGTGCAAATTGTAGCCTCAGTTTCCTGTTCTTAGCTGAAAGGAGTGGCACCCGGCGTGGTCTTCTGCTGCTGTAGCCCATCTGCCTCAAAGTTCGACGTACTGTGCGTTCAGAGATGCTCTTCTGCCTACCTTGGTTGTAACGAGTGGTTATTTGAGTCACTGTTGCCTTTCTATCAGCTCGAACCAGTCTGGCCATTCTCCTCTGACCTCTGGCATCAACAAGGCATTTCCACCCACAGAACTGCCGCTCACTGGATATTTTTACTTTTTCGGACCATTCTCTGTAAACCCTAGAGATGGTTGTGCGTGAAAATCCCAGTAGATCAGCAGTTTCTGAAATACTCAGACCAGCCATTCTGGCACCAACAACCATGCCACGTTCAAAGTCACTCAAATCACCTTTCTTCCCCATACTGATGCTCGGTTTGAACTGCAGGAGATTGTCTTGACCATGTGTACATGCCTAAATGCACTGAGTTGCCACCATGTGATTGGCTGATTAGAAATTAAGTGTTAACGAGCAGTTGGACAGGTGTACCTAATAAAGTGGCCGGTGAGTGTATGTCTGATATAAATCACAGATCCAAGTTACGATTTCCAAAATAAGAAAGGCATCAAAAATCCCCTCTAATACCTCGCTAGCAACATTCACAACAAGTTCAGACAAACTGAAAACTACTTTCTATGTATTTTATCTATTTGTGAAACATCCGTGTTTCAATGTGCGAGTTGCACGTCTCAGGATTCAGATCAGCGAGTGAGGACGGTAACGTTCTTTTAGTGTCTCTTGAATTTTAACCCTTGACCCAAAAGTGTGAAGGATGTTTGTGTGTATGACCTCGCCTTTATCATTCACACCTCCCCCTCCTCCTCCTCCTCCTCCTCCTCTGTGTTACTGCTGCTTCCTCTGTTCGTCATAATGTAGTAAGCTGTCACATGCACAGATACACACACACACACACACACACACACAAGTTGACAGACAACAGCGTAAAAGAGGCAAAAGAGGAAGAACTAATATTGGGTGTTTTCCTCCTTTAGCTCACTTAGTTTGTGGTAGCTGGTGGATTAAATCAAACCTCGTTAGCAAGGCTGTTTATTCAGCTTTTTTGTTGCCATTTGTTGAACTGCATCCACCCAAGACACACACACACACGTATGTGTTTTTCTGTTCACCATACCTCACAATGTAACTCTTGCTAGCTGCTACATCACCTGCACACAGACGTTCTGAAACACACAAACAATTGGCCTCCAAAATAACACCGAAATACCATAAGCTTAGACTAACATTCGTCTCGATGCGTATTTGGCCCAAGACTCCAGAAATTAAATTGTAAATCCTCTCTTTTATCCAGCTCGCGGACAAAGATAGACGTACGTGCACGTACAAACACACAGAAACCCACTGATGGAGTTGAGTTGATTAATACGCTTCCTTACACACATTAATAAGCTCTTAACTGCTTTTAGGATTCTTACTTTTTAGCCCTGGGTTCATAGTGTGCAACCTCTCAACCTCATCTAATCGCTCTCCTCTCTTCTTCTCCAGATCCCACAGCACCCGGCCATGTTTAGGAGGATAATGGCAGACCAGAGGAGAAAAAAAGAGGGAGGACATGGGGAGGCAGGGAGTGATAGAAAGTCTGATCGGAGGGATGCTGATTAGGATAGTGGAGGAGGATTGGGGTGGTGGCAGGGGAGGGGTGGGCACTGTCTTAGCACTTAGCCATATAGAAGTTTGGGAGTTCACTTTACTCTGAATTTTAGCAGTAATCCAGTTAGCTATTTTCTGTCAGCCAAGCGGAGGAATGGCAGGAACAAAAGGCACATTCATGGGCTTAAGAAGCTTCCAAAGAGTTCACCCAAGGCTGGTTGGCTGGGATTAGGCCAGCAGGGCCTGGAAAGAAGAAGGGAAAAAACGAGCAAGGAGGACAAAAAACAGAGCTTTGCCTTTCGTTCAGCACCACTTATTTTTATAAATGACTGGAATACTTTTTTCTCTTACATATATACACCGGTAAATTATTTTTTTTATTTTATTTTTTTCTTAGCCTCATAGATTCAGTTTTTTTAGTGGAGCGGTGAACTCATATCACTGTCCTCCATTTCAGGAAGTCAGATGTAACACAAACAGAGCGTCCTATCACATACTATTTGTTTAGTATCATACATGGTGTTTTTTTCTGAAGGTAGTTGCATTGATTATTTAGATTTTACCTGTACACAACCTGTTAGTCCCAGCTGCTGTCCCTGTCCATGGGGCAACAAAACAAAGCTTGATTATAGTCATACACGTACACACCTTCATGTTTGTCTGCTTAGCAGGATTTTGGCTCTTTTGTCACCTTCACCTTCTTTCCCTGAACTGTGGCCTACACGCAGTTATACAGTCAGAGTTTATTTGACCTTTGACTTGCAGCCTTGACATGATGTAAGGCATTTCCAGTGACAGGTAGGAACTTGATTAACCTCTGAACTTGGTCAGAGGCGAGGTCAATGATCAGAACTACAAGGCAGCTCGCTGCCTCACGCCAGAGAATAAATTGGCTGGATGCCTTTGTGTTTTTTTTTACTTTTGTAGTTAGATGTGTGAGTATGTTTCAGAAGGGCTGTGTGCATGTGTATTTTATACACAGCAGTGGCAAACAGCACCGTGTTACATGTTTGCACTTGAGAGGGATTTCATGTTAGGTTTTAGTGTATAAGTTAGCACATTTATAAAGTTTCTAAATGTGTGAGAGCATTCCCGAGCTCACATCTGGTGAAGTACAGAACACCTGTTCATGCACGCAGATGTGTGCAGTTGTGTGTTCAACCAAGGCAGAACTAGTGTTGCCGGTCTCAGATCTCTGCTCCCAATCTTCCAGTCAGGTCAACCATCAAACACTTCCATCCTGCCCTCCCTTACACCTCCTCACCCACTCAGCTCCCTCCCCTCTCTCTCTTTCTCTCTCTCTTTCTCTCTTGCGTTCTCCCTCTTTGCACACAAGCCTGTTGTAAATACAGGCTGATCCAAATAAAGACATACAGACACACACTCAGGTGCACACATACACACATAGCCCTTGGGGTCATCCTGGAACAAACACTGCCTTGTCTGCCTGCCCGCTCTCCTTTGCCTTATGTCAATTAATGACTCGCAGTAATTTCACCTGACAATCCGGGCGGTAGCGAGAGGCTAGCTGAGATGTCACAGCGATGACCTCTCTGGCCCACAGACGCTCTTTTCTAATAAAGAATCTCACAAACCCACAGCAACTTCCTTTGTACTTTGTTAATGAGTTATTGATTTGAAACAATGCCCTGGCAAATATTGTCAGAGCAGTGACCCTGCCAAGGTCATGCTGTTTTATTGTATACAGTCTGTGCACGCTAATCTGCACGTGGTATAACATATACACTGTAGTTTTGCTGCCTTCTATCTTTCTCCATGTCCCTCTCTCACTCAGCCTCCTTACACTGTATATTCCTCCATTGTAAAGTCAGGTAACACACACCTACACATAAATGTCTCCATCTTTTCCTGTTTCTCTCTTTCACACACACACACCTAGTTTCCTCCCTCTTGTTAGTCTTGCACACGTTTTTCACCTCATTCTCCCTTCTCTCTGTCTCTTTCTCACATCATTATATTCCCAATTCTCCATAGGTGCTATACCTGCTAATTACCCACAATGCCACAGTCATTATTTTCCCATCTCTGCTGCTAATTTGCTCCATACCTTCCTTTCCCCTGCTCTAGCGGACCCATCAGCTCCCAGACAGCTTCCAGCTCGCCTGAGCTCTCTGTCTGCCTTTAAAGATGGGAAAGAATGAAACAAATACGAGGGGAAGGGAAAAAAAAAAAGAAAAAGACAGTGAGAGAGAAAGAGAGAGAGGGATGGTGAAGGATTACATGTCCCAGACATTGATTAGGGTCCAATTGCAAACAGGTGTCTTACAGGACCACTCTTTAATTGTATGCTAAGAGACAAGTATGCAATTGTGCACAAACAAACACAAACTAACTCATTCTAATAACCTCTTTGCTAATATCCAACATGTAATTAGCTACATTGCTTATTTAATTGCTAATCATTAGGGCAAATGAAAACAATCTTGTTCTGTGCTGAGCTTGACATATTAAAGACTGTAATGACTGAGGCTGCAAGTTGCTTTACTCAGTGTGTGGCCTGAACACACAAGGGGACTGAGAGATTGAGAGATAGGTCAGCCAGTTTATGTGTGTGTGCAATGTTTTTGTGTGTGTTTGTGTGAAAATGAGGGAGTCAGTGCGAAGCAGAACTTCTGCGTCATCCAAATAATTTCCTTCTATCTTTTATTTGACAAGAAAGAACTGAAGGATGATATTTTTGTGTGATGTGTGTTCTTATGACTTTTAATTCGAATTTCAGCTCCCACTCTCTAACACCTTGAAACGCTTAGTAGCATTTTTGTAAGATTGGAACCAGCACTGCCCAAGCAAAAAAAGAGTCCAGCCCCAATAAAGTTGTTTAGAAATCCCGTGACACTGTCCTGACATTTTTGGCTCCCCTGAAAGGTTTGTAAAAGAGTGCAAAACGTATAATGGCTCTCATCCATTAGATGCTTTCCGGTCCGTACCGCTCACATTTTTCCTCGAAATTCCAACTGCCTCAGTAGTTTTCTGAAGTCTTCCATCTTTAAAGCAACTGAGGAGGAGGAGAAAAGAGAGCATGGAGGTCTGCATTGGTTGTTTGTCACAGAGTGTGTTCATCATGTTAGAATCATAGTTTCCTGCGGTGGTCAGACACTGGGTTTATGTTGGCAGAAGGGCTGTTATTCTGGCTCCTGTGCACTCCTCCTCCACTATTCTTTTGTCATGTTTCTAATTACAGTCAAAAACCCAGGGTGAGCATTATATGTACTAAACCACTTTTGAGGGAGGAAAAAAAAGTAATCCAAGAGCTTGTGTGCAACATTCTGTCTGTGTGTATGTGAGTAGACACAAGGATGCAGGTGTTTTGAATACGGTGGAAGTTTTTAAAGTATTTAAGTAAATTGAAACATCCAATAATCCAGACAACTACAAAGCACATTCAGCACAGTGCTATCAGATTTGTTTTTCTTCTAACACATAGTCAGTGTTCTGTTGATTGCGTGGCAGAAACTTGGCTAAAATCCCATTTGTATTTGTTGACTCCCCGTCAGCAGCGTTTATGACTATACGCTTAATGAAAGTCATCAGAAATCCTATAAAATGTTCTTTAAAACATTTTCTGCAGCAATAAGTTATTAACTGATTCTTCTAACTTTGTTGTCAGCTTGTAATGACCATGTAGCCCTTTAGACTGAATGGGGCTTGTGTTAAAATCATATGTGATGACTGTATGGATCTCTGTAAATCCTGCAAAAAATAACCCTTTTCAAAATGTCCTCTGACAGTTATGGTTGAAGGAAGATGGCAACAGGTGTTCGTTGGAGTTGCTATTCTGATGAAGCTGGCAGATGCACACACAATCAAACACACACACATACACAAATGCAGACTGTGTGAGGAAACTATGGAAAAAACAATAAACTAAGACAGCAGATGAGAGCTGGTGACAGGAAGCTGCTCTCGCAGGGAGGCTTGTTTCACTTCAGCAAATTAACCTCGGGAAATAATTGCAGCGGTATGCTAATGCTGTTTAGATTATTCAGTACACTGCCATGCCAGGTAGTCAGTCATGCTGGTTTTGCTACTGAGGATATAAGCAAAGAAGGTACATTTGTGTGTTAGGTGGGAGGCAGGTGCACATTAGCATTATTTTTACACCAAGGACATAAATCTGCAATCATCCCCAAAGATTAAACAAAAGATAAAAACATGTAAGCTTCATTTTGCCTTTTCGTGCTCCAAAACAACCCCCCATAATACTTTGTCAGTTATCACTTATTGAGAATGTTTGCTAAGTCTGCAGTTTTGTTTTGTTTTTTTCTCATCAGCCATTTTGAATTTATTTATGAAGCAGAGATGGCATTTGCAGACTCTTCAAAGTGCAATAGTGAACCTGTGTCAGGCCTTGTTGGAGTAGAGGACAGAGGAAGAGACAGAAGAGTGTGAAGAAAAACAGGTGGCATCAGTGAGGAAGAAAGGAAAATAGATGAGAGGGGGGGGAGGTGCAGAAAGGAGGCAGACTAATGAAATGAAGCTCACAGATAAATGGTGACGTGGTGGAGAAGAACGAAGGGAGACTTCAAAGCACTTTGATGTCACAGCCTTTAAGACAGACAACTCTCCTTCAGCCAGCTACTCAGTCCACGCACATGTCAAAAATGCACTTGCACATACACAATCACTCCAGCCAGTGCGCTGCGCAGACGGCAGAAGGGCAGGCCGTAGCAAAGTTGCCTGCTCTTGCATCACGCTCTATGAACTGAGGTTGCTGCTGACACTACAACCCCCTCATGCTAATCTGACGCAAACACAAACAGCCTGACAGCTTAATTTACTTCTAGACAAACATTCCCAACAAAAATACACATCATCACATCATCAGATGCTACAAGCACACACTGACTTGTACACACACAGAGATGCAGGCAGGCAAAACGTTTCATCAAGTCAAGAGACTGTCTTCTAAAAGTAAAGTTGAAACAGTATTTTATGGAACCTATCTGTGCGCGTGTGTTTTACACTTTCTACTCAATTACCACCTTTAAGAGAGTGAAAGTTAAGGTAATTATCTTTCTGTTATAATGTAGCATCTTATTAAAATGCAATCACATTTATGGAAACTAGCAGGATAGTCTCTGAAGAGACACCCTTTGTCCTTTACCTTATATTGCTAATTATTTGTTTTGAGTCACATTGAACAGTTTGACACTCAATTAACAGATGAGGCTGCATTCTCCATAGGCCTCGTGTTTGTTTATTTCAAGATATTATTTCTTACATGCATAGGTATGCTAATTAGAAGAATGGTGTGTTTGTTATGTTTGTGTTCAGCATGTCTGCTATATAGCGTAGTTTTGCATTGGAGTATACAGGTGTTTTCAGTCAACAAGGCTCCATGTGTAGAGCTTCCTCTTGTGGGTTTGCGTTGTTGATTTCTATTGTGAACCAGACAGTTTGATAGGAAATCAAAGACCAGAATCAATGTTGCAAGTTCATTAACGGTTGCCCTTTTCTGGCCGGTACTTTTTACTATTGTTCATTGCAACCCCTGGAAAAGCACTTACATCTTAGGTTAATTAAACATGTCTTCTAGTTACATGAACCTGTGTCTCTTTGTGACTGTGTACATACAGATGAGATTGATGAGAGTACATTGGCAGGTGTATCTATCTGTGATTGTGTACATTTTGTATGTGCAGGGTTTTATCTTGTGCTGTTTGATTTTTTTTCTTTGACCTTCCCTTAGTGTCTTCCCATAATGCTTCTACTGGTGTTTAGATGGGCCATCGATTTAGCAGTGGGGTACAAATTAAGATTTAAATGTTATGTCATCCTTACTATTGAGTTTTACATTTGGGGCATTTGCAATATGCAAGACTTATTGATCTGCTGAAGTGTGGCTCTTTGTTTAACTCACCTTAGGCTAAAAGCACTTTTTTGCTTTTATCTCATTTTGGCTGCCTCTAGGGTTCCAGTTTTGATGTCTTAGTACTAAGGTGTTGACAGGGTTTAATAACTTTACAGTTACAGTCAACCCTCTGAAAACAAATTTAATTAATCCAAACAGACAGTTTGGGTCTTGTAGCATTTTTTTTTTGCAATTCAAAATACAGAAAAGGAAATTATATGTTTGGGTTATGCTGCCTGCAGAAGCTGTTCACTTCCTTCCAACACACCTCTTTCATGACACTGTAAGTGAGTGCTTCCACCACCATTGAGAGGTGAGCAGCTCGATGGCTTGTACGTCAGGCCGGTAAAATTTGTTTGAAGAAAAAAATGTGTGTCTGGAATATTTGAACACCATTTGCATTTGGAAAAAATTCTGGTCAGACAGATTTGTTCTCAGAAGTTGACTTTACTTGATTCTTACTTCTTAGTTTTGCACATCTTAATTGTTGTATAGTTGCTCAGCTTAGCTGACAGCCTTTAAATCTATATTTCCCTTTTATTTATGTGTTTTCATGGATATTACATTTATTTTTTTGTGTATTACAGGAAAATGGTTCCTCGGAGGAGCACGTCCTCTATGTGTGGGACCACTTTGTGTCCAAAGCTGCTGCCAAGTATGTCTTCATTATGGCCCACAGCTATGGAGGCCTGTCTTTTGTGGAACTGGTGAGTGTGTTTGTGTTTTGCTGGAACTTTTTACTACCCACAAATTAGAAAAGCACATTATGACGCACCAAGATCAAATACGATTTTCTAACCTTAGTCCCATCCCTATTCCTGTTTCTACTCTTAACCCTAACTATTGGTCTTCAATTTGAATTTACAAGGTGTTCCCAAAGTGTCAAAATGTCCCACTATGAATTTGGAGATGCCTTTAGGGTCATAAACCATTGTTTTTTACAGAAACAAATGCAACATTTATGTACTTGTAAATGACATGTACACTGGTTATCTATCTTGCAAAAGACTTCAAAATTCATTATGTTTATATTTGTTGAGGAGGATTGATAAAGATAAATGTAAATAAATTACATTTAATACATTTAGTACATGAAACTAGACATTACAGTGGTTATTGTAGCAATGAAATATTGTTATTATCCTTTTTTGTTGTGCCCCTTCTTTTAAAATCTCTTTGAAGGGCCAGAAATCTCTTCCTCTTTTCTCCCCGTACATTACAAAAAGAATTGGGACACCAAAGACCCCAATTATAGAGATATGGTAAAGGAGTCAGAGGAAGAGGTGAAAGAAATTTGGCCTCATGCTGATTCATATAAAAACTCAGTGTCAAGTTTGTAGCTCTACATCTAAAATGCTGGACAACACCTAAACACATACACCAGGGTGTGAGAAATAGTGAAATGGTAAAAATTGATATGCTAATTTTTTTAGTGCTGCTAATTCATTCTTGTTCTTAAGCTCTGTCCACATCTGTACATATCAAGAACAGGGCCAAAGAAAGGGAACACAGAGGTCTGAATAATGAAATGTAAGAATAGGTTTAATTAGCTTTTAAACCAAATCTATTGCAGAACTTGTAGGTGTCTCAGCCTTTAGAGAGACAGTGGATAGCTTTAAAATTGGTGGGAGGGATATGGATTCAACCAACTTAATGGTGCGTATGAGGGTTGAAGAAAAAAAGAAGGTTTTGTCAGAATCTTGGCTTTTTAACCCAACATTTTAGTTAAATTACACTACAGTGTTTATTTAAATCATGTTTTCATTCTTTTACTTATGCTTTTGTTTCATGTAAAGCACTTTGAATTGTCCTGTACATGAATTGTGCTATACAAATAAACTTGCCTTGCCTTGCCTTGCCTTACAGAGTGGTTTGTAGGGTACGCTTTGCTTGATTTTAATGTTGAAGATTTAAAATCTCGTGTTTTTTATTGATTTAATTTTTTAGTTTAGCATGCATTTAACCAAGACTGTTTCAGAAATGTTTACTGACTAGTGGTGATTGGCACTTAGTCAGGTTAGGGTCAAGCAGGTCTTATTAACCTGCCAAAGCAGCTTTGAAACTGTTTCCTTAAGGAGTACCATGATCAACACTGGCAAGACATTAGAAAAACATACTTGAAGCCATTTGCATTGTCAACTGGGGCTTCCATGGTTCCAAGCTCTTAATGTTTTTTCACATTGCTACCTGTGGGACTGTGATCTAGAAATTTGGATACAAACAGCTGAGAATTTGTGGTGTGTTGACGAGAAAGAAACTGTTTTGACTTATAAGTGTTCATGATATGTATCAAAACCCTTCTCACACTATCCTTCAGTATGCCTGCAGTATGGCCGCAAAGACAAGACTTTCTTTAATCTATCTTTGGTTGTTCATATGTAAATAAATAAAGCCAACCATGTTCTGTGACAATGTGTATTTACTCACATAAAGTTGGAATTGCAAAACGTTTAAATTGACAGTAGCATTATTGATTGGCTTAGACAGAGACATGTGTCACTTCCACTTAACCAACTCAGTCCTGTGACTACCATCTTTGTTGGTTTAGAGGTGTAACATTAATGGATCAGTCTCAGCTCATTTTCTTCCAGTTATGACACAAATGTAAGAAGAACTCTCAGTTCTAACTTGATAGAATTATGAAAAGGAACAATCTGTTATTTAGCTAGGTGAGACCTATTTAAAGCCAGTAGTTTAGTATTGCACAGGATATTACACTGCCTTCACTAGTTGGTCCCAAATTACTTTATGTTGCCACATTTCTCCCCAGACAAACAATACTCATAACCCTGTTTTTTTCATGTAAAAATTATCAGTGTACAGACTAAACAAATGTAACGTTTTAATCCCAAATCTTTAAAACTGATGAATCAAAGTTTTTTCTAAACTGTTTTAGTTAATAAATTATCATACTTTGAGATGATAGTAATACAAATTTTCCATTGGGATCTGAAATCCCAGTCATAATTTTGTATAAAGCTAGCTTGGCACATTGCCAGTCATGTTGTTAACTTGAAGTGTTTGTGTTGAGGGATTTACATTATTATCACTGGAAGGGACTACACTGCATTATCTGAGCTAAGTAACACAATGCACAGTTTGTTTTAGAAAAGCCCTCCATGATCTGAGAGCAAGGCACAGCTAGTTTGTTAGTTTGTTTGATATGGTGAATCCAAAACAAGGTCTGTTTCAAATGTTCTATATTTCGTGGGACAAATCTCTCTTCTTTTCTTTAAGAGGAAAGGAGGTGATAGGCAGTACAATACGAGTGTGTCTAGCGGTGAGGACTCGTCCCTCTGGTGTTTGCAGGGATATTTTCTGCCTTTTCCTTTCACCTACTCTTTTTTTTGTTTTGTTTTGTATTTTGTAATTTTAATTTGGCTGCTAAATATTCATGCGGTGTTTTGTCCATGACAGCCTCACAATCTCTGGGGCTTTCTCACTGTGTGACGAAGACTAGCTTTTCTCTCTGTTTGTATCTTTCTGTCTCTGTGTTTCTTTCAGATTCTTCCTCTCTCTTTGTTTGTGCATAAGTCTGTGTGTGTGCACGCAAAGGCCTCAATGCTTTACTAACTACTTTCTTTTATTTGATGTTCTTGTCATACCAACCCCCCCTTTTTGGGGAAATCTGCTTATATAGTATATGCATATTCAAAATGCATAGTGTTACTAATTATTGCTCTTAATTTTGGAGAAAATGTTTGTCATAGATGTACTTCTCAGGTTTCCCTCTATTTTATTTGTGTCAAAACTTCATGACCTCTTCAATCCTTGAAACAAATTTAAGGGAAATTTTAAATCTCGTGTCTTTAAGCCATTCTTTTCATTACATCTGTGGACGAGCCCTAGTGATTGGTGTCAGGTTGGTTTTTGAATTTTAGAATTTTCAATTTATAATATACTACAATCAAAAATAATGGAATTCCTCTATATCCACAGACACATTATACAGGAATAACATGTCATAATACACTTTACATGTCTTTTTTGTTATTGCTGTGCATTTTCATATTCATGAGGATACACTTTCATGCCAGTACACCTACACACATATACATACACATGCACACAATCCACTTAATTGAGGAGGAAGTAGTCCAGTGGGATGGGATCGGAAATGTGTGCGCATGAGCTGGCAAATGGCGAGTGGAGCCTTGTGGGATGAACCATTTGACACACGAAAAGACCCAGAGAAAACAAGCTGTCTGCGGGTTAATTACTGCTCCCCTTTGCAGTTAATAAATACGTTTCTGATCAAGCACATCAAGCCCAACATTAATTTCTCCTGCTTGCTCCTCTTGCTGCAGAACATGTTAGCCACTGTTTAGAGCACTCAAGTGTTTCAATGCAATTTGATTCTTTTTAAATACTTCACAGTGTGTACTGACTAATTATAGATACATCAAAGACTGACTAACTGCCTTTGAGTTGGAGTGTAAGAAAAAGGGAATATAAGGCTGTAGGGGAAGGGTGCTCATGCTTTCTTTTGCCTCTGTATCATTATTGAGCTATCAAACGCTTTATCCATCTATTTATTTTTCCTCTATCTGTGCCTTGGAATATTTTGTCTTTTCTGAAGGAAAGTGTTTATGTTTGGTTATTATGTTTCTTCTCAGCTCTTTTAGTTGTAATTTTAAAGAATAGTTTGAAAGTATATATAATTTTATTGTAGTTGACAACTTGTTGTCTCCTTATTTGCCGTAAGGTTATTTTCAAAGTGACCACAATAAGTTAGCACACATGGTAAAGCTAACATTTTATGTTTCTCAAAGTGATGGTTTGGGTTCTTTGAGTCGAAGTTTGCAGTACTTTGGGGTGGTTGATATCTTTGCTGCAGTAGACATCAGTCTGGAGAATCAGGAAGAAGCTCTCATGAAAGAGTCTAGCTAACTATTACTTAGAACTGGACCTTTCTAAGAAAAAAAAGTTCCAACATGTAAAACAACAAAAACCTCAAAATGTTTAAAGTGGTTCAAGGAAATACTTTAATGTGACTTTTTACACCATGTTACAGCCCATTCAAGCCTGGGATGTACAATTAACTTGGATGTGCCACATCTCCCTCACTCTGCAGAGCAGCCTCACCTGCAAAAACGCCCGATGCTTCACCTGTAATCTCAGCTGCACCTGTTACCTTCGGCCCCACAGCTGATCCATCCAGAGGCAAAACACAGCGTTTGACCAAACCATAAAAAATAGCAGCTTTCAGCTCAGCTTTTCACAAACCAGCCAGAACTGAAAAACAAAAATGTGAAGCAATTTCACATAAATCACTTTTGTGGCATTTATCAAACAGCGATAAAGTGGAGTTGGCAACAAACATGGAAGCGTTAACGGTTGCCATGGTTACAACAATCTAAATGTTGCGCAATAGAGAAAAAGTAAAAGCAAAACCTTGCCCATTTCAGTGGTGCTGCACAAACCACCTCTTGGCCTGTCTGTCTTCCAGGACTTGCAAGGCGTGAAGTAACTTTAAAAGCAGAAATGCAGCTGCATCAGTCCTGCTCGCTTACCCCCCACCAGAGAATATAGCTCTCTGCCCAGGATTCATCATTTCACGTTTCCAGTGAAATCTGGAGTTCATGAACATTTGTAGAGGCGGGCACTGTTTCCTACAGGAAGTTGGTTCGGCTGCCACAAGAGTAACTTGATGAATTCTTGAGAAAATGAGGGGATTTTCAGCCGTACTCTGGCCACAGAGGTCTTGCTCTCTTCCTGCAGGTATATTGGAACCTTCCTCCAGTCTACTGACAACCATCCTACAAAAAACCATCCTACAAAAATCTTTGTAAGGTGCACGAAGCCCCCCCCCCACTCACAGCAATTTCAAATCATTATTATAAAAATCCTCTGCTGTCAGCATATTTGTTCATAAATACATGTGGTGGAGGTTCAGTGTCTCCAAAATTCTGTGTGTTGGTCTTCACATCTGCTCAGAAATTTGTGGAAAAGCTTCTGATTTTCAAGCTGACAATAATGCTGCAGGACAAAGAAGATCTACCAGCTGTAGCTGCTTTTGGGGACCTGAAGAGAAGACTGCCACGCTGGTGGGTGCAGGAATGGTTCCAGAGGCAGCACCTCTACAGCCAGAAACGGATTTCGTTCCGTGAACTGGACGCTAGTCGGAAGGGACCATCACACCTTTGCCAAGCTGCTGCATCATGTTTCCTCACTCATCAGTTGAGGAAAAGTAGAGAAAGGTTAAACAGATTTAGGGATCTGCAACAGCTCTTGTTCTACTTAACCTGTTTTTGCATCTTTCTTCATTTCTGAGCGGTGAAGGCATTTGCATTGAGAGGTGATAGTCTAACCCTCTCTAACCTTCTGGCTTACACAGTGAAAGAAATGCATTCTTACTGGATAGATCAGGCCAGCATTATAATTATATAAGAGCTTATGTAAGAATGCATCTGTCTCCCAGTACACAAATCTGTATGTGCCAACCAGACAACCAGCCAGCCGCCACAGCAGCCCCTCAGAAACATAGTTACAGATTTCAAGTATCCTGTGTGAACACAGTATACATGCGCTGTATGTGCTTCTCAAAAAGCTGTACAATTTCTGTGTAATGCCATCTGTTTTAATTTGTAATAAATATATTCCGTCTTTGCCATCCTTGGTTTTGTTTGTGTAAGTGTATGTGTGTTGTGGCAGGTGTTAGATGTAAAAAGAGATGCATCAGGTGAGAAACACAGACGTGGAGGTTTTTTTTAAAATCCTTGAGGCCTTTATTTCATTCATGATCATTGTTAAAAGTTTGTCTCTAAGTTGATGAAAGATGTTTCCCTTCTCTTGAAGGAGGTGGGTGCTGGAGTATTTTTTGTCTGTCCAGGTAATGTTACTGTTATTTTACATTTGTATGTAAAGTAATTTTTTTAAGCTTTGACACTTCCTTTTATGATCTCTCTGGTGCCAATGTATTGCAGAACTTTTCTTTCTAATTCTGACTCATTTGACGAGACTGGTGCCAACTGTGCTGCTGTGCTCTGGCAAGAAATCTTTGCTGACCGGCATCATAACCGCCAAGCAAACATACCTGTGTTTACAAACCTTTCTGTTTCAATTTTACTTGATCTTTTCTATTTATGAATTTATGGCATCACAGTTGTGAGATTATCTTTGAATATTGCGATAACGATATCAGTTACGATAAACCCGCGTGCTTTGTCATCAGGATGTGTAATCCACTCTTCATGTGCTGGCTGTGGGTATTTATACATGAATGAGGGTCCATCTGATTTTCATACGCACATTTTTCACATGTAATTTATCTGGGATTTATTTAAATTATTTGTGAAAAACAATATTGCATACACTGTTAATACAGTAATGATAAATGTTCGATACTTTGAGCAGCCTTAGCACTGTGGTCTCTCTGCTGGAAGTTTTTTTTACAAAAACTAGACCTGAGTGAATTTTGCTTTGCTATTTCATGATCCTCCCTCGCTCCAAAGACATTGTTGTTTGTGGATGTCAATAATTGTCTCTTTTTACATCTTGACCTTGTCATGGAATGCTAACCTGTCCAAAACATACCTTACTTCTTTCCTATTGTCAGCTAGGATACATTTCACCCTATTGGGCCTTGTAGGTAAATGGGGGATGATATAAATAAAGAATATGTTTAGATTTCCCTTAAGGACATGATGCACTTTAATTGTCCAAAGTTTAATTGTGCAATATATATATATATATATATATTTTTACCTCAAAGATAAATTCAAAGTCAGATTTACACTTAAAGAAAATCACACTGTCATTTATCAAACTGAACAACACAGTTACAGATAGAGGTATGTTGGTTGTCATGTGAATGAGTGCTTGTGTGTTAATAAGTTAACAAAGGCATTGCAACTATTTAATGAGCATCTGTTCTGTGAAGCGACTCCATGGATTCTCTTCAGAGGATTGTTCATATAGTAAGTTTTCTGACTTTTCCACTCCTTTTTTAGATTATATCAGTTTTGGCACAGTAGTATTTGTGTGTTTTTCTGTCAGAAACAGATAATGATGTTTAAGTTTTGATTTTAGTAGTTCTAAATGAAAGACACTAAGCTGATAAGTCAAATTTTCCAAAAAGTGGTTGCGTTCACCCTTTGTCAAATGAAGTTTTGCATTTATACATATTCAGAATGCTTTTTAAGAGAACTAGTGCAGCCTTCACCTGAGGTCATCATTATACAAGCAAGAATCTGGTAAATTTGTTGACAAAATCAGTGCTGTAAAGTCATGCATATGAAGGCTCTGAAACCCCCTCATCTCATGCTGTATGTTTGTCTCACTCGCCTTCAAAACTCTAAGTACTAGCCTGTCTTTTGCTTCTGGTTTGTTTTTATCTCAAGGTTCTTCATAGCTGGCGGGCTTGCAAGCGGTGCAGTTGTAGTGCAGTTTCCTGCGTGCATCTGTCTTCATGTGCTTATGTTTGTGTGTATGTCTGCAAGTGGGTGCACACATGTCGTACAGGTCTGCGTTCGCCTAATTTCCGTGACTGCGGTTAGTGTGCACACGTATATACAATACAAAATGCACACATTTGTGTCAGCCCTTGCCTGGAGACGCTGCTATCGTCCTGAGCAGAACAGCTTGGTGGAGAGCAGCTATTGGAGCCACGTTAGGGGAGCAGAGGAGGAGAGGGTGAGAGGCAGTGATAAATGGCTGGGTCACACTAGCAGAAATTAGTGGAGCCGTATGCAAAGCTGTGGCGTTTTGTTTGATGTGAAACAAAAGAACCATCACGACAAAAGTGCCTGCCAGCCTGCACAGCAGGACTCAAGCCTCAGGACATACACTATCAGCACTAAGTGTGTGCTTGTACACGTGCATGTGTTTTGGTTCACACTCATCTGTGCATGTACACTGTCCTATATGGATATCGTGCACGGTGCAGTTTCCTACTTATGTCTGTTCTATGTATATTATCTCTGTCAGTTTTTTTTGTGCTTTTGTGCTCTGCTCATAATGACGCACAATGCCTGGCCCTTTGTACACTCAGAGAAGACATGGTTTCTTCCTTAGTTCAGCCACAGCATATTTGCTCTATTAAGCGGCTGAAATATAGCCGTCTAATTTCTTTGTGAATGAATAGGATCTTAGAGAGCGGCTCTCCTCTTAACATGAGGATGTAAATTGAACTGTTTAAATGTCACGGCTAGCAAGCTGATTTGATTTGAATTGATTTGCTTGTTTCTAGAAAAAAAGAGCCCTCCCGCGTCCTCCGACCACACCAAACCTTAGCTGCACTGGCTGCCACAGATAGACCAAGGTCTTTCTTTCCACCTCAACAACACATTGTAGGGCTCCTGAATTCTTCTATCTGCTGTGATTATGTACAAATGGCCTTCATTTGCCATCCATTTCAAAGCTGTAGTGCTGCATTGTGACTAGAGGCAGATGATGCCGACCAAATTACAGCGGGTTTGCTGCCTGAAAAGGATACTCACACAATAGGCTTTGTGAAGTATTCCCTTCAATATGTCACCATTATTCTCACCTTTGTTGGTGTTTCTCTCTATGTTTCAGGAGCATCTTTGGTTTCTAGATTGCATTTGTGGTGTTAGAGTAGGCAGGGGGGGTTGAGAGTACTTTACTCACGTCTTGTCTCTCTTGTGCAGTTCCTTGTAATACTAAGGGAAAAATAATTTGTGCAAGTTTCTTGTTAACTGGTTTGGCACCAGTTGATTGTACTTATTAGTAATTTTATCTCATTTAATTATACAAGACAATCAACATGGTGGAATTTATCAGGTCCACTCCTCATTAGACTTTTTATACCCTAAACTTTTTAGAGATATACCAGACTGTTTAAGATAGATTTTTTTGTAATACTCAGTAAACATTGTTTTTTCATATGCAGCAGCCAAGTGAAAACTAACCATTTAGCTTACCTTTCCTCATCAATGAATAGAATGTAGTCATTCTTTCACCTCTCTGGAAACAAAACTAGATGTAATTTTAGTCATTTAGCGTCTTCTTTTTTGCTGCCATTCATAAAAACTCTGTAACAACTAGCCAAAGGGAAAAATGTTTAAGTGAACATTTTTATACTATTTTATAAGCTTTGTTTAATGGATCATGGAACAGTGAGGTAGATTTTTACATACCAGAATGTTTTTCTTATTGTGTGACTTCTCCATAGTTATGGAGGTTTTCTAAGACACATTCAACTATTGAAGGGCAGCTGAAAAACTCCTTTCAGTCGTGTGATTTGATGAAGTTTAGTTTGATCAAAATCGTCTCTATTGCATTCAACAACCAGAAGAAGACGAGGAGCTGTTAGTCTCACCTCAAGCTACAATGCTGAAGGAGTCAATACACATCAGATTTCACTTCCAACATGTGTTGAGGTTTTTATCATTTTGGTTCTTCTTCTAATGTTTTACTTCATTTCCCCTTGCTTTTTCTTCTTTGTACTACTTTCTCCACATTTTTAAAATTAATTTGAGTGTACCGTCCAGTTTAATTTACTGCCATCTCTCATTTTCATACTTACAGGCAGAAAACTTCTTAGTCTCCTTATTACAACAGTCGTGTGTAATAAATATTCTGCTTCCTATTGGTTTTGTATTGCCCTGGTCTGATATTAGTTTGACATTACAAAAAATATCAAATATCCGTTCAGAAGAGTTTGTCTTGTCTTGTCCTTGGTCTCACTATCCTCAGTCCTCAGTCACCAAAAAAGTTTTCTCTGGGTTGTCACGACTATTCACACCTTTCTTCTTTCTCAAAACAGAACAATGTTACCAAGGTGACATAAGTGAAAATCATTTCATTTGAAACAGGTATTTTATGTGAATTTCAACTCTTAACAATTTAAATCTCCTCGCATCTATTTTGTCTTACTGTTTTTTTTTTCCTCCCTGTTGAAAAAAAAAAAAAAATCCATCTGTCTTCAGTACGTCGCTCTGCAAAGGCTGTCTAATCTCTCTTGTCCTGCTCCACCGTCCAAGAACCCCACCTTTTCAAAACAAGGACTCGTTTGCCTTTTTGTGATATAAGACACTGAGCTAGATGAAGTTCATTTGAGTTCGGTTAAATCTTGTGGGATTCATCATTACATATTTACTGGCTGAGGCTGATCTTGCTGTAAGGTTCTACCCTCGTCCCATTGATCTAGTGCACATGTTCACTCCTGAGGTTACAGGACGTGCTTCCATTTGCATAAGGCCCTGGGCAAGGTTCTTTCCACCATTGATTGGCCTGTCCGTGAGCGCCCCGTGCCTTCTCACATTGATCACTTTGTTTTTTCCCGGAGACAGTGCTACTCAGAGTTCAGCAGCAGCAGCTCTGGCATACCAGACCTGCCGGAGGAAGAGAGAGTGGCTGACATGGAGAGAGAGAGACAGAAATGGGAAGAGGGAGAAGAAACAGGGGCAACTAGGAGTCACAGAAGATAGATGAAAAACTTTTGAGACAATCTGATAACAATTTTGCGGTCTTATTCTTTAAGCCTAAAGTAAAAGAATGAGTAAAAACTATCTACACCTGCCACAGCTGTCTTGTCATTCCTCGAACATGTGCTTCCCTCTGGACATTTCAAGTAAATGTAATACAAACAAATCACTTTTTTTATGGGATCAAACAAATACATATATGTATATTTATGCTGGTCGGCTTGAATCAGTGAACAGCAGAATATGTTCTCAACTTAATTATTACTTCTCCATATTATTACCTTTACCATCACTGCATGTATTTTACATACATGAATTGTCTTTGGTCTTTTCAGTTGTTTAGTTGATAAAATTCATTGGTGGGTTTGTTTGGTCTTACAGTCTACAGTAGAAAGATTTTTCACATATAAAATGTTAAATGTTAACGAGTCCTTCATTAATGTTAGGTTTATTACTTGCAGACAGCATGCTATGGGGCTTTTTACTAATATATTATATGGACCATAAGTGAGTTTTGCATATTTTTTGATCATTTTTCCCTGAAGATTGAACAGTTGTAGTATTTCTTCTATAAATAACATCATCAAAACCAAACCAAACCAGAAAGTTTTCATCTGAACCACGTATTTACGTTTGTATGTAAAGACATTTCTGTTTGCATTTTGATTTGTACACGTGCGCCTCTGTCCAGCATGGCGGGCATAAGCGGTGGCGAAGGGCTCAAACTCCCATGATGCACCTTTTCTCTTTGTTCTGTTTTGTGAAAGCAGCGTGCGGCTTTGTCTGTCTGCCTTTCTCATTCGTCCTGGCTCGTTGCCTCAGTGGCAAGGTCTCGATCTCTTCTCCCTTTTCTTCTTCAGACCTCTTACTTTTGTCATGTGTCTCGCTGTCCGCTTTTATTTTTTTAACTCATCTTTTATTTTCCTCTGTTCGCTTTCATTTGTTTTCCTCTTTCATCATCCTTAATAAGTAACCTAACTCTCTGCTTTCATATTCCTTCTTCCATCTCTTATCTTTGCTCCACACCTCCATGTTGGGTGTGTTCTGTGTGTTTTAGTCCCTTCTGAGATTTTTTTTTTTTTTTTATCTCAAGTTCAGGTATAGAGCCTCTTTTTTTAGTTTTATCCCTTTCCTTCTAATACCTTTTTCCCCTCGTACAATTATTAACTTTAACTTGACATCACACTTGCTGCATCATTCATGGCTAAAACTATTTGTAAAACCACAAAATTAAATGTTGGGTTTTAACTGAGCGTGTCAATATTTAAAATGTAAGTAAGAATCTTAAAATGTCTTATGTCACTCACCCCAGACAATTAGAGGCGAAAACAAACACCCCGGCTATTTTTTCCAATTAGAATGATTTTTTTTTTTCCTGTCTGGTCTGACTTGCCTTTCATTGTCTCCCATTCTCAGTTGCCTCGGTGGTATTTGCATGTTTTCACCTGCTGGGTCGGAGTGTGTCAGTTGGTTACGACCCAGGTCACCTTCAGCAGAGAGGGAATACAAGTGCTTGACACAAGGTTTGAATGTGGTGAAGATGACATGTTGACAGCTCAAATAAATCACTTGTCACATGTCATTTTTTCCCCTCCTCCCTTGTTAATTCTGTCCGAAAGCGTTGAAATATATATAAAAAAAATGTTGGCATAAGGTTGCAAATTATTGTATGAACTCAATATTTTGAATCCAGTTTGCTCCCTTTGATTAAAATTTGTGCATCTACTTTTGCTGCCTCACACTCTTTTAAACTGCACTTATCTGTTTTTCATTTCTTATTCATGTCTTACCCTCTCCAAACTTTCAGTAGCAAGGTTGCATAGTTCTCTATTTTATTTACTTGTATATATATTTATTTATTTTTGGTGATTTTGCTTATGTGGTTCTAAAATAATGAAACCCACATATAAGAATATGAGTGATTGCAAATAGAAAATAGGCAGTTCATGTTTGTTCTGCCCTTGAAGCTTTATGTACAACATAATGCCATTTTAGTTGATTCATTCCCCGTTTTATTGCCTCCAATTCTTATTGAAAGTCATGTTTAAAGGCTGTATGGCAATTTTTAAGAGGTGTACTTCAGCTATGTGCTTGCCCTAAAACATATTTAATATGTAGACCTAGAAAGATGATGGTGAAATGAGAGATGAAGAGTTTTATGTTACATTTTAAGGCCTTATAGAGTGATGACAAACCCAAAGCCAGTAGAGAGAAAAAGATGGACTGAGAGAATGCAGCAGGACTGTTCTGCTGTGTAAATCTACTCAGACTTAAATGTGACACTGGATCTATGTAAGGCCTTGTTTCACAGTAGAAATATAAAGTGTTGCCTTTCATGCATGGTCTGGCTGTCTCGTCCCCTCTCTCACTTTCTTGCCCTTATGGCCTCAAACATTAAAACTGCCTTGAAGGTGTTTAACAACTTGTACCCCCCCCCCCCCCAACTGCCAGCCAGCTAAACCAACATGTACTATACCCCCCACCCCCATCCCTTCATATTCACTTGTTAACTTCCATCCCTTGTTCCTCACCCCTTGTGTCTTCCAACCCTCTTTATCCTTTCCTCAGTAAGAACCTTACTGATCCAACACTCTGCCTTTTGCCCTCCAAATGTAAAGCTGCTTCTCTGATTTATTCTGACACTATCATCTTTGCTTCCTTGGACATTTCTTGTATCGTTTTTTTTTTTTTTTGTTGTGTTTCGTGGGTTAAGTTGCACTGGTCTCAGTTCTCTTTGATGAAAACACTAGGGGGCACTGCCTGTCCTTTGTTACCCCCCTCTTTCCTTTAGCAGGTTTTAGTTCTGGGTATTTTTGTATGTATGTATTTTTTGTCCGTCTTAGTGTGGTCAGGCTCCTGCCTTTGCTTACATTTTGGTAAAAAAAACAGTAACTTGTCTGTTTAAAGGTGACGCAGTTCTACAGACAGACAGGAGTTCATGCTGGCAGGAGGGTCTCGGGTGAGTGCCAGGACCAGTGCATCCCTCTGTCCTCACCATCACCTTTTGTTTCTGTTTGGTGACCCCCCCCGGTTTGGGTTAATAAAAAGGTCTTAGACAGCCAAGAAGAGCGACAGTCATCCCCCCACTTAAATCTTCTCCTGCCTTCAGAGACCCTTTCTCCACCACAGACTCCCTCTTACCATTTCTCTTCCCCAACGTCGGTCTCTATCCCCAGGGTCATACCACAGCATATCGTCTGACTGCCCATCGGACACCTCGGCTTTAGAAATATGTTCGTAGTGATTGAGGCATTTGACTCTCTTACAGCTCAGTTCATTTAAAAACCTTGACATTTAAACAACAGTCAGACCAGCTGTAGAAGGAGCAGACCTCCTAAATAAAGATCAGCTCTAAAGTTAGAGAACAAGTGGATGGGAAATATTAATATCTGCTGTGGTTCCATCCCATCTCCCGTGGTACTGTACTTGTTTTTCTGTTTATGTTTCATATACACTCACTGTGCAGAGAGTTATTATGCCGTCCTCCCTTGTTTCTCGTTTTCTTAAGTCTTCTAATGAATGTGCAGATTTTTTGGAGAAGAAACTTTGAATTATTGATTTGTTGTGTTTTCGATGGCGAGCAGACAGATGATAAAGGGTGTTTGATAGTGCTAATTGGCAGCTCCCGTCCATACAGTGTGTGATTGGTGGTGGGTTGGGGCTGGGCGAAGTGAGGCGCTGTTATTGTTTAGAGGTGTCAAACCCAACACAGAACAAAGACGATGGGAGAAATGTGCTGTGGGCTCCCATCAGTGCTGAATGCAGCTTAAGAACACACACACACACAAATACTCACATGTATAAATATATGTCTTAAATGCACATTTCTGTTCATCTACTCCCATATGGACACCAGCGCACTACCTGGCTTCATATATGACAGAGTTCATCCTCACTAACTGGCACACACTCCTGCACACAAAGACGTTCTACCACACAGATGCACCGTCTTAGAAAAATCAGTCTGAAAATGACAAGATAATCACCACATTCAAACTTACCTTCAGCTCTGTGTAAATGCCTCTCTGAGATAAACTAATAAATATATTTTCTTTTCAAATGTACTGCACTGAAGGCCCTAATTACCATACGCTGTCAAAGACCTGACAGAGGTGCAGTAGTTAAAAGGTAATTTACCACAAGTAGGAGTTTTGGTAGGGAATAGGGTCAGTGAAATAACTCACTCACTCAAACACACACAAACGCCCACTGCCTCTTTCTTTAACGGTTTATTCACGCTTTTCGAGGACTTTTTACGTGATTGACTGACAAGGTCTTTTTCTGAAATAGCATCTTTAGGAATAAGAAATAATTGACTCCCTAATCAAAAAAGGGGTTCATGGAATCCACAAACCCAGCTGTAATCTTCTCTGGCATTTCCAGCAGAATTGACAGTTCTCATAGCCTCAGGCTCCATACCACTTTGATTTAATTGCTTTTTTTATATGATTAATAATATGCTTTGTACTAAATTGTGTGAGTGTGTTTGTGTGTGTGTGTGTGTGTGTGTGTGTGTGTGTGTGTGTGTGTGTGTGTGTGTGTGTGTGTGTGTGTGTGTGTGTGTGTGTGTGTGTGT